>OX104069.1:101313400-101334271 GCA_944474145.2 Dicrocoelium dendriticum
AAACAGTCAAAGAGCACTTTTTTGTCGAAGAACACGAAAGGAGTTGGTAACCAATATAAGTGACCGTGCTCCAATAACGGGAGAGACAGCACCGATTTCGATGAAAACCAGGTTGCTTTACACGAATTTAGCTGCTGTCGGAACTGGTCCAAATTTGCATAGCGACAGAGGCAAGTAAATTGGAGTAGAAGGCAACAAGGCAGCACTACGAATGTGAGCCATCGTGAATATCGAGAAAACGACGGCGTTGCTCCACTGATTTGGACAAGTTTCCTACTGCCACAGCTGGTCTAGTAGATCAAGTAATGCTTTCATAAAAGCTTGTCTTCCGAATTTGTAGTAGGCTGGAGGAATATTGGCTGGTCCTGCAGCTTCTTCAAGTAAAAGCATTCCAAGTGGCATTTGGTGTACTCGCGCGTGTACTCGCGTTAGACCTTCACGAGAGGAAAGACGTACGTTAGAGAGGATGGAGATCCGACTGATTAAACTGTAACTTCTACGAGTCAATTGAATCCTTAACTGAATCGTGCTCCTTAAGCAAATCATGTTCCTCCCTAAGAATATCCGGCTCAAATCATGAACACATCATGTTGAATCTAAGGTGGCACACACGCACAAATGCGTGCCGTTTGTCGTGACCAATTGCAACTCAGCTAACGGTATCTAGCACAAGTGCATGTGGAAAACTGGTAAAACCTGCCTGGTCAATGCAAGAAAATTTCTACTAACGTTTGGCGCTGCGACCACCCAAATCATCATGTGATCCTCACGCGGACGTCGAAACATGTGGATGGGAAAGGACTTCAAAACACACCCGCTCAAAACATCATCAAAACACACAACAAACGATTTCATGACCGGAAAAACGCCTCGAGATTCCTCATCCGCGCCTCTCCATCGGAAGTGAACTGAGCAGGACACTGAAGCTCAGCATCATTGGCCACACTGAAGCTAAGCGGACATGTTGGTCAATTTCGTGTGGTAAGACCTATGTTTAGCGGTGTCTACGTGTCATGGTGTGTGTACCTGTCTAAGTGAAATAAGCACTGTGAGATACCATTAAACAATGGGATGCACATCAAGCGTTAGCTAACGGTAGGTGTGGTTGAGTAACGTGTCATGTTGAATGTGGCATGGTGGCCGCAGTAATGAGGCGACTGTCAGCGTATGCATTGCAATGCACGATGTACGCGCAATGACTGCGGAAGGGCATCGTATTAATTGTGCTACGGTTAACGACAGCAACAGCTTGTACTTGCTGGTCTGTATGCAGTTGCTAGTCTAATGCAGTTGTTGCCAGGGTGAACGAATACGTTTGTAAAATGCCGTCATGAGTTCGTGTGGAAGGAGAATGAAATGATGATCTATGTTGACTTTAGCGCACTTCTCATCAATGTGTCGAAAAAATGGTGAAAATGTTTGACAGATGAGAGTAACCTGGGAAGTGGCCGAAAATTAAGGTGGTTGAAACAACCGAGAGGAACGCATTGCACCAAATCTTGTTTAACTCTGGTTTCAGTCGGAAGTTGGCACTCAAAAATATGGCGTTAACGAGATGGGCAATGTGCAGTGTTTTGTACAAAATACTGCCATACTCCAATAAATGGCCAAAAGTTGTTGGTATCAAATACATAACATATTTGAAATTAAATGTGGATACGAAAGGCCAGTTTGTGAAGGACCTTAATTTGCTCACCAAGGAGTGGCATATCGCCAGTACTTAGCTGCTCTGTTTGCGGGAATGGTTAGCTTCCAAATCGATGTTTCGTCAACCGGCGGACACAGATGCGACACTGCACTACACTTCCGGTCACCCAAAGCATGGTAGCTTGGAAGCGCCTTATCCTTGTTTCACAGAGATAAGGCGCTGTGTACAGAGGAGGAAGTTGGGAACGCCGTTTGAATGTATACATTGATGTAATTGCCGAACGGTGGACACACCAAACCGTTAGGAAAACTTGTTTCCAAATGTTTTAGAACTACATTAAAGATATACGACGGAATGAATTGCAATGGAGTAATGGCGTATGAAGGATATAAAAGCGAATGTTTGTCATGTTCCGTAGGATAATGAGGGTAAATCATGAAAAAACCATGTCAGTAAAAGAACGTGTGGAATACATGACTCACCAAGAGGTTTGGAATAACACAGGTTATACTATGTATGGTAAATGTGCCAGAATATCTTCAAGGCGTTCCGGCGAAAGGGGAAAATTGGAGTAGTAGCTTTATGCTCAGAGAAGGCCTTCCATTGCTGTGACAGTCGGAGGGAGAAGTGTCATATAGGATTCTGTCGGCTGCACGTGTGATCAGCTTAAACTGCTGATCACTTAGAGATGTGCTTTGATTGCTTCAAATGAAAATCGTATGTGTGGTCGGTGTTTCTTGGAATCCGAGACACCAATATTAGCTCGCCTCTTAGACGCTTGTAACGTTCACGGGAAATGCTGAGTTTTCAGCGGGAGCGAGTAGGCAATGTGTGAAAATCTCTAAGGTTCTTCGTCGCTCTGGGTTGTGCGATATCAAGTATGGCGTGGTGGCGTTTCAACAAGGGTTGTCGAGCTTAAATAGCGAATTCCCTGTGCCGCCTCACGTACGCCGCAAGCATTATCGAAAACTTGTGGCAACAAAAAGCCGGAACACTCTGCAGAGAGGGCCAAAGTGTTGGATTTCATTGAGGCCATTTCAGTTCACTTTAAGCACCCAAAATTCCCCTTGACAAATACGCCAAGATCGCATTCATGGGCAGCCGGCTCTAGTATTTGTGGTGCTAGGCGGTAGTTGTGATTACTCTGATGGCGTATGCTCAAATTTTTCCAATTTGTGGTTTTGAAATGCAGCATGTTCCAGATAGACCGTGCATACGCTCCGTCCAGATCATCCCGTAGGTCTGTGTGATAATCCGCTGATTCGATTCAAATCCATGCATTCAGATAATCTGAAAATAGCACATGGTTTAAAGACAGTGCAGTTGAAAGAACAATTTATTAAAAACAGGAACAAGCGTGCCCGAATGCCGAGCAATGAGGTACACTGCACTAAACATCGATTCGCTCCGACAGGGTGCTGCGAACCCTCACATTCAGGTGACGTTGAAAGAGAAAGTCGCCTAACCACTGTAGAACGGGATCACCCATACCACATTTCTGAAGTTTGTGCAATAGAATGAGCTGGTCCAGGCGGTCCCTCGCCTTGATAAATCCATGTAAGCTGCGTCCACTACTATATCGGTGACCACAAATTCCGTGCAGCATGCACGATCTAGCAACAGATTAGTGGTGGAGGGCTGATTTTGGCGAAATCCGTGCTGCTGCAGAACGAGAATCTTGTTCTTCTCCAGGTACTCCATGAGCGCCTCAGCTACAATGGACTCCATGATCTTGACGATCCCCGGCAGTAGTGTGATCCGGCGATAATTCACTGGTTCTGCACTGCTGCCACTTTTGTAGATTGAAGTGGAAATCCCGTGCTTAAAAAATTTGAGGACGTGCATTTCATAAAGACATCGATGAATTCGGTTTGCCAAGTGTTCAACTAACCTGATGGTGGCAAAGTTCAATGCCTTCGGTCGAATACCCCCGGCACCCGGGAAGCTGTATCCGTGCAACGACATCAGCCGCTTCAATACAGTTGCGGTTGTGAAAGGTGTGTGGTTAACGCCTGATGGCGGCATGAGCTGCATAGGCATGGTGTAGGATGGTTGCACGCACTGCAAGATACGGCCAAATCGTTGTCGAAGCAAGTTTGCCAAATCAAGCGCCGTTTGTGTTAACCCACATGCTGTGTGCAGAGCCGGAAATCCGTGCTTAACGCGGCGACGTTCGTTTACGTGTCTGTATAGTACATTGTGGTTAGAGTAATCATTTACCACAAGGATTTGTGGGTACTTTAATTCATCCTCCCCAACGAGTTTGACACAGTGGTCCCTTTGTGTTGCATAGACGTTCTAACTATCCTCGCTCGGAGAATCAATGCAGATGAACCGCGATAATACCCTCAATGCCATGCATTTCCCGGCCCTACTCCTTAGGAATGACTTCATCTTTTCGGGTTAGTACATTTTGGTTTCAGATGCGATTGCCACGAGCCTGTTGGATCTGCTGCCAAATTCCCTGTAGGCAACTTCCGCAGACAATTCAGTTAGGGAAGACCAGCTTGTCGCAATAATGAGTTCGGACAGGTTGTCATAGTTGGTAATGACGTGAGGTTCCTCATTACTTTCTTCATGCTACCCTACATTACACAACTATTGAAACACTAATGTCACGTGATCGCTGCGTCCCATAGGCGTGCACGTCGTTACTACGTCGATCATGAGTTCTTCGTTGATGAAAAGGAGGTCTAATATGGCCGGTTTGTTTCCCGTCCTAAAATGTTTTGGAGAGGTGACATGGTAGAACAGCGATGAACTAGCGGTTAGCTCTTGCAGGTCCACATTGAATTGTCCACGCAGAGTAGCCGGAGTTTCCAGGCCGTGCAGATTGATGTCCCCAACCAGGTCGTCCCAGTACATTTTTCTCAGCAGAAGATAGGGCCTGATCCATTTCTAAAGTGGACATTGGTGGGCGGTATACAATGTCCATAAGGCATCTATCGTCCTGTTTTCGGTGTAGGCAGCACCATAGGTCGTCCACAGTTTGAATCCCATAGTCGTTCACGCACTCTATGAGAAGATCAGGATGGTGTTCGGGAATTGCACTGCCTCCTTTGGTTTCTCGGTCGTTGCGCAGGGGTGACATACCAGGTTGAGTGATCTCGACGCCGGTAATCACTTTGTTCAACCACGTCTCGGTTACCCTGATGAGGGAGGTCCCAACGCATTAAGATTTGAAGTGATGGAAATTCGGTCAATTATCTGAGAAGTCCTTGAGCGTTGTGTGCAAACAACCCGGGGCAACGGTTGCCAGAAGCTTATTTGAACAAACATTGGTTTCCGAGAATTTACGCAGACCCTTGTGTGGTAGGTAGAACGTGGTGTTTTGGTTATCTTCTTTGTCAACAACCCGTAGCAATTTCCTTCTTTAGCTTGGGGCACGCACCACCTCGTCTTTTAAAACGGAGTTGTCACAAATAGTCTGATCCTTCCTATTTGGACGGCTGGGTACTTTCACTACGTTCCTGTTCCCAGATGCTGACAGCGGTTCTAGCAACAACTTCTCGCAGGTTTCGTGTACCCTCACACAATGGTGGACCGTCTTCGACCGCCTACGGACGTATCTCTGATGGCACCTTGGAGCATAATTTGTGACTATTTCAGAGCACACCTTCAACCGTTTGTTTGGAGTATGGCATGAATCTCAACACTCTGGATCACTTCCTCCATCCTTAGGTTGTATGGGAAACCTTAACCTTGAGTTTGCAATCACGCCACGGAGAGAGAGAGCTACACCGATATACCTCTATCCATATAAGTAATGCGTTTGTGCCTGAGACTCGTCGGATGACTGGATTTTGAGAACACCGTGGATAAATAACAACCTTTCGTCAGTTTGCTTGCGGTATTCCCCTACGTTTTGCTTCCTTTGCCGACGCTCATTCCAAGGGATGTCAAAATAATAAACGACCCCCGCATGGCGCGTCACAAAGACTGAGCTGACAAGAGGACAGCCTCCACTTGGTCATCCGACTGAAATATCACCTAAAGTAGCATTGGCTCGCCATAGTGAACTGCAGTTGGGTGGCGGACGATAGGACACAAGCTAGTCTGTTTGACCTGCATTCCCATAGCTTGGGCTACGGATTTCAATTGTTTCACCTCGTCCGGTATTTTGTCTTTACTAGACTTCGAGTTTGACTCTGACACTGTGGTGCATATTTCCTTCATCAAGTTCGGTGTCTTCCTAAAGGTAGTCATTTTGGATGAGACAATGCCTTCTTTTACTGACGGAGTGGTGGTCGTTCTTCCCAGGGGCACAATGGTATTCGTGTTATTTCTAACACTCATTTGGGTAGTTGCGGATATACGCATTAACCTTGCCTTAGTATTACATGCAGCAACGACGGATGCATAAGTTGTTAGACTTTCGGCAGTGTAAGGTAAATCCGAATGCAATAGAGTGTCACGGGAGGCAGGAACAGCCCCTAGAGAAACCACTCACTGCAACATTGGGGTTGTCGGGGTTGACAGACACCAGTTGCTAGTTCTCGTGGTTAGGGTTGCTGGCTCTACGTTGTTGACGACACACCAATTTAGGGTATTATGTTCCATGTTTGAACATATATTTTGGCAATGGGAATCGAGTACCTGTGCAGCTAGTTCCGAAGCGACCACTAGATCAGCCGTCACGTGCCTCAAAATAGCTGACAGTTTATCACATTTCTGAGCAAGTACGGCGATGCACCTTATTGAAAGGTCATTCATACAATCTGCACAGAAGCGATTGGAGTCTGGTGTGCACTGTAATTTTTCCCTTTCGCTACCCCAAAATTTGCGCACCTGGGATAGTAGTTCGTACGGCACTTAGTAAGTTTTACGCCAATACGGATAGTCTTATAGCACGATTTCGGATTGTAAAAGTGTTTGTCTGCGGCGGTGTATACCGTGGACACATAGCTTTTCTTGTTCCCGTGTTGGGAGGCATTGCCGAGGCGTGAGACATTTGCACAGCTCCCGGGCGCCGAACGTGTTGTGATAGACACACGATGTCGACCCCATAATTTGGAGGAATTTAGTTTTCCTTTCCAACTGTACAATGCAAGGAATAACATTTGGGATCTGTTCAACAATGGTGTATCCGGAAGGCACACTTCTCGTAGGAAAGCTGACTAACTGCTTTCACAAACCTATTCGTAGTAACTGTGAATATGTATGTATAAGACATACCGCGAGCAAACTGCACACAACGCTGCCAGAACACCTGAGAAGCATGTCACGGCGACGACTGAGTATAATTGTCTAATGTGAGATTCAGCGGTGTCGACGCACGTGTTAGGTTCGATGTATGTGAAGTGGCTAGATTATTCTGAAGCCAAAGCTTGACTCTTCCAGCTTGCCTGCGCACCAAACCGGGATACTTAACCTACCCCAGTTGTTTCTACATATGGCTGGCTTACGAACAACCTTCTGGTGGTGCCAGCTAGGTGGTTCGGGTTTTTCACCTTTCCAGCGAGTGGTTCGGCGGCGGCGTTCCAGGACATGGTGGGTTTTCGCCTGGCAAGTTTTCTCCCTATAAAAAGCCACAAATGTCCGTTCAACAACACTTCCAAGTAGCGGATGTGACTAGCCACTACATAAAGTCACGGCCCCTTGCCCCTCCCTAAGAGGCGTTGTACTTTAAGGGTGTGTTGGCACCCTGGTACTTCACGGACCGAAAGGCGTATGAACCATCTATTTGGTCACCGGCTCCCAACGGGTTGCGACGCCCTCACATCGCTCTGTTGCCTTGTAGGTTAGATTTTTGATCAAAGGCTCGGGGTAGGGCCCCCTAGGATAACCCTCCAATTCGGCCTGGGAAACCGGGTAGTATCACGCCCACTGACGAATCATGGACCACACCGCTTACTACTGCTACTTCTATGCCTATCCTCTGTGCTAACTCAACCTCTCAACCTCCACTCACAGATCACCCCACCTCCCGTCCTTCACCCGCATTTACTCTTATGTCTTCTACGGTCACCGGCACAAATGACCCACATATCGCAGCTGATGGAAGTAACAGCCGAACTCCCGGTTTTCAATACCCTGCGATCAAAACCGCCCCTCACTCCACCGAAGCTCCAGCTCTTCATCCACCTGGTGCTCCATTCATCATCGCAGCGTTTAATGTTCGAACTTTGATGCAGATCGGACGACAAGCATGTCTTGCCCGTACTCTTGAAACGCTTTCGGTAGACATCTGTTGCCTTTCAGAGACCAGATTACAAGACTCTAGCGCCGTCATCAGAATGGACTCTCCGGTAAACTCTGACGCCAAATACTACTTGCGGCTTTCCGGAGACCCAGAAGCTGCCGCCACTGGTCAAGCTGGTGTTGGGGTTGTATTAAGTGCCAGGGCTGAATCAGCTTTGCTTGACTGGATCCCAGTCAACAGTCGGCTAGGTGCAGTCAGACTAAGAGGTTCATGTAGCGTAAGCAGGGGTCGAGACGTTAAGCGTGCCTTGTTTATCGCCTCCGCCTAAGCCCTTACGGACTGCAGCCCGGATGCTGTTAAAGATAGCTTTTATCAACAAAAACATGAACTTCTGCTTTCCTGCAAACGAACTAATATAGTCAATCTTGCCGGGGACTTTAACGCACGGGTTGTCCGCCTTGCACCAAGCGAGCACCACCTTGGGGGTAGTTTTGGTCTCGGTGGCAGTCGATCAGACAATGAAGACAGACTACTTGCTCTTTGCTCTGATCATCGTTTGCTTCTTTCGAGCACTAGTTTTCGGCACCCGAGGAGACACACAGCTACATGGCGCCCGCCCAAACAAACGCAAGTATGCTCCCAGCTTGACAACATAACAATCAGCTACAAATGGCGAGGAAGCGTAACAGACTGCCGATCGTACTGGTCAACTTTTCTAGACTCCGATCACGCATTGGTTCGTGCTAAGATTTGCATGCGTTTCGGAGAATCACCTAAGCGCGCTCACTACTGACCGTACGTCTTTAATGTACAAAACCCTGCGGTTTTAACCAGGTAACAAGCCTCACTGTCAACCTTGCTTGGCTCAATTATTGACGATGATCTCCATTCGCAGTGGGCGCATATCAAAGATGCTTTAGTTTCCGCCGGTATCGGCACTTGTGGAGTTACCCATCACGCACCGAAGCTTTGGATTTCCGCCGATTCCTTGTCGCTGATAGACAGACGCCGCTTGCTCCCATCGGATTCCAGACACAGTGAAGGACGCCAATCCCTGGGTCGAGAGTTGCGCAGGAGTCTGCAAACGGATTGCGAAGCTTGGTGCTGTGAACGTGCTAGGGAGATGGAGCTTGCTAGTCTCTCTGGTAATATCAGAAAACACTTCCATCTCATTCGAGTCACTGAAGGTGTTCGACCTGGTATGTGTGAAACAATATGCGAAGAGGATGGCACATTAATCACTAATCTGCAACAACGGTTGGAGCGATGGGCCGAACATTTTGGCTCGCAGTTTCGTTGGTCCCCAGCTCCATCTGCTACCTCTGGCGCTCGCGCTATGGCTGAGTGATCAAACCACACAGATCCTCCCTCCTCCCGGGAAATCGAGCAGGAGCTCCGGCACATGAAGCGTTATAAAGCCCCTAGCCTCGCTGATCTTCCTCCGGGTCTACTTAAAGATGGTGCGCATCGCTGGTCCGAGAACTCACCGCTTTGTTCTCGAAAATTTGGTCGAAAGGGAATGTTCCGTCACCTTGGGGTGAATCGGTAGTCGTCCCCATCTTCAAAAAGCGTCTGCGCACAATCTGCTCCAACTACAGAGGAATAAGTTTAGTCCCCGTCGTTTGCAAGCTGCTGATGCCCATCATACTTCGCAGGCTATCCAAAACACGCGAATCGTTGCAACGAGAAGAACAAGTTGGTTTTCGCCCTGGTTGCGGCTGCATCGATCAAATATTTACACTTCGCCAGATACTCGAGCTCCGCCATGTGTATCAGAGGCCAACGATTGCTGTGTTCCTGGATATCCGTGCAGCCGTCGATTCTGTCGATCGTACGGCGCTGTGGCACTGTCTACTGAGGAATGGTGTCCCCGAGAAGTTCGTCTCCATACTGCGCCCTCTATATAGTCTGACCTGAGGCAGGGTTAGGGCTTATGGCAAGCTTTCGCCTACCTTTGTGGTCTCCAGTGGAGTTCGACAAGGATGCCCTATCTCTCCGTTCCTATTCAACTTTGCCATTGAGGATATCTTGAATAACGCACTAGGCGATTAGTTGAATGCTGGCCTTGAGCTTCTCCTAGGTAGTCGAGTTGTTGAATTGGATTATGCTGATGATATCGGCCTGCTGGGTGACGGTCCACATGTCGTCCAAATTGCATGAAACAACTCGGCGGTTGACGGTATGTACGTTTCGCCATCCAAATGCAAGGCGCTCTTCCATGACTGGCAGGTGCTTCTGCCTGCACTCACGCTTGCTGGTGCGACACTAGTTGTTTTGGAGAGCTTTGTCTACTTGGGAAGTTGCATCACTGCCGGTAGACCTGTTGGAGACGAGATTTCGATGCGGATCTTGAGAGCACGCCTCGCTTTTTCTAGGCTGAGGCATTTGTGGCGTCGCCACGACATTCGTCTCTCCATCAAAGGGCGGATCTATTTTGTAGCTGTTCAAGCTGTACTATTGTACGGATGCGAGACCTGGCCCATTCGTAAAGATGACGTGCGCAGGCTATCCATCTTCGAGCACCGCTGTCTGCGGTCCATTGCTCTTGTGTGGTGGCAGCACCAGTGTGGAAGTGGAAACCACTCGCCCGAGGAGCTCGTCTCACTGCATCAACTGCGGTGGTTGGGACACGTATTGCGCATGCCTGTCCAGCGTTACCCCCGTCGTGCGTTGTTTGCGGTTGCTGGACAGGGCTGGAAGAGACGGCCTGGTGGACAGCCTACAACATGGAGAAGCCGCATGAAAAACCTGCCTAAACCGTTGGCCTCGGCCAGTTGCTGCCGACTACCTGGTTGGTGTCCGAGAGATGCGGATACTTGCTGGTTGAAGACCTTGGAAACCATGGCTCAAGATCGATGTCAATGGCGGACGTGTGCATCAGTTTGTTGCGGCGTCCCTTCTTCCTCCCCTAAAAAAGCACAAACTGAAAAATTTCAAAAACGGTGAGGGGTAAAATAAACAAAAGACGCATTTGATTTTGCTCTTTTCTTATTATTCATATTGTTTTCCTATTCAGCCACGATTCCGATGGCACAAAATCTGTACCACAGGTTGTGTATTATAAATATACATATATATATATATACAGTGGATTCCGGTTAATCGGACCACATCGGGACCAGACCATTTTGGTCCTATTAAGCGGCTGGTCCGATTAACCGAAGTTACCCGATGTAACAAGATGGGACGTGCTATACATAACATAGGGAACTACTATTATGACCTGTATTGGCGGCATATATTTATAGCAAACACACAAAAAAGAACTGCTTTGATAACGAACTTTGTTCACTGAAAAAGAAATTTACAAACAAATTCTTCGTAACGACCTACAAGATATTCAGCATGCGAAGTACAGTTTTATACAAAGGGATTACCGTATTCCATTCAGCGTTTGAAGACCGTATCCAGTGTGGTTTAACCCTTTCTTTTAACAGACTGCATTCGCACAAAATCACCACAAACATGTAACGCAGTAATAGGACTACCTTCATTTCCTTCCTGCATGAAATAGCAGTGCAATGTTTCAATGCATTACCTTGCATCCTGTTTGGTGACTGGCATCAACACGTTAGGGTTATCTTCATCACTTCCATGGTCTTCTGTTGCTGTCGTGTGTTTCGCTACTATTCGAGCAACAATGGCAGCATCGCATTCTTCATTTCCATCACCGAGTTTAAGTTCGTTGTCGATTGACAAAAATTCTTCGTAATTTTCAACTTGTTTCAGCTCCACATTCTCGCCGTCATTTTCATTTACGATCACCATATCCACATCCATCTCCGAGACAATATGCTTAAAGCCACAGTGAGAAAAACAGTTCCGAATTGTCGCACTGCTCATTTTTCGCCAACTTTCGGCCACGAATGTAACGGCTTGTAAAATGTTGACCTTTGCACTGATTTTTCCGGCCGTCGAGGATGAGGTCAGCAAGCCTTCCTCAATTGATTCAAGGATGTAATTCACCAACCTTGAACGATAAAACGTCTTCAAATTTTTTATGATGCCCATGTCCATTGCCTGTATCAAAGATGTGGTCTTGGGAGGCAGAAATTCCATCTGGATATTCTTCAAGAACTCCAAATTTGAATGTGCTGTACAATTGTCGAGAAGTAATAACACTTTTCTCGACTGCCGTTGTAGCTCTGTGTCCCGATCTTTCACCCATTCTTTAAAAAGTGTAGAGCTCATGCATGCATTTCTGTTCGCACGATACACAACTGGTAAACTGTCCATTCTGAGTCTTTTAAAGCAGCGAGGCTTGGCACATTTTCCTATAACCAGCAAGTTCCTCTTGTCTGTTCCGGACATGTTTGAGCAGCACAAGACCGTTACGCGATCCATTGCTTTTTGCAGCCAGAGAGAGTAACATGTTTGTAACTTAAGGAGCCGTCCGGTGTAGCCCTATAGTACAACCCGGTTTCATCAGCATTATAGATGTCATCTGCTGGAAATTTTTCAAGAAGCTCTGGTAGTTTTGTTTATTTCCATTCTTCAGCTCGAGCGCTATTGGCACTTTCTTTCTCACCATGTGCTTTCTTAAATTGTACATCATGTCTAGATTTCCATCGAGACAACCAACCGTCTGTAGCTAGAAAATCTTCGTGGCCCAGCATTTTAGCGAGTTCTTCTGCTTTGTACTTTAACATTGGGCCACTTACTCGCACGGCTCGTCCAGTAACAAAGGCAGACCAATCATTAAGGGCCTCATCGACGTCTGGATCCTTGCCTTCACGCTTCTGTTTTTGGGAAGTACCTCGTCGTCCTTCACATTGTGCCCATTCTTCTCGCAGATCTTTCTTTTGTTTTATCAGGCGCGATATTGTAGATTTTGCCAAGCAGGTAATTTCCACCAATCGACGCTGACTAGTGGTTGGTCCCTGTTCCTTGATCTGATCTAGGAAACGAATTTTCTCAGCTAACGTCAAGTCCCGTCGTGGCATTTTCTTAACATGCAACAAGACACGCACAGTTCACTGAGGTGAACTCGAGTCTGTCTCCCGGGTATTTCTATGGTTGACCTAGCCACCTGCTGTCCTATGATTTGCCGGACCTGTGTGTCCGCGATCACTTGCCGTGCTCGAGAGTAGGCCCGCAATGCGGGCTCAGGGCATTCGGCTCAATGGACGTGCGGTACATCGATCGAGCGGTTAACGACATGTGAACAAGCATATATGTCTTCGCTCCGCCTACAAGTGTTGGAAACTACAGTCAGTTTCGGGCGGTTCTGAAGCCAATTATATAGATATGCCTCAAGGTTGCCACAGTTCAGTTTATCCAAAGGCAAACTCGGATTACCGTAACTGAATGATCCGCTTTCTTGCCCGACATATAAACTGTGGGTTTAGTCCAGACATCCAGGCACAGAACTTGATTTTAACACCTCTGTTATCTGCCACCTTCTATCGTCTGGTCCGATTAAGCGGAATTCCGGTCCTAATAAGCGGCTAAAATTAGGCTAGCGTAATAGGATTCGTTTCGGTTCTTCAGAATTTGGCCCGAATAAGCGGCTGGTCCTATTAACCGGTGGTCCTATTAACCGGAATCCACTGTATATGTTTCTACGTATGCTGACCGTACAAAAATTGAAAAGATAAATATCTATTTGTATTGCTTGCAGGAAATAATAAATACTGCTTACTTTATTTATCAGTACGGTGGCTGCGCTATTGAAGTTATTAATAAATGGTATATTCTCGATAGAACTAAGCACACAGGTGAAGATATAATCAAATATGCATACAAACATAGCTACTATGCAATAGTAAAAGGTTTTGTTTAAATACTGTACAAGCAATAATTTGTGGTTTATACACTTGAGAAGTTAGTCAGATAATACTGGGATGCAGGAACTTTATGACGCTGGTTGGAGAAAAATCAAGGTTACTGCTATGGTAGCAATAACGAACATTATGCGTGCTTTCGCCATGTTGTAATCCATAGTTTCATAAGCACAGGAGCCAAAGTAACATGCCGGTACAAGTGTTTTCGATTAAAAGATGACGTACTGTTTGACATAATATTAGCTGGAATCACAGTTATAGTGCAATACTTAAATAAAAGAAGAAAGAAATTTTTATTCCCAATAGTGCGAGACACGCCTGCGTATGCATGATCACAGTGATACAAAAATGACTGGTTAATGTAAAAGTGACATAAGTTTATAAGTAACCTATATATCCATGGGTTGCGTATGAGTGCATGCAGGTACGAACCAGTGTGGTTCCGTTGCTCCAACTTTTGAATGTGACGCCGCGTTTGTGATTGTTTTCAGTCAGGCGTAAGAAGGAGAGAAATCAACTCTTCTATTGGATGACCCACGTCCGTGGATTGGGTTAGATGATCCGGATACATAAGAGGCAGTGACTTTAGTTAGCAGCAGAGTCACATCCGCTGCGCCACAGTGCTGTTAAACGGACATTTATGGCGTTTTATAGGGAAAACTTTTGCCAAGCGAAAACTTACCATGTCCTGGAACACTGCCGCCAAACTATTTACTGGAAGGGGGTAAACCCGACCAATCAGCGGGCACGACGGAGAAGTTCGGCCAGCTAGATGAGTGTATTTTGTGTAGTAGATCTGTGCCTTACATCAGCATGCAGCGCAGACTTTAGCAAGAATACCTCGCGCTCTTGTCCTCAGAACTGCATTTCACCATAAATATCGGTTTCAGTGTTTAAACTCAAAGCTGCGTTTTCTCGCTTGTTCATACAGGGGTCATTTGTGAGAATATTCTTCCAGTAGATGGAAATTGGGTATTGCCCACCCGAAAACACTGCACAACCACGACGCGTTTCGATGTAATTTTTCATCTACCGTTGTGACAAAAAGCATTGCCCATCGTGACCCGGTAGCCAAAGGGGTAGTAGTGTTGGCTGCTATTCCAATGGTCCTGGGTTCAAATCCTGCTGTCTCCACCTGATGAGATGAAAAATTACATCGAAACGCGTCGTGGTTGTGCAGTGTTTTCGGGTGGGCAATACCCAATTTCCATCTACTTTGAATACGGTCCCAGCGATCGCAGTGACTACGGTTCATTTCAATGTGAATCACGGTCTATCAAATTGAGGTTGCGTGTCGCAATCCAATCACACAACGTGTAATCCAAACTTGACCCTCCAATTCTTCCAGTAGATTTATTAGTCCCAGGGAGACGGAAAACAAATTCAATAAGATTTTGTATTTGATCATGTGGGACCGAGTTGGTCTGGAAATGGGAAAACACTTCTAACCACCTTACATCAACCTATAGTTGTTTACAGTTCCATTCGGAAATTCTGTCCGCTGTTGCAACATCATACAAGCTTTTAGCCTCATCATCCAGATAGTTGTCCTTGATTTCCACGTCTGTGAGTGTAGATTCAAAAAGACTGACGCTTGCTGCAACTTTTTCCCAACACTCTGGTTATTCCAATACCACCTAAGTAAACTTACTCAGTTCTTAAAATCGGTTCATGCTTTCGTGTTGATGATCGACGCAATTGTCGTAGCAGCTGGTGATAATATTCGCCACATCGGTTTTTCTGATGAGACACGTTTGTTTGCGTTGGCCAAATCGGATTTTTACCTCGTTTGAAACAAAGCTATATCTACCTTGTCCCTGCAGTTATGTAGGAGTTCTTGCATTACAGACGACAATTCCAATGCATAAATATTTTTTTCTCAATCGTGCAGTAGCGTGTAAAATGGCAAATCTTGTGTATAAGGTAGAACCACAGCTCAGGCCAGGGTTTGTCAAAGAAACATTGTAATACTGTAGGACACTTCTATCTTGACGAAAATAAGATTGCAAGGCTGAAAAGACCTTCTGGATTATCTCCACTGCTGGCATATGTGAAGCAATCTGCTTTTCCGGTATCCTAAAATACATTGGTATTCTATTATTGTAGAGTCACAGAATTCCCTTAGTTCTTCAAGATGAACAGTGTAAATGTAGAAGTAAGAAGATATTTTCCCCACAACTTTTTCAACATCAATGGGAGGACAGACAGCTGGCATTTGCTATGTGTTGTGGACAATGTGAACCAGGCAACCAATTGCCACAATGTTTCTCTTATCGCAGATTTCAATTTCGCAAATACATTGTGTTGTGCACTTCTATGAACGTCACGGAAATTTGTGTTAGTGTTGTCAGCACAATAGCCCACAAGTTTATGGTCATTTTATTTTGTTCAAACACATCGAACGAAAAATTAACTAGGTTCATCTAATGTATCATACGTAAGTGACTGCAGATCTAATACTTTGAACTCAATACCCAACGACAACCCAAAATATCTCACAAGGAATGGGAACACCTATACTTCCTTGTGACCAGAGGGGTCCGTGTACGAACTTTCTTTCCGGTTTTGTTGAAGTTTATCTTTGAGAAATGGGAACAGGATATTTGTTATTATTAGTTTTATCATCGTTATCCTTGTTGTTATGATTATCATTATTATTATGTTTGCCTCACATTTTGTGCGGTCACAAGCAAACTACAGATCGAACAATTTCTCTCGCAACTTTCTGAAGCAATTCATGAAGGGAAAACCGCAGTTATGCAATACAGTGCAACAAGAGAAAGTATATTTACGACCGCCAAATTGGTACCTGTGTTTCCAGATGTTGCTGATCGGAAATAATTATTTCAGGCGTAGTAGACACGGCTAGATTAAAACTATCCAATAATGAGTACTTTAAGATACCTGATCTGCCACGGTGAGCCATATCGAATTCAGACTTGCAATTGTCACACCGAACACGCTAATCGTTGTTGCTTGTTGGCCTCTTAATGAATGGAAATTCGCTCTCCAATTGAGTAGTAATCTTACATGCTCGTTTAACTATGGTTTTCCTACCAAACTGGACACAATGTAGGGGTTCTCCACTAAAGTCCCAAAAATCTTATCATCTCTATTCTTCCCTCTTTGCATATTTTGGTAAAATCTTTCCCTGCCACATTGTCCACCCACGCAGTCGACTATCCAGCCAAACTCATGCCGGCCCACTGATTTTGGTCTTATTGCAACCACAACGGCGCGACAATGATGAACGATATTTATTGGCACCATCACAAGCTGAATCAACATTAAAGCAGACGTACATTAATGAGTCAAATTTCCTTCCCATGACGCACCATCTCTCCGGGATTCCACTATCGACACCTCCATGCACTTTGGTGCTCGTGACGGGGTATTCCCCGTCCATTTCACCCGCTTATCTCTGCTTCTCGCTTCCAATTATGAGCCGCTGGAGTGTCGTTCGATAGCTCGTGTTTTACTTGAAGACGGATACATCACACTGTTTGGTGTTTGTCCGGGATGCTATAATAACGGCTGTTTGTCTAATTTATTGCGTTGTCGACATATACCCTCACCGTTCTGTCAGGCACAGGCTCACTAGTTTTTTGGCAGAACTTCCATCGCGTCAAACCTCAGTGCGGTGGCACCTCCCTCATCGTGGTAAACCGGACAGTGTTTAACAACGTGATTACCGGCGCCGAGATCACTCAACCTAGTATGCCACCCCTGCGCAACGACCGACCAACAAAAGGAGGCAGTGCAATTCCCGAACACCGCCTCGATATTCTCATCGAGTACGTAAACGAATATGGGATTCGAAATGTGCACGCCCTATGGTGCTGCCTACACCGAAAACAGGGCGATAGATGCTTTGTAGACATCGTATACCGCCCACCAATGTCCACTTTAGAAATGGATCAGGCCCTATCTTCTGCTGAGAAAAATCGACTGGGACGACCTGGTTTGGGACATCAATCTGCACGGCCTGGAAACTCCGGCCACTCTGCGTGGACAATTCAATGTGGACCTGCAAGAGCTAACCGCTAGTTCATCGCTGTTCAACCATGTCACCTCGCCAAAACATTTTAGGACGGGAAACAAACCGGCCATATTAGACCTCCTTTTCATCAACGAAGAACTCATGATTGACGTAGTAACGACGTGCACGCCTATGGGACGCAGCGATCACGCGACATTAGTGTTTCAATAGTTGTGTAATGTAGGGTAGCATGAAAATAGTACTGAGGAAGCTTACGTCATTACCAACGATGACTACCTGTCCAAACTCATTATTGCGACAAGCTGGTCTTTCCTAACTGAATTGTCTGCGGAAGTTGCCTACAGGGAATTTGGCAGTAGATCCAACAGGCTCGTGGCAATCGCATCTGAAACCAAAATGTACTAACCCGAAAAGATGAAGTCATTCCTAAGGAGTAGGGCCGGAAATGCATGGCATTGAGGGTATTATCGCGGTTCATCTGCATTGATTCTCCGAGCGAGGATAGTTAGAACGTCTATGCAACACAAAGGGACCACTGTGTCAAACTCGTTGGGGAGGATGAATTAAAGTACCCACAAATCCTTGTGGTAAATGATTACTCTAACCACAATGTACTATACAGACACGTAAACGAACGTCGCCGCGTTAAGCACGGATTTCCGGCTCTGCACACAGCATGTGGGTTAACACAAACGGCGCTTGATTTGGCAAACTTGCTTCGACAACGATTTGGCCGTATCTTGCAGTGCGTGCAACCATCCTACACCATGCCTATGCAGCTCATGCCGCCATCAGGCGTTAACCACGCACCTTTCACAACCGCAACTGTATTGAAGCGGCTGATGTCATTGAATGAATACAGCTTCCCGGGGGGTATTCCCGGGGGGTATTCGACCGAAGACATTGAACTTTGCCACCATCAGGTTAGCTGAACCGTTGGCAAGCCGAATTCATCGATGTCTTTATGCAATGCGCGTCCTCAAATTTTGTAAGCACGGATCATCACACCAATCCACAAAAGTGGCAGCCGTGCAGAACCAGTGAATTATCGCCGGATCACACTTCTGCCGGTGATCGTCAACATCATGGAGTCCATTGTAGCTGAGGCGCTCATGGAGTACCTGGAGAAGAACAAGATTCTCGTTCTGCAGCAGCACGGATTTCGCCAAAATCAGCCCTCCACCACTAATCTGTTGCTAGATCGTGCATGCTGCACGGAATTTGTGGTCACCGATATAGTAGTGGACGCAGCTTACATGGATTTATCTAGGCGTGGGACCGCCTGGACCAGCTCATTCTATTGCACAAACTTCAAAAATGTGGTATGGGTGATCCCGTTCTACAGTGGTTAGGCGACTTTCTCTTTCAATCTCACCTGAATATGAGGGTTCGTAGCACCCTGTCGGAGCGAATCGATGTTTAGTGCAGTGTACCTCATTGCTCGGCATTCGGGCACGCTTGTTCCTGTTTTTAATAAATTGTTCTTTCAACTACACTGTCTTCAAACCATGTGCTATTTTCAGATTATCTGAATGCATGGATTTGAATCGAATCAGCGGATTATCACACAGATCTACGGGATGATCTGGACGAAGCGTATGCACGGTCTATCTGGAACATGCTGCATTTCAAAACCACCAGTTGGAAAAATTTGAGCATACGCCATCAGAGTACTCACAACTACCGCCTAGCACCACAAATACTGGAGCCGGCTGCCCATGAATGCGATCTTGGCGTATTTGTCAAGGGGAATTTGGGTGCTTAAAGTGAACTGAAATGGCCTCAATGAAATCCAACACTTTGGCCCTCTCTGCAGAGTGTTCCGGCTTTTGTTGCCACAAGTTTTTCGATTATGCTTGCGGCGTACGTGTGGCCGCAAAGGGAATTCGATACTCAAGAATGAAGTCCTTGGGCGAAACGCCACCACCCCAAGCTTGATACCGCACTACGCAGGGTGACACAGAACCTTAGAGGTTTGTCCCGCATTCCTTACCCACTCACGATGTAAACCCTCAGAATATACAGGGAAAGTTACAAGCGTCTAATAGGCGAACGAATACTGGTGTTTCAGATCCCAATAAACACCGATCACACATCCGATTTTCTTTTGAAACAGTCAAAACGCATCTCTACAGGGTCATCACTTTAAGCTGGTCACGCAATGTAGACGACAAGAATATCGACGAAACTTCACCCTCCGATTGTCACAGCCTTGGAATGCCGTCTCTGAACATGTAATTAACGCTCCAGTTTCCCCCTTTTGCTGAAAAATCTTGAAGATGCTCTGGCACATTTACACTACGCGACATAATCTGTGTTCACCCAAACCTCTCGGTGAGTCATGTATTTCACACGTTCTCTTACTGACCTGGTCTTTTTTCGTGATTTACCCTCACTGTCCTACGGGACATGTCAAGCATTCGCTTTTATATCCTTCATACGCCATTACTCCATTGCAATCCATTCCGTCGTATATTTTCAATGTGGTTCTAGAACGTTTGGAAACGTGTGTTTCCCTAAGGATTTTGTGTGTCCACCGTTCGGCAATTAAATCACTGTCTACTTCCAAGCGGCGTTCCCAACTTCGTCCTCTGTACACAGCGCCTTAGCTCTGTGAAATACGGATAAGGCGGTTCCAACGTACACATGTTTTGGGTGACCGGAACTGTAGTGCAATGTTCCATTTGTGTCCGCCGGTTGATGATATATCGGTTTGGTAGCCAACCATTCCCGCAAACAGAGCAGTCAAGGAATGGCGACGTGCCACTCCATGGTGAGCAAATTCAGGTTCCTCACAAATTAGCTTACCTTATCCACTTTTAATTTCAACATATGTTATGCACTTGATACCAACAACTTTTGACCATTTATTGGAGTTTGGCAATAATTTGTAAAAAAATACGGGACATTGACGGTCTCGTTAACACCATAATTTTGAGTGCCTACTTCTGACTGTAACCAGAGTTAAACAAGATTTGGTGCAATGTCTTCCTCTGGGTTGCTTCAACCACCTTAAACTTTGGCCACTTTCCATCTTACTCTCATCAGTCAAACATTTTCACTATCGTATCGGCATATTGATGAGGAGTGCGCTAAAGTCAACATAGATCATCGTTTCATTCTCCTTCCACACGATCTCATGACGGTATTTTACAAACATATTCGTTCACCCTGGCAACAAATGTAATAGACTAGCAATTGCATACAGACCAGTAAGTACAAGCTGTTGCTAAGCCGTTAACCGTAGCACAATTAATACGATGCCCTTCCGCACTCATTTCAGGTACATTGTGCAATG
>OX104069.1:101334332-101362119 GCA_944474145.2 Dicrocoelium dendriticum
CGTGTGTTACGTTGTTTAAGCGTTCAAACTGGCAAGTTTGAAAAGATTTAGTAGGCAGAAATCCGTGTTGGGACCTATTAATGAGGTTGCGTTGCAACAGAAAACGAAGCAACCCGTCCTTTATTATTTTTTCCATGAGTCTCGACGCAATGGGTGTGTGGCTAATAAAGCGGTAATTGTCAATATTTTGTCGGCAGCCTCCTTTGTGTCTTGGTATGATGGTGGCGTGTTTCCACATAGACGGGTATTGTCCACTCTTCATAGAGAGGGTGAAGATATTAAGGAGAAGGACGGGAATATCCGATCCACCAAGTATTAATACGGAAGATGGTACACCATCCGGACCTGGAAAGTGTGACATTTTCAAGGAGCAAAGTGCTCGCTTGATGTTGTTTAAGTCAAAGTCAAGTCATGTGAGCTGACCGTGTAGTCAACTCTTGCGTGCTATTAGCTAAAGTCCGCCTCAATGATGTTCCTTTATCTCTTTGATCTGGGGCGGAGTATGGTTTTAACCTTCAGTGAGCCATAGGCAGTATCAAGGTCTAAGTGTCGGTTGATTGAGTTCTTTCCCGAATACCAAGCCTCGATGAACTCGCGTGCTTTTCGAGTTTTTGCCCTGCCTATGATCCTGACATTCTCCAAATCAAACTGATGACTCTCAGCATCCATGTGTACCGACAGCAGGGAGTTCTGGTCATGTCGGCGGATGGCTAGGCTATGCTCATGTAGCCTAGTGCCGAGCTTTCTTCCTCTCTGGCCCACATAGTATTTGTCGCAATTTTTGCAGTGGATTTTATAAATCACACCACTTGTTTCATCTTTGCCAAGCCGGTCCTTACCATTGAAGAGCTTGACGTTTCATCGTCAGGCTAGACGACATCATCAGTGCGGTTTATGCGAGCCACTTGCAGATCCAAGTCGAACCAGGTTGTGACAACGGTGATGCGTCACCTGCGCTCTGGTGCCGCATTCATGGCGGTTACATAAATAAATAAATATGTTATTCTCGGCTACGAAAGGCACGACCATGGAGGCAGGATCAGTTATGTTCAACTGTACAGACATTTTATGGCAACTGTAGCAGTGACAGTTGAAAATATTTCATATGTCCATGATTGGATCTGCAGAACTGTGAAAATGCGGAACAATAATTTGGCTGTCGTGAGATCGGGACCCGGTTGGTGGGACAAAATCCGTCTGCCATATATTGCAATCATACCTCGGCTAATAATAGATTGTGAATCGTGAATGATTCGTTGGAAGATAGTTGAAGAGCACGCTCGAGAGAGATATGAAAATACAGTGAGGTCGTGCATGAGTAACGCAAAGGTCAAGGACACTATATGCGTGAAGTCGACGAATGAGGAGACGACCGTATAGGCTGATGTAGATGTTCCAGTGACACTAGTCGACCTGCCAATGTGAAGTTATGGGCTGTGGATTTATTCGGTGGCGCGTCACATTCGCCAACTTTCAGTGTTGTTAAGCAGACATTTGTGGATTTTATAGGGTGAAAGCTTGCCAGGCGAAAACCCACCACGTCCTGAAACTGCCGCCAATCCATTGAAGGGCAAGGTGTAAATGACCATGTTTCTCGTTGAACATTTTTCTCGGTTATTCGCGGTCAACTTGCGTCTTAGTTTTCTGCTGGCTGATGCGTTAGGCGCGTGTCTATTGTGTTCCTGTGTCCCGTCGTGTTTAGAACGAATGGTTGCGCCCGCTTGGTAGGTCAGGAACTAAACATTCTTTTCGCATCTGACGTGTTGATCATCTGCAGAACAACGTGAAGCCTCCGAGGGAGATACACTGAAATATGTTGAATGGTTGTTGACGCCTTGAAGGATAGCATGTTCAGAAGAAAGAATGGCAGATCCCGGGGTGTGTAGTAAAAATGATTAGAACTATGGGGAACCACGTCCAATTTTGCAATTATAGCGGACGGAAAAGCTCAGAATGTCTAAGTGTTCTGGCTTTGAATCGAGAGGAAAATGTGCCACCTGTAATCAAAAGTTATGCAGGCAAGAGGTACGTGGAAGAGATAGTGTTAGGCAAACTGGACCCAATGGTTCAAGCCTCGAAAAAATTGTATCCATGCAAGCTAAAGAATGAGTTGTCCGGTTATTAAGTGGTATAAAGGGTTGATAATCTTCCTTCCATGCCCATCTAGTGGAAGTATGTGCCTTGTGTCGTTGTTGCAGCGATGGTCTATTCCTAGGGTGCGCGGCGCCCCACCTGTGACAAACTCGGGAGAAAAGGCAACGAACAGAGACAGCCACACAGACCGAAAAAAGGAATGCACCTGCAATGCACTCGAGCCATTACGGCGATGACTGAACTACTGTACCCCTGTACATGTAATTTTTATTTAACTATGGCATATACGCGTGTAGTACAAGTAGCAAAACACGACGAGAAGCGAGCAGAACACGGGTCAGTAGAGAATGAATGTTTGTTCCAAAATAGGGAAGAGGATGAAGCGAAGAGAGTTTGAAGGGTCCTAATACGCATATGCTCAATCGGTGGGAACCCGAGTGAGGTAGACGATGTGTATAACCTATGGGAAAGCATAGCCCTCAGAAGAAGCGGCAGAGATACGTTGCCTCAGTCCTAAATTGGTAATAATGTACAAAGTCAAGGATGACAAACGCATGCATGTGAGCATCGAATGAAGAAGGAATGCAACAGAAAGGGCAGAAAGGAAAGCAACTGGTCGGTAATACAGACGCTATTGAGGAGAAGTGGAAAATCCGCCGACGTTCTTCAGGTGAGGATTCATCCGTGTTAATAAAAAGATAAATGAATAAGGCCCAGTGATGTTTGTAAGTTATGGGTGGCAGAGCGTTGCGCCGGAATAGGAAGGTAGTATTGCGGGCAAAGCATAAAGGAGGAGCGGCGTAGCGTTTTGGGACTACAGAGCCTAAACCGTTTAAGTCTCGGATGTCTGGAAGCAAGCAGAAAGGAGACTGGACAGACGAGGAAATATTAGAGCCAAGCACAAAACCTCCGTCCATTTGACAAAAGAACGTAAACATAGGACGCAAAAAGGAAAGTATGCGGTCTGGACGGAAAAGTATCTATTGGGGAGAAGTGGAAAAGCCTACAATGGTCCCGAGGTGAACAGACCACTGGATCTGTCGATGATTCATCGGTAAGGCATTAGCAGTCAGAAAGGAGATAACTGAGACGAGATTAGAATGTCGGCTCATAGGGAAAGCAATATTATTATTGCCAGAATGTTAACAGAGATAGTCGGCAGAAATAGGCATGTAAAGCTTTTAAGGGGAATAGAATAAAAAAGGTAAATCACGACCAGTAATGCTCATGAGATGACAGTCACAGTACGTCACGTCAGCAGAGCCTAGAGCATTTATATCTCAGGGATCAGAAAGCAGGAGACCGTTTCGACGAGACCAGATAAGTCAACAAGATTGAGCTAGACCGCCCAATCAAAGTGGGAATAACAGTAGTGTTTGTCATAAGAAAAGCAAACTTGCGGGACGACAGAGGCTATATGAAAAGCCATTTAGCATGTCAAACGAAGCTCTCTGGCTGAGGGATAGGGTGGGTTATGACTGCACAGCCTAGAGCGTTTGCGTCTCTGATGTTTGGAAACAGTCAGAAACTAGAAGACTGGTCAGGCGAGGCCAGAGTAGAGCGAGGCCCGAAGAGTTGACCGCCCATTTGATAAAGGAAAGAGCACGAAAATGAAAGAATGTAATCGGGAAGGAGGAGACTATTAAGGAGGAATGGAAAGGTCTACAAAGATCTCGAGGTGTTGCGAACAGACCTTTGGATTTGTCGATGGTTCCAAAGTAGGCTTTCAGTAGTCGAAAAACAGGAGACCCTGTAGATGAGAGGAGGATATGGGTTGGTGAAGAGAAAGCCGTAATAAAAATGTCGGGATGCCAACAGAGAGTCAACAGAATAGAAGGGTTAAGGATAAAGGGGTATACTAATGCTGAATCCTGAGTAGCAGTGCTCTGGATGCAAGGGAGACAGCGTTGCGTTAGCAGAGACTAGATCAGTTAGATCGCAGAAGGCCAAGAGAGGTCGAAAGGCAGGAGGCCGTACGGACCGAACCGTAGAAGTCAGACATAGCGTGCGAAACAAGACTCTATGGATGAGAAGAAAGGGAAAAATGAAAACAGCCAACAACATGCTCCAGGTGATGTGTACAGCACGTTGGGTCTGCCGATCCTTGATCATTAAAGTCACAGAAGTCGGTAGGTAGGAGCTTACTGAGTCGAGACTAGGATATCAGCTCATAAGGTGAAGGTTGTATTAGTACAGTCTGAATGCAGACGGAGAGCACCAACAGAATTGGTGGTGTTAAGAAAGAAAGGGGACATGATACTAAGCTTGAATCGGAGCTAGCAATGCTCTTGCGGTGAGGGTAACAGGCTTTTGTCAGCAGAGCCTCGATCATTAGATCTCATAAGTCCGAGAGAAATCAGAAAACAGAAGACCGTTCAGAAAAACAGATAAGTAAGCAAGCTGAAGCTAGGCAGGCAACGTAAGGTGGGAATAAAGTAATGAGTGTCATCAGAAATGAAGCAGTTTGGCACGAAAATAGCTATATGAAAAAGCAGTTGCATGCCGAGGAAAGGTCTCAGGAGAAGGGGAACAGAGCGCTGGGACCGCAAAGTATAGGTCGTTAATGGTTGCAAGGTCTGGAAGCAGTCAGCAAGCAGAAGGTTGGGCAGACGACGCTAGAGTAGGTCCAGTCCCGAAGTGTTACCTGTCCAATTGAAAAAGAAAAACCAACTGAATAAGAAAAGGAAAAGGCGCTCTTGATGGAAAATGAAAAGGCCAACGTTATTTCCGAGGTGGTATGAACCGCCCGTTGGGTCTACCGACCCCTGCTCATTATGGTCTCAGAAGTCGGAAGGTAGGTGATTATTCAAGCCAGACAACCGCGTCGAATCATAGGGAGAAAGTCGTAATAGTAAGCCCTGCATGCTGACGAAGAGCATCGGCAGAAATGGACACGTTAAGGAAGAGAGGGGACATGATAATAAGGATGAGTCATGATCAGCAAGGATCTATAGGTGAGGGTAACAGAGCTTCGCCTCGGAATGGACTAGACCGGTTGGATCTCAGAAGTCCGAGAGAGGTCAGGAAACAAGAGACCGTTCAGACAAATCCAGGTAATTAAGCAACTTGCAGCTGAGCCGCCAAGCATAGGTTAGAATATAGTAATGAGGGTCATCAGAAAAGAAGCAGTTTAGGACGAAAGTGACTAAACGAAACGGCAGTTAGCCTCAGGTTGATCTGAAAACGCCGTGGGGTCTGTTAATTTCTGCTCAATAGGGACACAGTAGTCCAAAAGTAAGAGATCATTAAGATGTGAATAGAATGTCAGCTCATGGAAAGAAAGTCATATACGTTGGATCTAAATGCTTCAAGAGGGCACCGGCATAACGAGATATGTGAAGGGTAAAAGGAGGATATGATAATAATGCTTAATCATGACCGACAATGCATTTGAGGTGTGGGTTACAGGACGTTACGTTAGCAGACCCCAAGTCATTTAGATCGCAGAAGTCCGAGGCGGGTCAGAAAGCAGAGTCCGGATAAGCCATCAAGATGAAGCTAGGCCGCGAAATTAAAGAAATAAATAAATAAATAAATAGTTTATTCTCGAATTTGCCGAGACACACCAAGCAAGTCATGATCAACAAGTACATGCAATATTGCTTCGCAACGAACAAGTTGCTATGAGTGTGTTCGGCAGTAAGCCGAAGGCTGTACAGGCTGAGGAAATTGTGTAAGTATTCATGAGGGATAGAGTCTTCATTGAATGACAAACGTTGAGTTCTAGCGTGCGTAGTGCAAACAGTCAGGGCACTGTATGTGTAGTGAAAACGATACATATAGGCATGGCGTAACTTATCATTGCAAGTGTCATGGCAATATTGCCTAATGATTCTGGTCGACTTGCCAGTAAGTAGTTCTGGGCAGTGACTTTATTCGGTGGCGCGTCACATCCTCCACGTCGCAGTGTTGTTACGCGGACATTTGTGACTTATTATATTAAGAGCGCTTGTTAGGCGAAAACCCACCACGTCCTGGAACACTGTCAGAAATTTGTCGGTGCACTATTATACAACTGGCAGACCAGGTTTTCGACTGATTTCACACTCAGATATCCGCAGTCAAAGGACCTTCAATTTCCTCTGTTATTTGATCAGGTATCTTAGGCAGGGCCGCATAGTGACCTAGGCTATTCGAGGATGGGGGCTTCACGAAGAAGCGTCTTTGTGAGTGTCCAGGTGGGCGAAACGTCAGTTTCTTGCGTCTGGATTTTTCAGGAATATGTATTCTTTTCTGGAGTGGGAAGTTCTCGAGTCCAACTATCATCACTGGACAACGTTCATGGTAGTGAGTGCAGTTGTATCCGGTTGTTGTACAGGCATGTGCTGCATAGGTCCTTATTGGTTGTCCTGTCTCGGACAAAAGCGGTTTCTCTGTCCTATCGCAGATCCCCAAGAAGTTCCGGACCTCAGCGAAAAGGGAAGGTGAGAGACAACCAAGGCCGCAACGAACAGGCATGGGTACAAACATTATTAAACTGCTATGTTATAACATTTAGAGTGAAGACAAATGATGTACAATGTGCAGCAATGATTGTGCTGAGTGTCGTTTGAAAGCTTTTCGAAAGCAGTGTCCCTATAAGTTGTTTGCTACTATCTACAAGGAATACAGAGCGTTTCGCCATTAAGGAGAAACGCAGTATCAGTTTACTTTGATGCGACTATTGCATGGAAAGATAGAAAGCAGAATTCAGGGAACAGCGGCGTTTGAATGGTGGATGGACGGCTGGTGGCCAGCCTACATCGAAAGAGATGGTAAGTCAGTGGATAGATAGACAGTAATTGACGGAAGGGCAGGGAATAGCCGAAATGCAAGCGTAAAGTAGGGTTGCTTGGATTATCAGAGCAGTGAGGCCAAACCTCAGCAGCTAGGGTGCTAAGGTAATAGTACCAAGCTGGATAGTGCCAGAGAATGCTAGCCCGAGAGTTGGATGACTGCAGGTAATAAGGTCTAAGACGCTATACCAAGTAAGGGATAAATGAACAGTAAGAATGTTGAGGCAAAACAGCAGCTTGCGCTGAATACATGGATATGCCTGCACGACAGAAGAGAACAAAGAAAGTCTTCATAAATAAAGGACAACGAACGGATGAACCATAGGCATACTTTATGGCTGTTAACTAGTTTAGAGCAAAAATAGGCGAAGACGCGGCAATGCGCATATAATAAGAACATGCTGTGGTGCTAAAGGAATAAAACTATGGAAGACTGAGCCTAGAGAAGCCAGTGAGAATGCTGAACTACTATTAATTAGGTGTCAAAGCAGAGTGACAGCTGTGCATCTAGCAAGGAGCAGCGATGCACTGACAGGATGAGCTAAAGAAGTTCGCCAGATGAGAGCTAAGAAGGTCTGATAAAGAAAGGAAAACAGGCAAAAAGAATGCAAGCGTGCAGTGCGTTGATTGAGGGAGTCGTCATATGTTGCTGAATCACGGCGGTGTATAAGTTCTCAATTTATGCTATGGTGCTGGGATATTACTACTTTGGAAAGAGCCTGGGAAAGCTAGTCCAAGAGCTGGACGCCTACAGGTGAAAAAGTCGAAGACGTAACAACAATTAAGAGATATGAGAACGTCTAGAATATAGAGGCTAAGGAGCGGCTGAGCACCGAGTTGGAGAGTTGGAAGGAGTGCTAGAGAAAGCCGAAAAGTTTATATGGAAGGACAACAAACAGTCGGAGTGCATGCATAAATTAAGTCTGCTAAGGACATCGCAGCATATGAGTGCTATGGTTTTAGTACTAAGGTAGACTGGGCTGGAAAATGCCAGTTTAAGGTCTGGAATCCTAAATGAGCAGGCGTCACAGACGTTGCAGCAAGCAATGGATAAATGGACGTTTAGAAGGGAGAGACAATGGAGCAACTGTGCGCAGGCCACATGAGTTATGCTTGCTTCACAGAAGAGAATTAAGAAGGGTTTTATGAAGAGAGGACAGCGAACGGATGAAGCGTAAGCATACGATATGGTTGTTAAGTAGTTCAGAGCATAAAATGCGAAGCCGCAGCGAAGCGCAGAGGATGAAATCATGCCGTGGTGCTAAAGTAAGAAAAGTAAGGAAGCCTGAGCAGGGAGAAGCCGGTGAGAGGGCTGAACTACAAGTAATTAGCTGTCACAGAGGAGTGACAGCTGTGCATCTAGCAAGGAGCAGCTGTGCACTGACCGGATGAGGTAAAGAAGGTCGCCAGACGAGAGCTAAGAAGGTGGAATAAAGGAAAGACAACAGACAAGAAGAATGCAATCGTGCATTGAGTTGATTGAGGGAGTCATATCATATAATGGGTCACAGTAGTCGGAAACAACGAGCCCACTGAGACAAGATTAGAGTATCAGCTCAAAGAGTGAAATCAGTAGAATTTAGGTCTAATTACTAAAGGAGAGCATCGACACAATAGGCATATACAGGAAGAATGCGTGCATGGTAGGAGGGATGAATCTTGGCCAACATTTCATTTGCGTTGAGGGTTACAGGAAGTTACGTCGGCAGAGCCTAAGTCACTTAGATCTCGGAAGTCCGAGGTGGGTCAGAAAGTAGTAGACCGTTCATACGAATCCGGATAAGCCAGCAAGATGAAGTTAGGCCGCCAACTTAAGCTGCGAATAGCAGTACTGAGTGCCGTAAGATAAGAAGTTTTCGGGACGGCAGCGGCTATATGAAAAGCCAGATGGCATGTCAAGGAAAGGTCTCGGGATGAGGGGAACAGAGTGTTTGGAATGTAGAGCTAGAGTAATAATGGCTAGGATGTCGGGAAGCAGTCAGAAACGGGGGCTGGTCAGCCGAGGGTAGATTAGAGCCAAGTCCGAAGGAATATCCGTCCAATTGAAAAAGTAATGCAAACAGAGTGCGAACAGGGAAGCGCTCTATTGAGGGTTAGTGGAAAAGCCAACGATGTTTTCAGGGAGATGTGAGCAGACCGATATGTCTGCCCATCCATGATCATTAGGGTCACAGTAGTCGGAAGCAAAGAGACCACTGAGACGAGATTAGAATATCAGCTCAAAGAGTGAAATATGTAGAATTTAGGTCTAATTACTAAAGGAGAGCATCGACACAATAGGCTTGTACAGGAAGAAAGGAGGCATAGTAGTGAGGATGAATCTTGGCCAACAATTCATTTCAGTTGAGGGCTACAGGACGTTACGTCGGCAGAGTCTAAGTCACCTAGATCTCAGAAGTCCGAGGTGGGTCGTAAAGTTGTAGACCGTTCAGACGAGTCCGGATAAGCCAGCAAGATGAAGTTAGGCCGCCAACTTAAGACGTGAATAACAGTAATGTGTGTCATAAGATTAGAAGCTTTCGGGATGGCAGCGTCTATATGAAAAGCCAGATAGTATGTCAAGGAAAGTCTCGGGATGAGGGGAACAGAGTGTTTGGAATGTAGAGCCTAGAGTAATAACGTCTCGGGTAAGGGTGAGGACGGTTTTATTGTTAAAGAGTGTAAAATTTAACGAGGCCTCCGAAGGCATTTGAACAGTCAATTAGGTCAACCGAACCAAAAGAGGCAATGTCTCAGAAGTCTGAATGAATCCGGAGAACAGGAAGCCGATCTAACAAGCCTGGATTAGTCGGCGTGTTAGGATTAGGACGCATAATAAAGATGAGAAGAGAGCCATATAAATAAAGGGTGTACGAGTCTAGGATGCTCACGGAGTTAATAAGTTAATAAAGATTGAGCAAATCTTATAAATAAATAGGTATATTTCTAGACCGGCTTGAGGCTGCACCCTTAAGGGTTCAGATCAAGTTGTACAGTAATCCGATGCTCTTGCATGGAATTAGGTAAAATACAAGTTTACGTTTCTGGTTTACAATTACAAATGCATTAGCCTTGTTTGGTGCACAGCTGCTGGTTCGCATGCGCTCACCTTGAAACTTTTCTGGTTCCTTCTGGCGACATTGAGGTCCTTGTTCTTTCGTTGCGAAAGCTGCGCAGAGGTGTACTTGTGCCTTTTTCCTTTGGAACAGGATCCAATTCAGCCCAAGTTCACTTTAAATGCATAGGACATTGGTTGTCCCGCTCAGTCGTCACAATTGTTGGTTCGTACATGGAAGAAATGACAGTGGCGGAATTATAAGGGATACGAAAGATAAAAGATAATTTCAATAAATGCTGAAGAAAATAAAAAAGGATTTGTAAAGAAACACACTAAGGCGGAGTAATTCACTAAAAAATGCAAATTAACAAAAAATCAGCAAAGCTTTTCTTGCGCTGATATTGCTTTCTGGCGCAAAATTTCAAACTGAGGACATGGCAAAATAAAAGAAAACCTTTACTAAGGCTAGAATACTGCGTAAAGTAGCACAAAAATATACCGATCTGGACAAGTTTTAACCGCTGAATACGCTGAAAGTAAAAACAATGCAATACGTGCAGTAATTTGCCAGTTATTCGAAATTAAAGGGTGGTCTACGAATAAGGCCATTATCATTTTTCGCTAAAAATGGCTTTCTTCTTTGCAAGCAGATAGCAAGGAAAAGAAAAGATAATGTAAAAAGTAGCGAAGCAGTAAATGTTCTAAATAGGAATAGCTATCCAGCAATGCTTTAATTAGCCCGTAATACCCTACAACAACTTGGGACAACGTAGGTGGCCGAAGAGTACACTTTGCAGGCATCCATGGCAAATATAAGCAGATAAGCGATAGTCTTGCGCGAAAACGCTTGAAATCCAGTAAGGAATATTATGTCTACATGGGAACGCAAGTGGGCTTATAATTAACCCACGGTTAGAATGCCTCAGCATACCATTTTCAGTGGATCGTGAGCCACATAAACAACCAGGAATATTGAGTTTAGTATTTTTTAAGCCTCTACGTGTTTCTGAAGCTTATATCAAGTCCGCATGAGCCGGGTCTACTTCAGTACCCCAGGAGACCTTTCAGATACGTTGACACATTTTGGCCCGGAAAATACACATATTTCTTATCTAAACATCGCAAGTATTATCCCTTAGAGCCGATTTTCCATATTCATGAGGCTATGTCTCTAACATCAGTGAGTCAGAGGATCCTGTCACTAATAATAAAGAAATGGGTATGGAAAAATTTAGTAAAATTTGGCAAATTGCTTTTGGGCTTGAAATCCGTTTTGGTCTGCGTTGGTGGGCATTACCAACGCTACTTCTGGTGATTGAGGTTGCTCTAACTGGAGGGATTATTATGTCACTGGTGTTGATGCACACTATGGTGCAGCTCTTTGCTGAATTTCGAGTTATTTCTCTCACATTTTAGGTTCCGAAGCGAGTGCTGGCGGTGTTTATCCAGGTGACAATGTGTAGTGACCTGTTTGGCTGCCGCATGCTGCGTAAGATATTACAAAATGACAAATTATATTTTCTCGATGCACATAGCAAATTAGCCGCTCGCCTGTTTGAACGTTGCTCGCGTTTGTTTGAGTCAACATAACATCCGCCTTCGAACGGCGCGAAGCTCATCGGCTCCGCGGCCATCTTTGCTCTCCGCGCACGCGACCACACCTTTCCCCTAGCTAGCTATCTTCCGGTGCCTTATTTTTAGAACTAGATAGCGTTTCGCCCCACTTAATAAATTTTTCTTAGCGTTACTTTTAGTGTTCTCCACTCATCGGAGGTTGGCCTCATATTCGCGTATTGGTTATAGAGCGTACCAATCCTGCTTCTCGCTTTATTGGTGACCCCGACTTTTTGTCATTATCCGGTGAGTTTTCGCTAACCTTTCTTTCCAGATTTGGCCACATTCTTTTCGCTAACCCGTCTGATTTTCACTTTTCATTTTCCGGTTTAATCTCGTTGGCTCGCTAGTTTGCTCGCTATGGAAACTGATCGCGTAGCTTCTGACATTCAGGTCGGCACAGTTACGCTTCCTATCGCAACTTTTCGCGAGACTAATTCTAAGTCTTGGTTTGGTCAGCTAGAGTCGCAATTTTCTTTCCGTGGTATTAGGTCCGAAAAGACCAAGTTCCGCCTTGTCGTTTCCGTGCTTCCGCTAAATGTCATCGCTGACAGTGATGACATTCTAGATCTTCCTGAAGACCTAAGACTTACGATGCAGTCAAGACAGCTGTTCTGAGAAGAACAGGATTATCCGATCGACAACGAGTTAAGAAACTCCTCAACGAAAATGATCTTGGCGATCTTAAGCCGCCTCAGCTGCTTCGAAAAATGTAGAGCCTAGCCAAATCCACTTCGATAGTTGATTCTTCTCTTCGAGAAATGTGGTTGCAACGACTTCCGCGCGAGATGCTACACATCCTCTGCGCTAGTGAGGTTGCACCTTTATCCAAACTGGCCGATACAGCCGACCAAATTTGGGAGTCGTACGGCCAGGTTTCGCTGGTCCAGATGAAACCGGACGACGATATCGCCACGCTTAAATCCTAGATGGCAACATCGACTCCACAATTCGCAGACTTTTCGGCCTCCGTACATAACAGCTGGAAATGTTCTAGGAACCGTTCGCGTTCACCATCGAGCTCTCCTTCGCGATCACCAAATGGAAACGGTTACTGCTGTTACCACGAAAGATTCGGCCAGCAAGCTAAATCATGTCGCCCGCCCTGTTCCTTCAAACGACAGCAGCAGGGAAACGGGCGGACCAGCACGTAGGGGCGACGGACGTAGCTGGTCAACGCAGTCGCCTTTTCTTCGTCACCGATCGTAGAACCCGAGTTCGCCATCTCGTCGATACTGGCGCAGAAGTCAGCGTTCTCCTGCGTGATCCAAACGACCCGACCGAAAAGGTGACTAGCTCATTGCGCGCAGCTAACGGGACCATTATCCGCGTATATGGTCAACGCTCGCGCACGCTAAATCTCAGCCTCCGATGCGCTTTCAAATGGGTATTCCTCGTTGCGGACATCCAAACGCCTATCCTTGGTCTCGACTTCTTACGTCATTGCAACCTACTCGTCGATGTTAAGCGACACCGTCTAGTCGACTGCCTTCCGAATCTCGCAGTCATTGGGACTTTGGCCGACACCACGTCAATCAGACCCGTGCACGCGACTCAACTTAATTCACCCGTAGGGCAACCGCTGCTCGCTAGTTTTCCGCAGGCCTTCCGTCCTGCCGTCCCTTTGCCTTTCGCAACCGACGCCGCGACACATCACATAGTTACGAAAGGTCCGCCTGTGTTCGCAAAAGCCAGGCGCATGACCACGACAAGCTCAAAATTGCACGCTCCGAATTCGAGCACATACTAGACTTAGGCATTATTCGCCCGTTTAAGAGCCCGTGGGCGTCGCCCCTACACATGGTGCCCAAAAGTCAGGAGACTGGCGTCCATGTGGCGACTATCGCGCTCTCCGTAACGCTACCGTCCCCGACCGCTATCCGATTCCGCACATTCGGGACATCACGCCTAGCCTACGTAGCGCCCGTGTGTTCTCGAAGATCGATCTGGTTCCCGCTTACCACCAGCTCCCTGTAGCCAAGGATGACATTCCGAAAACCGCAGACATCACGCATTTCAGACTTTTCGAATTCTTGCGAATGCCCTTCGGTCTTCGCAACGCAGCTCAAACTTTTCAACGCTTCATGGACTCTGTCACGAGAGGTCTCGACTTCGTTTATCCTTATATAGACGACATCTTAGTAGCTAGTTCTTCCGAAGAACAGCACGCGAAGCACCTCAAGATGCTTTTCGAGTGGTTAGCTTCTAATAGCATTACTGTCAACGCTGACAAATGCATCTTTCAGCAACCATCTATCGAATTTCTTGGTCATCGAATTGACCAGCATGGCATACGGCCGCTCGAAGACCGAGTCGGCGCTATTAAGGACTTTCCCGTTCCGACAACTTTGGCCGCCATCCGCCGTTTTAGTGAGATGATCAACTACTACCGTTGATTTCTGCCACGTTGTGCCGACTTGCTCAGTCCAGTGACCGATTTACTTCGTGGACGCAAGAACGGCAACGTCGAGTTGACGCCCGCTGCAACCGAAGCCTTCAAGGCTTGCAAAGAGGCCTTGGCTGAAGCCGTTATGCTTCACCATTTCGACCCCAAAGCTTCACCCGGCTTTGCATTCGATGCACCGGACACCGCCATTGGCGCCGTCCTGCAGCAATTCACTGAAGGATGCTGGAAACCCCTCGCTTTCTACTCCCGACGCTTACAACCGGCAGAAGTCAAGTACAGCACGTTCAGCCAAGAAGTGCTGGCAGTTTATTCTACCGTCCGACATTTCAGGCACGTTTTAGAAGATAATTCGTTCGTTATCTTCACCGATCATATGCCGCTTATTTGCGCCTTTCGAAATCAATCAGCTCGAAACTCACCATGTGAGGTACGTCAGCTGGATTTCGTGGCTCAATTTTCGACTGACCTCCAACACATTTCAGGTCAGAATAACGCCGTTGCTGACGCTCTTTCGCGCGTCTCCGCAATCCACACCGCTGGCCGGGCAATCGAATTATCTGCCATGGCTGCCGCGCAACTAACCGACACTGACTGTCAGAACGTCAAACAAGATTCTTCGCTACGAAGCACATCGCACCCCCTGCCGTCATCTGATGGCACAATCTTGTGCGATACTTCTACTGGACGACCACGACCCGTCGTTCCAGAAACCTTTCGACGTCTAGTTTTCGACACACTTCATAACATTGCTCATCCGGGCATCCGGGCCACGATCAAGCTCATATCCGAGAGATACGTTCGGCTCGGAATGCAACGCAATCTTAAGCGCTGGGCACGCGGTTGTCTAACGTGTCAGCAGGCCAAGATACAGCGGCACGTGTCCGCTTCGCTTGGTCGTTTTCCGCAAGTCTCAGCTGGCCTCGCCCATGACCATCTCGACATAGTTGGACCCTTGGCACCATCCAGAGGAACGGTCTACATTTTGACCATGATCGACCGATACAACCGTTGGCCCGAGGCCGTACCTATACCCGACGTATCCGCGGACACCGTAACGCACGCTTTCGTTGAGCGCTGGGTCGCTTCACATGGCTGTCCAACCACCGCAACTACCGACCGCGGCCCGCAGTTCGAATCCTCGACCTTCAAGGATCTTCTCAATGTTCTCGGATGTCAACGCATCCGGAGTGCCGCCTATCACCCGCAATCCACCGGCATGGTGGAACGTTTCCAAGGACAGCTGGAGGCCTCACTTAGTGCCGCTAACGCACTAAGCTGGACCGAGGCACTGCCTATGATACTACTTGTGATCCGATCAGCTATTAGAGCTGATTTGCACACGTCCAGCGCCGAACTGGTATATGGGCATCTTCTGCGACTACCTGGGGACTTCTTTTCTGGAAACCCCAGAACACCCCGCTACGAAGCGAATTACGCTCGGCAGTTAGCCACGAGCACGCGCCATATCAACGTAACCGACGTGCGAGAACAACGACGTAAATCGTTCGTTCCACAAGATCTACTGCACTGCGTTTACGTTTTCCTTCAAAACGATGGTCTACGCAGACCACTCGAACGACCCAACGGAGGTCCATTTAAGGTTTTTAAACGTAAGGACCGCGTATTCGTTATCGACCGCCACGGTAAACGTAAAACTGTCTCTATCGACCGTCTCAAGGTTGCACATGTGGAACCTGAGATCTACGACGACTCCCGTCCACCTTTGGACCAGTCAACGCAGCCTATGATCGACGACACGCCTACTTCCGATGCTAAGAAGCATTCTCCGACTAACCTTTTCGACTCAGTTCCTTCTGATTCTATCGAGCCGAAAGCTTCCTCATCCGACAAAACTGCTGGATCGACAACGCCTCCGACCGAACGTCCGAAATCGACTAGGTCAGGTAGGCGGATTCACTGGCCAGCGCGATTAAAAGAGTAGTCTTCTTTTCATTCTTCCTTTCCCGCTTCCTTTTGCTTGTAGCCTAACCCGCCCAACAAAAACGTTTTGAAAAACTAAAAAAAGGAGAAAATCGCTTTAAGAACACAAAATGGTTCCCGCTTTATTCGCTTATCGCACTCGGTACGTGCTATCGCCTTTTGTTAGCTCTGTCGCTCGCACCTGTTTGACACTCCGCGTTTCCGATTCTTTTTCATATCCTAGACACGCGGACGTGTAAACGACAATCGAACGTTACCTTTTCGGACACTGCGTGCTCAAACATCATGTGCTGTGACACTACGCATTCGAACGCTAAGAACATTTCCCCCATTTTGTGTTTCTGGCACCTGTAGGAAGGACATGGGTGGGAGTCCCCTAGCGTCCGATCGCAGTGGTTCTCCCCCAGCAGCTGCATCAGGTTTCACCGCCTGGTCTCGCAGAAGGCTGCCTGGCGACGGACAGTCCTCACGTAGATCGAAGGGTCATCTACGGTTACCTTCTAAGAGGGGGGCTGTGTAGAGACCTGGAGATTCCCCTGTTTGGCTGCCGCATGCTGCGTAAAATATTACAAAACCACAAAATTATATGTTCCCGATGTACATAACAAATTAGCCGCTCGCCTGTTTGAACGTTGCTTGCGTTTGTTTGAGTCAACATAGCGCCCGCCTTCAAACGGCGCGACGCTCATAGGCTCCGCGGCCATCTTTGCTCTCCGCGCACGCGACCACACCTTTCCCCTAGCTAGCTATCCTCCGGTGCCTTATTTTTAGAACTAGATAGCGTTTCGCCCCATTTAATAAATTTTTCCTAGCGTTACTTTTAGTATTCTCCACTATTCGGAGGTTGGCCTTATATTCGCGTATTGGTTCTAAAGCGTACCGATCCGGCTTCTCGCTTTAAATGTTAACTAGTACTCCACTGTCATACCGGCTAGTTCTTTTGTGGTTTTCCTGGCAAGAGCTGTTCTAGCATCCCAAGCTAAGTGTGAGAAGGTAAATCAGGAGTAGAATAGTAACAAAAACCAGTGGGAGCTGGTGGTTCACCCACCATTACGCATAACGCATGGTAAGCTTTGGAGCCAGCTAAAACCTAAATAACACACGGGCGGCCAAGATAAGAAAAGTGGTGATGGAAAGTTTCTGGTGCTCCAGCCAGCCAATGTGGCAGGAGCCACTATGTCATTGGTTAGCTTTCGTGCCAGTGAAATGGAATCTGGAAATGCGAGTGTTCTACTAGCAAAAGCAGTTAAAGAATAGGATCTGGTTTTCATTATGCCTGTCTACTAGTGTTGCCAATAGTGAAAGGCATATATATACCAGATAAAACTAAGTATATGGTGCCAAGAGAGGATAAGTGGAGAGCAAAATGTCTGAATCTGGGACCTAGAGCTAGTAAAGGGCTCTCTGTCAACAATATGAAAGAATTATATGTTGTTTTTCTGGTTACATACTGATAGTGGTTCGAAACTGCGGAGTACAGTATCTAGTGCTCAGGCTTACTGAAAAGCATCAATAATGGCCAGCTAGCAAGCGACATATACGAAGGCACGTAAAGATTCATTTACGCAGGCATGTAGACGGTTTTGAACAAATCTTATGCTAAGCTTAGGTGCATCAACCGCAACACACACTTTCAACATTTTATGCAAGGTTTAGGTCTGGTAGGATGCTTTTACTAGGAGTATCTTAAAGGTCATAAGCCTGAAAGTTTTGCACGTACCCAGTGGTCAAGAAGTAGGAAAGTGATAACTGTAAAGCTGAAGACAAGGAATGAAGATGTAGATATAGATAAGATGCAAGGATTGCAATTTGCCTCCACGGTTGGCTAAGTCATTGCTCTGCAATATCCTGTATGAGGATAACTACGGGTTTGCGAACCTACCAGTCAGTAAGCTAGGCTGTACTCTCTGTTGAAATTGTTAAACATAGACGTAGTGACCATAGAAAGAGAGAAGCCGGAGGGTTGTGGATACCAATTGATCTATTCAGCCTTTGGATCAACGTGTCAGTGAGAGGGTCGAAGCACGTCAGAAGCTACTCAGTAATGGCTAAGTACCTCGTGCGTTCAGAATTCTGATGTTAGTACCTGCACGATGCGTGCGACTGATCCGACCTTGACCTTCTGGGTCTTGTGGGTGCGGTAATGGATAAGTTAAAAGTACAAGCGTCACTGCTGGAGACCATTCATGGTAGGTATCCCTAATTATCCCTTACCGGATGCTTTTGTGCTGGTGTCTACTCGTTCCGTAGTGCAGTCCTAAGGTGGATTTGTCCGTAGGAGAACTCAAGTAGGTTAAGAAGAGGTAGTTGTACAATAAAATCACCTGGTACTCGGTTTGTTATTCTTAAACCCTAAAAAATTGGTGCTACGGGTACCGCTAAAGTCTCTTAGGTGCTAGAACGGTAACGGCAATGAATGTAGATGAGTTGTGAGCTTAAGGTGCTTAGATGTCATAAACTACCTCGTGGGTGTCCTCAAGCTACATCCGGGCCAGTTTCGAAGAAGTGGTCTTGCGAATCGCAGTTATAAAAGATGCTTTGTATAGTGAAAAAACACAGGAATCTTTGTATCTCCTTCCTTAATACCTGCAAATTTTGGATTTCTCTTATTCTGGAAGGCAGCCTGTTCCATATGTTCACGTAAACAACTAATAAGAAACGAGATCGCAGTTTCCTCTTTGCCTTTAGCGAAGTAATGGAATGGCTCTTGTTTCGAAGTATTGTTTCAGACGCTCTCCTTGGTTTAAGACAAGTGATATTACTGTGCAGCTTTTATGAACTAGCTTATGTAAGAAGCACATGTTAAGGATAATGCGCCTTTGCCATAGGGACTGAATTTTAAGGTATTCACACCTTTGTCGGTAACTCAGCGCTTGCTGTGATGGAGTCAACATCTTTGTAAAGCGTCGCTGGGCTTTCTCAAGCAGACCACGCTCCGACTTCTGTAGGTTGCTTCATATAAAAGAGCAGTATTCCAGGTGTGGCCTGACGTGGCTCTTATAGAGTTCTAACCTTGCATCTGCGGTTTTAAATAAAGAAATAAATATTTTATTCTCGACAAAGCGAGGCACGCCTTTTGGGCTTGATCAGCATATTGCATTATTGTACATGATAGCAAAATAAGCAGCACCAACAGTGGGAGTAGTACAGTTGGAGACAGTAGTGTGGGCCCATAGAGCCCAAAGGTTGTATGCAGTCTATGTACACAATGCGAAAGGTAAAGATAGTAATCAGATCACTTATATGGAAGGATGATGAGGAACTAGTCCGATGAGGTCCCGTAAGCAATGCAGGTCAGTGAGCGAAGTATGAGGAAACGGGAGAATAATACCTAAGAATAGTGGTACGTCACTAATCAGATATGTAGGCGTGTTCGCGCGAGAGCCGATATATACACAGAACTTGTAAATGTGGTGTCGGTCAACTTGCCAATGTGTTAGGGGCGGTGACGTTATTGAGTGGCGAGTCACATCCGCCACGTCGCAGTGTTGTTAAACAGACATTTGTGGCCTTTAGTAGGGAACACGTTTGCTAGACGAAGACCCGCCACCGCCTGGAACACTGCCGGCTGTTGATAAAACATTGGCAAGATTGTATCTGACCGATTACCCTCGCGGATATTCGCAGTCACGTAACGCCAATTTGTTTCCTGTGGCTGTGTAGTCGCCTTCGGAGTCCAGTACAAGTGGTTGGAGCTGTTGAAGTCGGACGACTCAGATGACTTGTATTAAAATTATCAGTTTCCTAGGTTCTTTAGTGCGTCATGATTATGAAGTGCGGGTTTTTTCTTTGTTCTTTATTGAATCCGTGCCCATTGGAGCGTCGCAGGTACGTCTTCAGCCGTTTTCGGTGCAGGTAATGTTATCGTGTAGAACAAGGGTGGGAGGAAAAACGGACCGAGCAAACTGCCAACAAAATTGAACAGGACTATGTTATAGTATATATATATATAATTTATGGTAATGTTGTGCTGGCTGAAATCAAAGGAGTGACCGAAGAGCTGAGGCTAGTGGTACCTATACCACCAATGAATAGTTGCGATATGAACGAAGAGAGACGCCAAACAAAGGAGGAAGAAGTTAATGTGAGCTGAGATGCATGATAGTGAAGCCGAGAGCCAAGCTCAATCAGAGACCGGAAATTTGGATTTCGGTAGGCGTTACCAAGCATAGAGATAATGATTTAGACAAAGAAGAGTATCATAAGGTTGTAACTTATACCAATGAGAACTTGAGTCGATGGCAGCCGGTGCTCAAAATAAGAGAGGCCTTGGCTTGAGACCTATAGGCATTTGAAGCCACAGAGGACTGACTTGGCCAAAATGTTTTGGAATGAGAGGCACAGAAGGAAAGATAACCAAAATAGACCTGGGATGTTGCGCTGACGCTAGTGATAACTATGCCGCCATTGAACTGTTGCGATATAGACCAAAAGAGAGGCCAAACAAGAGAGGGGATGTAATTGTGTGCTAAAATGCGTGAGAATGGAGCCGAGAGGGAAAAGGCAATCAGAGACCAGAAGTTGCAAATTTGCAGGGGACTAAGCATACAGGTAATGTACCAGACGGAGGCCAGTATCATGAGGTTGCATGTTATGCCAATAAGAACTTTAATCGAAGCATTTGTAGCCTGAGGCCGGTGTGGTCCAGGAGGTTTAAGAGTGCGAGGCGCAGTAGGAAATTGGATCAAATGTGGCCTAGTATGTTGTGCTGACGCTATGGGAACCTAAACCACCATTGAACCGATGCGATATGGACCAGAGAAGAGGCCAACCAAGAGAGGGGGACGTAATTGTGAGCTGAGAAGCATGAGAGTGGAGCCGAGAGGCAAAACTCAACCATGGACCTGAACTTTCAATTTCGGTAGAAGGACAAAGCATGCAGATAATGTACCGGACGGAGGCGAGTACATGTGGCAGTTAATTATATAAATATAACATTTGCCGACGGCAGCCGATGCTCGAATGAGAGAGGCCTTGTTTTGAGACCGATGGGTATTAGGAGCCTGAGAGGCCGGACAAGTCCAGTAGGTTTATTAATGAGTGTCACAGTAGCAAAGAGAATCAAACGGGGGATAGTAAGTTGCGCTGGCGTTAGCGGTACCTGTACCGTCACTGAACCGATGCGATATGGACCAAAAGAGAGGCCAAACAAGAGAGGGAGAGGATACTTGTGAGCTGAGAAGAATGATAGAGGAGCAGAGAGGCAAGATTAATCTAGGACATGAGCTTTCGATTTATGTTGGGGGACCAAACGTACAGATAATGAATCGGACGGAGACGAGAATCATGAGGCCGTTACTTATACTATTGAGAACCTTAATCGGTGGCAGTCGATCTTTAGAGGAACAGAGGCCTTGTCTTGAGACCTATAGGCATTTGGGGCCTAAGAGGTCGGAGTAGTCCAATAGGTTTAACGATGAGTGCCATAGTAGCAAATAGAATCACACGGGTGCTAGTAAGTTGCACTGACGTTAGAGGCACCTATACCGCCATTGAACCAATGCGATATAAAACAAAAGAGAGGCCAAACAAGAGAGGGAGACGTAATTGAAAGCTAAGATGCATGATAGTGGAGCCGAGAGGCAAAAGTCAATCAGAGACCTGAAAATGCAATTTGCAGGGGTCCAAGCATATTATAATGTATCAGACGGAGGCGAGTACATGAGGCCCTTTCTTATGCCAATGAGAACCTTATTCGATGTTCAAAGGAAGAGAAGCCTTGGGTTGAGACCCATAGGCATTTGGAGCCTGAGAGGCCGGACTTGTCCCAAAGGTTTAGGAGTGAGAGACACAGTAGCAAGGGCATATAGCGACGCCTGGGATTAGGCATACAGATAATGAATCGGACGGAGACGAGAATCATGAGGCCGTTAGTTATACCATTGAAAACCTTTATCGATGGCAGCAGATCCCCAAAAGAAGAGTGGCCTCGGCTTGAGACCTCTAGGCTTTTTTAGCCTGAGAGGCCGGACTAGTCGAAGAGGTTTAAGAATGAGTGCCACGGTAGGAAAGCTAATCAAAGGAGGCCTAGGATGTTGTGCTGACGCTATTGTACCTACACCACCTTTGAACGGATGCGATATGGACCAAAAGAGAGGCCAAACAGGAGATGGAGGCGATACTTGTGAGCTGAGAAGGATGGTAGTGGTGCCGAGAGTCAAAATTAATCAAGGACCGGAATTTTCGATGTCGGTAGGGGGACCAAGCGTACAGATAATGAATCGGACGGAGAGGAGAATCAAGAGGATGGCTAGCCAAACAACCTCCTCGTGGTGCCAGCTGGGTGGTTAGGGTTTAACCCCTTTCCAGCAAATAGTTCGGCGGCAGTGTTCCAGGACGTGGTGGGTTTTCGCCTGGCAGGCGTTCTCCCTATAAAACGCCACAAATGTCTGCTTATCAACACTGCGACGTGGCGGATGTGACTCGCCACAAAATAAAGTCACTGGCCTGTGGACATCCGGAAAATGGTATCCAACCCAAGGACATCAATCGCTTATGCTCACATTCCTGACGATAACAAACAGTCAAAAATGCTGCGGCACATTCAAAGACGCAAGCTACATTCATACACAATTACATACGTATATACACCCATACACTTACATACACTGTTATGCCAAACGTGTACTTTTGTACATTTTTGATCACACTGTAAGCCAAACATGATCATGCCTGTAAAGGTGTGTCTCGCAAGGTCGAGAATAAAAGTTTATTTATTTATTTAATCGATGGCAGCCGACCCTCAGAGGAAGAGAGGCCTTGGCTTGAGACCTATAGGTATTTGGAGCCTGAGAGGCCGGAGTAGTCCAATGGGTTTAACGATGAGTGCCATAGTAGCAAAGAGAACCACACGGGTGCTAGTAAGTTGCGCTGACGTTAGAGGCACCAATACCGCCATTGAACCGATGCGATATGGAACAAAAGAGAGGCCAAACAAGAGGGGAAGGTAATTATAAGCTGAGATGCATGATAGTGGAGCCGAGAGGCAAAAGTCAATCAGAGACCTGAAATTGCAATTTTGCAGGGGACGAAGCATACAGGTAATGAGCCAGACGAAGGCCAGTATCATGAGGCCGTTTCTTATGCCAATGAGAACTTTAATCGATGCTCCAAGGAAGAGAAGCCTGAGGCCGGTGTGGTCCAGGAGGTTTAAGAGTGCAAGGCGCAGTAGGAAAGTGGATCAAATGTGGCCTAGTATGTTGTGCTGACGCTATGGGAACCTAATCCACCATTGAACAGTTGCGGTACGGCCCAAAGGAGAGGCCAACCAAGAGAGGGGGAAGTAATTGTGAGCTGAGAAGTATGAGGGTGTAGCCGAGAGGCAAACTAATCAAGGACCGGAACATTCGTTTTCGGTAGGGGGACCAAGCATGCAGATAATGTATCAGACGGAGATGAGTATCATGAGGTTGTTACTTTTAAAAATGAGAACTTTCGTTAATGGCAGCCGATGTTCAAAGGAAAAGAGGCCTTTGTTTGAGGCCTATGGGCATTTGGGGCCTAGGAGGCCGGACTAGTCGAAAAGTTTTAAGTATGTGTGCCACAGTAGCAAAGAGAATTAAAGGAGGCCTAGTATTTTGCGCTGACGCTAGTGGTACCTATGCCACCATTGAACAGTTGCGATATGGACCAACAGAGAGGCCAAGCAAAAGAGGAAGGCGTTGAATTGAGCTGGGAAGCATGATAGTAGGAAAGAGAATATAGCGAGGCCTAGGATTTGTCACAGGCCTTGTGTTCTTAGGCCACTATTGAAGATTTGTGATAAAGACTAGAAGAGGTGCCGAATGCAATATACACAGAGTCGGGTTAAGCATAAGGGAGGAGTGGAGTAAGCAAAGATGCGGCTAAGGATGTAAATCTCAACGTTCTAGAAGGAACAGTAAGTGAAATATTTGGAACAAAGAGATGGAAGTCCTGATGCAGTCTCGTGTAGGTAGGGATAGGAAGGACAAAAGAGAGCAGAAGTGCGAATAAGGTATCAGAAACAGTCGTGTTGTGAGGTTAAAAAAGGTAGGATACTGTTGGTAATAAAGCACTAAAAAGGGATGTAGGCTAGTTCGCTAGAGGTTGTTTGGTCCTGTCTCTCATAGCTCGTCTTCCGTCACTTTGAGGCTTAATATTTCGGAGACTGTGTTTACATCGAGAAATCTCCGTATAGCATTGCTGAAGTGTGTACTGGTCATGGATGATCGGATTTGCAGATAATTTGTTCCAGGTGTCCGCGTATCTATAAAGGAAGAAGTTATGCCGTATGCCACAACGAGCAGCCGGCAGACTGAATGAAAAGGTCGCGTTGCGCAGATGATATCGGGTATCTCCTTCCGTTCGGAAGTGCCATGTCAGGTTCGTTTCCGGCTTTTGTTTAAGTTTGTATAGAAACGTAAGGTTTACCTTTAACCTACGTAGCCACAGCGGGTCCAGTCCCAGTTGTTTGCATCGACTATGATACTTCAGCATGTTTGAGCCTAATAGACGTTTGGTGAAGGAACGCTGTACGTTCTCGAGTGCAATCCTGTCGCACTTGCGTGAGTTCGTAAGGACTATAGAGCAGTATTCGAGAATAGGCCTAGCGCACCTATTATACAGTGTCAATCGAGATTCCAAAAGCGACGTGGATCTGAAGATATAGCCTATTAACGACCTAGCTTTGGCTGCACTATAGCTTACCTGTTCCGCAAAGTTAAAGGTATTGGAGTATTGAACCCCTAAATCACGAACAAAGTGGCTAACGGTAAGAGGAGCGCCATTGAGAGTAAGGGTATTCGGTGGCACGGTGCATTTGTAAGAGAGAATGTTGCTTTTTCGTGGGGAAAATTCGAGATTCCATATTGCGTACCAGTTTTCTAGTGCCTTAAGGTCTCTTTGTATCGTAGATAGGCTATCTTTCATATTATCGGAGACGAAGGAAAATACGACTTTGATGTCGTCTGCAAATAGGTATGACGTTTCCCAGTGGAAGACTTGGAAGATGTCATTGACGTAGAGTAAGAAGTGCATGGGGCCCAGGACACTTCCTTGAAAGACGCCGCTGGTGACAGCTTTCTTTAAAGACCGCGTGCCGCCCAGGCTCACCGATTGTGTTCGATTTGATAGGTAGGATGCAAACCAGGAGAGCAGCTTTCCGGCGATGCCAAAAGAGGCGAGTTTAGACAGTGGTTTCAGGTGTGGAACGCGGTCGAATGCTATTTTCATGTCGAGGAAGATGATGACCACTTTATGCCCTATATTTATCGTGTCAGTGACGTGGTTTAAAAACACAAACATACAAGTCTGGCAGGATTTCGAGGGCAGGAACCCGTGTTGAGACCTATTAATGAGATTACGAGGCAAAAGAAAGTTAAGGATTTCTGCTTTCACCATTCTTTCTATAACTCTTGATGCAATGGGTGTGTGGCTGATAGGCTGATAATTGTCAATGTCAAGACGGGATCCCCGTTTATGTCGTGGTAGGACAACAGCATGCTTCCAAGCAGCGGGGAAGGTATGGGTTGTCATGGATATTGTATATAGAGTAAAGAGGAGAACTGGAATGTCTGGACCTCCTTGTGTCAGCACTACGGATGGAACGCCATCAGGACCGGGGTTTTGGGACATTTTGAGTGTACGAATATCTCGCATGATTGCGCGTAAGTTAAATTCGATGATGGTCAGTCTATCGTCAGTGAGCAGGGGTGCTGTAAGCGAAGTTGCCAAATCAGAAACAGAAAAAGAGCTGCAAAGGTGCTTGTTGATATAATCACAGAGTTGGGCGGGGTCCGTCATGAGATTGCCAATTGGAAGTGATAATGAGGCAATTGTTGGAGCTCTGTCGTTAGCACTGCGTTTCATCAGTTGGGAGAGTGCTTTAACCTTGTTGTTACTGCTGAGTGCAGCGTGTTCCGCTGATGTGGCAGACGTGGCTTGCAGGTTTTTCCAACTTGCTAGAGTGTCGCTCATGCGCATTATTATGTAAATAAATAAATAAATATTTTACTCTCGACTATGCAAGGAACGCCAATTGAGGCAGGATCAGGTATATACAGCTGTACTGACATTTTATGGGAACTGTAGTGACAGTAGAAAATTGTTCATATGTCCATGCTTGGAACTGTGCGATGGTTAACATGCGAAAGAACGATTTGGTTGTAGTGGGATCGGGATACATTTGTTTGGACCTAATCGCTCTGCCATAAATAAATAAATAAATAAATAAACACTTTATTCTCGACTATGCGAGGCACGCCCATGGAGGCATGATCAGATATGTACAACTGTATAAATATTTTATGGCAACTGTGACAGTAATAGTAGAAAATTGGTCGTATGTCCATGGTAAAATAATTAAATAGATAGTTTGTTCTCAGTTTCATAGAGACGCACCAACTTAGGCATGATCAAGGTTTAAAACTGCTGTGTATCACGATGATACTCCAAGTTCAATGGTGTATAGTTGAAACCGTGTCAAGAAGAGTTGATATGTGAATCTAGTCGACTTGCCAGTAAGTAGTTGTGGGCTGTGACTTTATTCCGTGGCGAGTCACATCCGCCACGTCGCAGTGTTGTTAAACAGACATTTGTGGCTTTTTATAGGGAGAACGCTTGCCAGGCGAAAACCCACCAAGTCCTGCAACACTGCCGTAAAGCATTTTGAACATTAATGGTAAACTGGCAAAGCCGCTTGACGACTGGTTTTACCTTCGGTTTTTCGCGAGGTAATGGCTTCTAATTTCCTCTGTTAGTTGGACGGGTATTTTGCTCTGGGTCGCCATGATTTTTGGGGTCGCTGGAGGAGAGGGACCTCGCGATTTTTCTTCTTGTTGTATGTCCAGGTGAGCAAAAGTTTCAATTTTTCCGCTCTCTAGATTTTTCAGATGTATATTGTATGGGAGTACGAGGATATGTCCAGTTCTCCATACTGGACAAGGGTTATGGTGAATGTAGGTTGGCCCTTGCGGAGTTTTACCATCCTCCATGTCAGTCCTTGTGGGTTGTTGCGTCCGTCTTGGGACAAAATTGTTCCTTAGTCCAATCCCAGATCTCCAAGATGTTCCGGACCTCGGAGAAAAGGGAAAGTGAGAGACAACCGAGAGAAGACCGCAAGAACAGGCATGGAATTGAATATTGTTAATGTCTTGTGTTATAACATTTGGGCTTGAGACAAAAGCATGTACACTGTGCAACAATAATTATGCTGAAAATGTCTTTTGAATATCCTCCGGAATCATAACCGTATAGGTGGATTGCTATTGCCTGCGTAGGGACAAGAGCGTTGCACCAGTTAGTAAAGTGCGAGTATCCGTTTGATATGAGTCGATAGTTGCGTGGGGATAGAGCAAAGAGAGTTAAAATGTTGGTAGTGATTGTCAAGTGCATGAACAGCACGTAGTTATTGTAATCCGAGTGGGGAAGCATAATAAGCGAAAATAAATAGTTTGCAGCGAGAGAGTCTTAAAGCTTAATTGGTGGCAGGGCAGCGGAGGCTGGATGCAGATATTCTAGAGGAATAAAGGTTATTCAGATACGGGGTGGCTACTAACAAGCACTGGATCATCGCATATGCATGGGGCCAATGGCCATTAGCTACTTCTGAAGAGAAATGCAGAATTTATGACGACCGACAGATGTTGGCGCTAGGAGTTACTCAGTCGCCAGATGCAGCTATTCCAATCGGACGCTTTGTCACTAGCGTATGCCTATAGGGTCGATGAGTGTATCTATAGACCAGTGAAGGTAGGTGATAGGTCAACAGATCAGCTAAACTGTGACGCAAACAATCCAAGAGAATGAACATTTGTAAGAGGGAGCGAGTTCCGGATATCCGCAGGAATAAATGGAAGCTATGGCGACTAGCTGCTGGTAAGCAGAGATAGCGGCACTAGGAAAGAATGAATCAGTGGCTGCTGTAGCCATAGTATTAAGACGTTTGTCTACTACTGGATA
>OX104069.1:101362497-101568584 GCA_944474145.2 Dicrocoelium dendriticum
AAGCCATTTTAATGTTTGTTCAAAGTATTTTTAGCTCGGATTGCTGTCCTCCAATTTGCTCACCTCCTTGGTCGCGCTAGCCCAATGATTCTGTCTCTGTGCACATGCTTATCCTCCAATTCGTTATAGATTCGCGCCATTATGTTGGGCACGCTTGCCAATCTTTATCAGAAGCGCGACGTTACCCCCTGACTGCATCTCAACCGGTTGTTTTCCAATTGTTCAGAACGCAAGACTACTTTTTAATTAACCCAACGCGAAGTGTGTAGTCTGACTCCATCTCGCTTGAGAGGGTGAGAAATAACTGCGCAGTATCAAGTCTCTTTGTTGTGTCCACATTGGTTCAACGGAAATCATCAAAGTAATGACCATTCCCGGTTTATCACCAGTCTGGAAATGGGAATCACTGTTGTGTGCAACAGTCTGGCCGTTTGCCGGAGTTCGTTGCATAAGCGTTCTACTGAAACATTGCTATCATATCACACACTTATGCGAGTAGTGTATAATGTTATACTGCATTCGTTTATTCCAGCGGAACAGTGGCTGTTGCTCGGCTCGCACATGTACGATGCATTTTGCATTTGTTCGTCCTCTCTAGCTAGTAACGCACATTATCAGTGTCGTTTTATCGCTAGAACTCAGTGATTCCTGCTCCCATCCGTCTTCTGAACTCGCAATTTGAGCTCCCGCCAAGTCTCTACAGGACCAGTAGCTACCCAATGCGATCCGATCGATTATAGCTGTGTGGAACACATCTTTGACTATTTGACTTCCGTGTCCCGATCCAATTACTGCTAACGCTGACTTGATTTTTGCGAATCTTGCTAAGAAACTGCGGAAACTTAGCACATCATTTTTATCAGTTACCCTGTGGTTAATTGTTTGGACAGTTCAATTCTGACCATCGCCTATTCACTGTGAAGATTGCTAGCAGTGGTTTTTGATAAGTAACAAAAATGAACTTCCTTCCCCACAATATCTTAAGTAATTTCTTTATTTCCGAGACTATCGTTAAGACATCCTTCTACATCTGACCGTACTTTCGTTCTGTCAGGTTTAACGAGGACTGCGTTTGCAGTAGATTTCTCTGAGCCATTTGCGAACTTGTGAGCGATAACCGCCCAAACGCTGTAGTTGGTAGCATATGCAGCTAGCACAATTTCTTAATGTGGAGTGATATTATGTTAGCGAAAGGCCAATATATAATCATTTTTGCATTCTTCAGACCAATACCAACGCTTGTCTTTGCAAAGAAGCTCATTAGGTGGACCGCGCACGCGGTGCACCTGCGAGAGAAATTGACTATATTATCTGTTGAGACCTAAGTAGGATCTCAGCATCGAAACGCCTTTAAGAGGTGATATTTTCCTGAAGACCTCGATATGCGCAGGATCAGGACGTCTAACAACTTTATCAATAATGCAACCGCGGAACGTAACTGTGCATTTCTCAGGACGAAGTCTAAGACTATACCCTTGGATACGACCAACAACTCGCTCTAGTTTTTGAAGGGTCATTTAACCTCATGTCAACTACAATAACGACGCCCATGCATGCGGCATCGCCATCGATATCGATTAACATGGTTTGTTGAAGCATGGCTGGCGCAGTTTTGACACCGAATAGAAGCCGATGGTATTAATACAGACCTCTATGCGTATTTATTGTAAGCAACTCTGGACGCTTCATCAACTTCGATTTGCAGAAATGCATCTGATAGATCTAGCTTTGCAAAATATTTACTGTCGTTTAGTTTAACAAACATGTCATCGCGAAGCGTTAGGGTACGCTGGTGGTTGTTCAATGGCTCATTCAGTCCTATCGAAAAGTCGGCGCATGTCTTAATCTACCCATTCTTTTTGGTAACCATCATGATCGGGGCTGTCTAGGTAGAGTAGTCCACTGCATGAATAACGTGGATTCTCTCTTGGCGATCTAATTCTTGATCAACAATCGGGATTATAGCGTAAGACACTGGACGTCTAGTACGAAATATAGGATCACTATCGCGTTATAGAGATAACGAAGCGATAACTTTTATGCACTCGCCGGGTCTTTCACAAAAAGCAGCTCAATATTTCTCCTTAAGGCGTTCAATAGCGAATATTTTCGGCGATTTTGGCCTGTGTAATTTAAGCATTGCACACCTCCTTCAATGTTCATTATACACGTTAGCTAGAGGTGGAAAACTAACTAACTAAATTAACTAACTAACTAACACTAACTATTGTGCCACAATAGACAAGCAAGGAGAAAGAAAAACACAACAGTGGTACTCCAGCAGAGCTACCAGTAACGGATGCACATCGTTTCGGAGAGCTACCGGCCGGCTGTTGTGCCGCAGAATGCGGCTGTGATCGAAGGAGAAGAGACAAAGAAACTCACAACACAAACGCTATTGAGGTCAGCTTCCAGCAATGTCAACAAGTATATCCAGCCAAATGTACTGATCATCTTTCGGACTCCAAACAGGGAGCATAAATGCTCCAACCGGGGCCAACCTCGAAGTAAGAGCCTTCCTCTTGACCATATCGTCCGTTTGGTCACATCTCTTCTTCTGTCCACACCCCCGACGCGCAGACGTCGCAGAATGCGGTGGGCTGACATGTGCAATACGTGGCCCAGCCATCCGAGCCTGGTGCATGATCTAACGCTGCTGGGCGGTTCATTTCATTTACATGTGCCGAAAAGAAGGCGTCGAACACGATCTTTTCTTACCTGATGTTCCCACTAGATATGAGACAAACTGCGAAGACACCGGTGGTCGAACGTAACAGGCCTCTTTATGTCGGCTGATTTAAGGGGCCAGGTTTTACACCCGCACAGTTGGGTTGAACTTGCGGCTGCATTGTAAACTCTACCCTTCAAAGAGAGGGTAATTTCGCGCCGACGTCATAGGTAGCGAAGGTTAGCAAAAGGGTCTCGAACTTGTGCTATACGGTTTGTGACCTCATCTTCGATTCTACACGTACTGAAAAGTGCTTGGGTAATTGAGTTCTTGAACGACTAGCTGATCGCCACCAATGGTCAGCACAGGAGAATGTCCCTGCCAATCTTGGATGAAGACTTTGCATTTCGAGAATGAAAGCAAATCGCGAAACGGCTGACAGGCAGTGCTAATCTGTGCAGTTGTGCTTGGCACGTTTGTGAGCTGTCACATATGCGGGCAACTTCGTCAACACAATCTAAGTCACCTATGAGCAGCCCCACACCTAAGTCGTGTTCATTGAACGCAATCATCATGACTTCGTCAATAGCGAAGTTGAAGAGGAAAGGTGACAGCGGGCATCCTTGTCTTACACCGCTGGAGATATTGAAAGGCGGCGACAGCTTGCTGTAAGCCCTCACACTGCCCGAGCTACGCGTGCAATGCGCTCACATAATATTTACATATTTCTCGGGCACACCTTTCCTCAGCAGACAGTCTCAAAGGTCACATCTATCAACCGGATCGAAGGCACATTGGGTGTCGAGGAACACGACAACGGTGGGCCGCCAATAAATATGACGGTGCTCCAACAGCTGACGCAAAGTGTAGATGTGGTCGGTGAAGCCACGATCTCGACAAATCCCGGCTGGCTCTTCAGGAATCTGGCTTTCACGAGTGCCAGTTAGTTTTTGAAGGATGACTGAGGCAAGCAATTCGGAGGCGATGGAGATTAGACTGATTCCTCTCTAGTTGCCACATTCCGAACACAAACCTCATTTGCAGATCCGACTAATAACGTAGCGGCTCCAGTCAGTTGGGACAGTTTCCTGTTCCCACAGTTTCACTAGTAACTCATGTAGATAATCCACAACAGCAGCTCCTCCAAATCTGAAGATGTCAGGACGAAGAGCATCTGGTCCCGCGGCTTTACTTAACTTCAACAGTGCGATCTCACGTTCGACTTCTGAGCGAGAGGGTGGATCCAAACGGACAGCCTAGGGAGCAGGGCGATCATTGGCTGATGTGGGATGTAACAATTCTGGCCGATTAAATTGCCCAATGCTCCAAGCATTTTGACAAATCGTGGATAGGCCGTCCGCTCTCACTACATACAGATTCACTAACACCAGATCGCCTGCTGCCCGTTTCCCTTATCGGACGGAATAAGTTTCGATGGTTTCCAAGGGCAGCGGCCATTTCCATCTCTGATGTACGAAGAGAACAGCAGGATTCGCGGTCCCTCTTCAGGCCAGCACGGAGTTTTGCACTGATGTCTTTGCGAGTCTCATTATGTTCGTTTACAGCTGGAATGTGCTTGCGAGCATCGATAAGTTCCAGAGGCTGCGAAGAGACTCAATGTCTATGTTTGCTAGTTGATTTACCTGCTTCAAATAAGGTCTGGTGAACATGCCACCAATGACCTTCAATCGTATCCAGTAAGCGCTTACTTAACCCGAATGCCAGCATACCGATACTCATTAAGAACGCTTGGCTTCTCCAGTTGGCTAGTGTCAACACGCTCACAGAGTCGTCGTGGGCGACCGTCAAAACGCACCCGCAGCTCAGTACATAGAATTGCATGGTCAGTGTCCACACATGTGCTCCAAATCGAGCGACAGTTTTGGACGCAACCTCTCCAGCGATAACTGATCGCAATGTGATGAATTTACATCCATGGCTGGTTCGTGGCTGGTGGGCTCCATGTCACCTTCCGACGAGTACTGTGTCCGAAGTTGGTGCTCACAGGAAATGAGCAGGTATCTTCACACAAATGAAGTAACCGCTCACCGTTATCATTACGGGGGCCTACACCATGTTGACCGCCCAGATACAGCTCATCAGTGGACAGTTTCCCCACTTGGCATTAAGACCCCCAACAAGTACTAGTGTACGTGCTTCTTCTGTGACTAAGGAGCTCGTTCAGTTGATGTTAGAAGTCTTGTTTCTCAGAATTGTCGCTATAGTTTGTGGGCACGTAGGCAGTGATGATAAACCAACACCTATTAGGCTTACGCGACTTCGAATCTTTGAACGAACCAGCCAATTTGACCGCACACAGCCGGCTACTGATTGGACTCCAATCAACCACTGCGGCTTCAGCATGGGGACTCAGGGAAATACCAACACCGGCTTCGCCGGTACTCAAAGCTGCATCGTCACCGAACAGGCGCAATAAGAAAGCACTCCTAGTGTTACCTGTGGGGGATCACAGATTGAAAGCAGTGTTCAGGTCTTGTAGGCGGGTTTCCGATAGGCAGCAGATATCGATCGAGGTGGTCCCTAATGTTCGGACAAGTGATGCCTGTTGACTGATCTGTAACGGTGTATCTACGTTGAGGCATGCCAAACTGATGGAGGATCGGGAGCTCCAAATAAGAGCCGATGAACTGGGTTTGTCCGCTTGGTTAGACGTGGGCTTATCGATAGGGCAAGTGTGACGCTCCGCATTTGCATGTGAGTTGAAACTAGGAGAGAAACGCCTATTAAAGTATGGATAGTTATCGCTCACAAGTTCGCAGATGGTTCAGCGAAATCTATCGCACACACAGTCATCGTTAAACCTGGCAGAAGGAAGATACGGGCAGATGTAGAAAGAGGCCTTAACTTTAATCTAGGCAATGAAGCAAGTACCTCAGCTGTTGTATGGAAGGAAGTTCATTCTTGTTACTTATCAAAAACCGCCGCTAGCAATCTTCGGATTAAAACCAGATATACCGTCTACACAGCGAATAGGCTGTGGTCAGAACTGAACAACTATACAAACAATTAACCAAAGGATAACTGATGCAAATGATGTGCTAAGTTTCCGCAGTTTCTTAGCAACATTCGCAAAAGTCAACTCAGCGTTAGCAGTAATTGGATAGGAACACGGAAATTAACTGATCAAAGATGTGTTCAACACAATTAGAATCGATCGGATCGCACTGGGTAGCTACTGGTCTACAGAGAATTAGGCGGAGCCCAAATTGCGAGTTCAGAAGACGGATGGGAGCGCGATCTGAGAAATATATTTTTGAACAACATATTCCAGACTTTTGCTCAGGGTATCCACCACAATGTCGCCTGCGAGTGCCGAATACACAAAAAGGTCTCCCTTAGGTAGACTCATTCTTTATGCTTCTCTTAAATTATTTCAGAAGTTTGAGAGGTAATTTATCCGGAAACACATTTACTCTAATGGCATCACTGATCCCCTGCAGTTCCTCGGTAGCAGTGTCCGTTGTGCAAATACTGCGCACCCGAACGGCAAGAGTGCGAACAAGATTCCGTTTGCACCATAACGGAACAGCACTGCTAAAGTTGATATACTGCGCAGTCCATGTGTGCCTTCTATACACTTTTCTGCTGCACGATTCACCGGTGTTTCTGATAATATCTACGTCCAGAAATCGTTGTGGTTCTCTGAACTCGCGCTCACAGATAAAATGCAGAATTTGCTGCGCGTCATTAAAAGCGTTCAAAAGATTCACATCCAATGCTTTCTATCTGTAGAATATAAAGGTGCCATCCACATAAGTATATACGTTTCAAAATTGTTGATGTGCGATGTCGGTGAGCTATTCCCTAGTTTCGCCACATAGATATTTGAGAGCAGGGGTCTCAACGGTGACCTCATGGGAACTCCAACAAGTTGACGATGTCTCTCCACTGAAAATGAAATGCCCATTTAAGTTGCACCCAAGTAACACTTCCACCGGAGGATTTTCCGGGAGATATATGTCACCAACTCAGATTAGTTCGTCCATCAAGCCCACCAGGCCCTGATAACATCCCGCCAATGCTAGTCAAGCACGGAGGTCCAGACATTCCCCCGTTTTTGCCTAATGTACTTAAACTTTCCATGCTCAATGGGGAGTATCCGTTGCACTGGAAATAATCAACTATAATACAAGGACACAAAAGCGGATCTATGCAAGATGTAAAAAGTGCTGCCCAATCCATCACACATCCATTATCTCCAGAATCATGGAGAGGTTAGTTAAAGAACGCATAATAGAATATTTGAGTTCTATGAGTCTTATCAATAAATATCAGCACGTATTTTTGAAAGGTAGGTCATGCACTACCTGTCAGTTAGATTATCTTGATTACAGAAAGGGACGCCGGAAGTGCCATCGTTGTAATATTTCTTGATATCCAAAAGGCTTTTGACCGTGTTCCACACATTTTATTGTTGCGGAAGCACCTGTATTATGGTATCACAAATTCCTTTCTAGAATGTTGTTTTACTACCTTGAGGGTAGAAATGAACAATAAACAACGACTTATAAGGGGTAGTAAAGCAGGTGCTTGGCATGTTCCGTAGGGTGGTTAGAGTGAGAAAAGATTGATCAAGGGATAATGGAATTGTCGGTTAGGGCGATTACAGATTCAACTGGACTGCCGTACAAAGGGAGTTTGAAATTACAACGTGCGTACACAAAGCCCTATGGGCAGGGATTATTGATCACGTAATAGGCGAGAAAATAAAAGATAGCAAGGACATCGCTTACTCATGTGCAGCTATCTCGGGTCGACGGGATACAGAAATCCAGTTTCTGTAGTAGTAGGGTTTATGAAATTTTGTGTAAGGGGTTTGGAGTGCCTCATTCTCGTTAAGGGTTATGGCACTGTCCACTGTCTGGTGCGCATTAGTGTCAGCATCTGGTGGTTGTGGGCTATAGTACATAGTGTAAATGTGACAGAGTTACGACAAGGCGTTTTTTGAAAAGGGATAGGGTGGGGGCATTAATTACATGTTCCGGTAGGACGTTCAAGGGCTGTGACACTAGAAGAGAGAAAAAGGTTCGCCGACATTCCAGTCGGCTGTACTGCGTGACCAGCTTAAACTGATGACCTTTTAGCGGGGTGTTTTGACTGAGTATCACAAGAGAATGGCATTGGTGGTTGGGGTAGCTCAGGTACACCATTATGAGATCACCCCTTAGACGCCGATAACCTCCACTGTATATTTTGAGAGTCTTCAGCCTGAGTGGATAGGAGAGGTTGATCAAACCTCTGACGCTCTTCGATGCGCTACGTTGCTCAGTATCGAGTGCGATGAGATGGTGCTTGAGCCAGGATAGCCACGCTTGTATAGCGTAATCCGCGTGCGACTTCGCGTACGCTCTAAGCATTTTTGGAAAGACTGAAGGGTCAAACTTTCCGAAAGCTCTGCGAAGAAGGCCGAGGTACCGGTTTGCTTTCTTACCCGCCTTTTCAGTTTGCCTCAAACAACCGAGGTCATCTTGAATTAGCACGCCGAGATCGCGTTTGTGAGAAGCGCGCTGTAGAATTTGTGGTCCTGGGCGGAACTTGTGCATACTCTTGTGCCGTATGCTGAGAACCTTGCACTTGGTGATGTTGAAATGTAGCATGTTCTCGATGGACCAATTTTACGCTTTGTCTAGGTCCTCCAGTAACACTGTGTGATCCTCCACTGTAGCTATAGTACGCCACACCTTTAGATCATAAGCAAATAGAGAACAGTTAGAAGATAGCAAGCTCGCGAAATCATTCATGGAAACCATGAACAGGCAAGGTCAAAGTACTGAGTCCTAAGGTACGCCGCACTGAACTTCGATGGATTCCGACAGGTTTCTTCTAACCCTCACATTCAGGTGACGTTTCACGAGAATGTCTCCTATCCAGCCCAGAACAGGATCGCCGGTTCCATATTTCTGGAGTTTGTGGAGTAGAATGCGATGGTCTAGACGGTCGAATGTCTGTGAGAAATCCAAGTAGGCCGCGTCGACTCCTACACCAGCGTCCACAGATTACGTCCAGTTAGCACGAGCAATTAACAGCTTAGTGGTACATGACCGATATTGACGAAATCCGTGCTGCGCCGGAGCGAATTTCCGTTGTTCTCCAGGTACCCCATCAAAGCTTCAGCTACAATGGACTCCATAATCTTGGAGATCAAAGGATGTAGTGTTATCGGGCGATAAATTGCTGGTTCAACACGACTGCCACTTTTGTAGATTGGCGTGATGATTCCATGCTTCCATACCTTAAAGGACACACCCCTATTCCTTTGTGTGGCGCGGTCCGAGCCAGTCACATTCTTGCAGACGTCTGTCATAAAAGTGATCGTCTACATAATCCGAACTCTTATTCTGAGGGATTCCAGGCTTCAAGCCTTTAAATTATGTGTTAGACTGAAGCTTGTGCACAATACGACAGTGCACGGTAATCTGATAAAAGTGGACAACATAGCACTAGGAAATATTCAACGATCATTCACATAGAGGTTTTTGAACATGCCTAACACTATAACATACGGTGAGTGTTGTGAGGCTTCAAGACTGGAGCCGCTATGGCTGCGTAGACTCAAACTTAATCTGTGCCTTCTATACCGCTTACTATTCGGATTAAGCTTCACTGCTCAGCCACAACTCCAGTTTCAGACTTGTATGCGCTATAAACAAAGAAACTGCGAGCGCACATTGCAACTACAAAAGTCTCGCACCAACCTCCGCTCAAATATTTTCTCCGTAACATTTGCGTTAATATGGAACAAACTTCCATCGAGTATTAGAAACTGTATTGCCTATCCGCAATTCAAACGCATGATTAATGTTCACCTGACAGTTTCAAATATCTGGTCAATGTTTAGCCAAAAGATGACTCTAGATGAGTTGTAAAAGAAAGATCCTGGATACACTTGAAAGTCGCCATATTCCCTAATTGTCTCAATATTATAATTTTCCCTACATATAGATGAATTCTTGAGTAAGTATCTATAAACGATCTTATACCTATCACTCCGTTTAACCAATTCTGTTTTCTCCTTTGATGCACTGGTTCGAAGACGCATTCCGCCTTTTAAGATAATGTCTCTGTACTATCGTCATCACTCGCCAAGCTTTTCCATCAAATTGTGATTGACCGTTCGGCAAGAGATTGTATTCATTATTATGTTCTTTTGATTCCTCATATTGTATATTCTTGCTTGTTTCGTTGTTAGCCATGACTGGGTTGATCTTTTGTAATGACAGATTATAGCTTCCATACTAACAAATTATATCCATGCAAATCATACTGCTACTGACTCGCTGGCAGATAACAAAATAGTGCCATACTTGATTGATCCGCATGGCGGAACGGACTTAGGTTTCATCGCCCATAATGTATGCATAAAACAGCAGTTATGAAAAAAACATTTGTTATCCAGCTAATGGCCTCTTTACTATTTTGCCACCGGCACTGATCCCGTTGGAACCTGGAACTGCGTGTGAAACCCATCGAGGGAATACCCTGCATGGAAACCGATCCCCTGGGGACAGTTCCATGGATGGCCGCATTAGTTTACTGGAACTTTTGGTTAAATCTACATTTGTTATTGTTCCCAGTTTCCTAATCTCTCTAATACTTTCAAACTGCTAATCACTTCATAAAATCCATTTGGGAACCTTTGTACAAAACACAAAAATTAACTATATTATGCGAGCAAGTTGTACGAGTTGATCAGATCACCCAGTTGGTCTGTGTCTCGCACTATCGAAGAATAAAACGTTCATTTATTAGGTTCTGTTATCGTACTAGTTTCCATCGCAATGACGCTGGACATTACCGTGGTGCGATGATTTGCGTGTCTCAGAGATCCATTGAGCTATGCTGGGTGGTACATTTTTGCAGCTTCAGAGCCACTTGTACCAGATTGGTCAATGGTTAGAGGCCAGCCAAACTCAGCCTCCTGGTCTTCCAGGTTGGGGGTTGGAATAAGGGTGAGTCCTTATTTCTTAAAACGGACACCTAGTAGTGCCCTGAATAAGTAGCTGCTATGCGGTCAGGATTTTGAACCAGTATTTGGTTGAGAACCCAAATCGTTCACTTGTCTAGGCCTGGGAAACCTGAGAGGTTTGTACGGGTCGGTAAGGGTGAAAAAGAGTAAAAGGATTAATAAAAACACGGGAAGGATTGAGCAGTAGCATCCAAACCCCTATCCACCCTGCTTAATTCAGTATTGATTATCCTTCGCGGTGGCCAGAGCATCAGGAAATTATTTGAGCATTGATGCTTAGTATTGTGTGGGCGAGATACTCTCAGGTTTCCCAGGCCTAGACAAGTGAACGATTTGGGTTCTCAACCAAATACTGGTTCAAAATCCTGACCGCATAGCAGCTACTTATTCAGGGCACTACTAGGTGTCCGTTTTAAGAAATAAGGACTCACCCTTATTCCAACCCCCAACCTGGAAGACCAGGAGGCTGAGTTTGGCTGGCCTCTAACCATTGACCAATCTGGTACAAGTGGCTCTGAAGCTGCAAAAATGTACCACCCAGCATAGCTCAATGGATCTCTGAGACACGCAAATCATCGCACCACGGTAATGTCCAGCGTCATTGCGATGGAAACTAGTACGATAACAGAACCTAATAAATGAACGTTTTATTCTTCGATAGTGCGAGACACAGACCAACTGGGTGATCTGATCAACTCGTACAACTTGCTCGCATAATATAGTTAATTTTTGTGTTTTGTACAAAGGTTCCCAAATGGATTTTATGAAGTGATTAGCAGTTTGAAAGTATTAGAGAGATTAGGAAACTGGGAACAATAACAAATGTAGATTTAACCAAAAGTTCCAGTAAACTAATGCGGCCATCCATGGAACTGTCCCCAGGGGATCGGTTTCCATGCAGGGTATTCCCTCGATGGGTTTCACACGCAGTTCCAGGTTCCAACGGGATCAGTGCCGGTGGCAAAATAGTAAAGAGGCCATTAGCTGGATAACAAATGTTTTTTTTCATAACTGCTGTTTTATGCATACATTATGGGCGATGAAACCTAAGTCCGTTCCGCCATGCGGATCAATCAAGTATGGCACTATTTTGTTATCTGCCAGCGAGTCAGTAGCAGTATGATTTGCATGGATATAATTTGTTAGTATGGAAGCTATAATCTGTCATTACAAAAGATCAACCCAGTCATGGCTAACAACGAAACAAGCAAGAATATATAATATGAGGAATCAAAAGAACATAATAATGAATACAATCTCTTGCCGAACGGTCAATCACAATTTGATGGAAAAGCTTGGCGAGTGATGACGATAGTACAGAGACATCATCTTAAAAGGCGGAATGCGTCTTCGAACCAGTGCATCAAAGGAGAAAACAGAATTGGTTAAACGGAGTGATAGGTATAAGATCGTTTATAGATACTTACTCAAGAATTCATCTATATGTAGGGAAAATTATAATATTGAGACAATTAGGGAATATGGCGACTTTCAAGTGTATTCAGGATCTTTCTTTTACAACTCATCTAGAGTCATCTTTTGGCTAAACATTGACCAGATATTTGAAACTGTCAGGTGAACATTAATCATGCGTTTGAATTGCGGATAGGCAATACAGTTTCTAATACTCGATGGAAGTTTGTTCCATATTAACGCAAATGTTACGGAGAAAATATTTGAGCGGAGGTTGGTGCGGGACTTTTGTAGTTGCAATGTGCGCTCGCAGTTTCTTTGTTTATAGCGCATACAAGTCTGAAACTGGAGTTGTGGCTGAGCAGTGAAGCTTAACCCGAATAGTAAGCGGTATAGAAGGCACAGATTAAGTTTGAGTCTACGCAGCCATAGCGGCTCCAGTCTTGAAGCCTCACAACACTCACCGTATGTTATAGTGTTAGGCATGTTCAAAAACCTCTATGTGAATGATCGTTGAATATTTCCTAGTGCTATGTTGTCCACTTTTATCAGATTACCGTGCACTGTCGTATTGTGCACAAGCTTCAGCCTAACACATAATTTAAAGGCTTGAAGCCTGGAATCCCTCAGAATAAGAGTTCGGATTATGTAGACGATCACTTTTATGACAGACGTCTGCAAGAATATGACTGGCTCGGACCGCGCCACACAAAGGAATAGGGGGGTGTCCTTTAAGGTTGTGATGTTCGGAGAAGGGCCACAGCCGTAGTATCATAGAGTATATTTGTCAGTGGCAAAGTGCAACTTCCAGGAGTTACTCCAATGCGAACAAGGCAGACTGAATACAGGCTAAATTAGGACTACGTTGCCGAGGGGGGTGGCAATACACAATTTTAACATCATCAGTCAAAATGAATTGCTTTTCGTACAAGATTTCATCAAGGTTGTTGAAATAGCTTAAGAATAAAAAACGGCATAGCACGCTACCTTGAATCACTTCATTAGAGATTGTGGTGGATTCAGATGAATAGTTGCCAATTTTGATTGCTTGCTTTCCGACTTCCCGCTTTATGGCCACGTCACTACGCCCACCAGATTCAGGGGAACTAGGGATCTATGCATTTTGGATTGAATATTCACTAATGGAGAACTGATGGTCGAGAGAGTGGTATCCGATACTCTTTTGGGCAGGAGCGTCATGCGACACTGATGTTACGTTACGTCTGCTACGCTTATTATCCTAAACCAGATGCCGAGAAATGTCATGTTGGGCCTCATTGATGCAACAAGCTGGTCATTCTTACCCAAATTGACCCCTGAGGTGACGTGCGGAGAATAAGTCAACATATTTAACAACCTCGTGGCATGGACATCTGAAACCAAGCTCTACCCATCTAAAAGGATGGAGTCTTTCGTAAGGAGCAGGACACGTAAATGCATGGCATACCTACATAGCCTCCCCGAATGACGATACCTGGGATGTCTGCACAGTACAAAGGAATCCCTGTGTCAAATTCGTCTGGGAGGATAATCTGAAGAACCATCGATGTCAAATGGGAAAGTATTGTTCCAATCCCAAACTGCTGTACAGGAACGTAAACAGTTTGCGCCGTGATAACCGCGGTATTCATGCTCTGCACAGAGCATACTGGTTAGCCCTAACTGCACAAGAAGCGACAAACCTTCTTGGACAACAATTTGGTCGTACCTTCCAAAGCGTGCAATCATCATACTTCCTGCCTAAGCAGATAGTGCCGCCAAAAGGGCTTTATTACATATCGTTTACCTCGGCAGCTTTACTGAATAGGTTGATATCTCTGCGCTGGTTCAGCTCCCCTGGTGCGGACGGCATTCGCCTGAAGGCGTTGAAAGTTGCTGCCATGAGTTTGGCCGCGCCACTAGCAAGTTTCTTTCAACGACATCTGAACGAGATGCACGTCCCAACGATGTGGAAGCACGGAATCATCACGCCAATCTACAAAAGTGGCAGTCGTGTTGAACCAGCAATTTATCGCCCGATAACACTACATCCTTTGATCTCCAAGATTATGGAGTCCATTGTAGCTGAAGCTTTGATGGGGTACCTGGAGAACAACGGAAATTCGCTCCGGCGCAGCACGGATTTCGTCAATATCGGTCATGTACCACTAAGCTGTTAATTGCTCGTGCTAACTGGACGTAATCTGTGGACGCTGGTGTAGGAGTCGACGCGGCCTACTTGGATTTCTCACAGACATTCGACCGTCTAGACCATCGCATTCTACTCCACAAACTCCAGAAATATGGAACCGGCGATCCTGTTCTGGACTGGATAGGAGACATTCTCGTGAAACGTCACCTGAATGTGAGGGTTAGAAGAAACCTGTCGGAATCCATCGAAGTTCAGTGCGGCGTACCTTAGGACTCAGTACTTTGACCCTGCTTGTTCATGGTTTCCATGAATGATTTCGCGAGCTTGCTATCTTCTAACTGTTCTCTATTTGCTTATGATCTAAAGGTGTGGCGTACTATAGCTACAGTGGAGGATCACACAGTGTTACTGGAGGACCTAGACAAAGCGTAAAATTGGTCCATCGAGAACATGCTACATTTCAACATCACCAAGTGCAAGGTTCTCAGCATACGGCACAAGAGTATGCACAAGTTCCGCCCAGGACCACAAATTCTACAGCGCGCTTCTCACAAACGCGATCTCGGCGTGCTAATTCAAGATGACCTCGGTTGTTTGAGGCAAACTGAAAAGGCGGGTAAGAAAGCAAACCGGTACCTCGGCCTTCTTCGCAGAGCTTTCGGAAAGTTTGACCCTTCAGTCTTTCCAAAAATGCTTAGAGCGTACGCGAAGTCGCACGCGGATTACGCTATACAAGCGTGGCTATCCTGGCTCAAGCACCATCTCATCGCACTCGATACTGAGCAACGTAGCGCATCGAAGAGCGTCAGAGGTTTGATCAACCTCTCCTATCCACTCAGGCTGAAGACTCTCAAAATATACAGTGGAGGTTATCGGCGTCTAAGGGGTGATCTCATAATGGTGTACCTGAGCTACCCCAACCACCAATGCCATTCTCTTGTGATACTCAGTCAAAATACCCCGCTAAAAGGTCATCAGTTTAAGCTGGTCACGCAGTACAGCCGACTGGAATGTCGGCGAACCTTTTTCTCTCTTCTAGTGTCACAGCCCTTGAACGTCCTACCGGAACATGTAATTAATGCCCCCACCCTATCCCTTTTTAAAAAACGCCTTGACGTAACTCTGTCACATTTACACTATGTACTATAGCCCACAACCACCAGATGCTGACACTAATGCGCACCAGACAGTGGACAGTGCCATAACCCTTAACGAGAATGAGGCACTCCAAACCCCTTACACAAAATTTCATAAACCCTACTACTACAGAAACTGGATTTCTGTATCCCGTCGACCCGAGATAGCTGCACATGAGTAAGCGATGTCCTTGCTATCTTTTATTTTCTCGCCTATTACGTGATCAATAATCCCTGCCCATAGGGCTTTGTGTACGCACGTTGTAATTTCAAACTCCCTTTGTACGGCAGTCCAGTTGAATCTGTAATCGCCCTAACCGACAATTCCATTATCCCTTGATCAATCTTTTCTCACTCTAACCACCCTACGGAACATGCCAAGCACCTGCTTTACTACCCCTTATAAGTCGTTGTTTATTGTTCATTTCTACCCTCAAGGTAGTAAAACAACATTCTAGAAAGGAATTTGTGATACCATAATACAGGTGCTTCCGCAACAATAAAATGTGTGGAACACGGTCAAAAGCCTTTTGGATATCAAGAAATATTACAACGATGGCACTTCCAGCGTCCCTTTCTGTAACCAAGATAATCTAACTGACAGGTAGTGCATGACCTACCTTTCAAAAATACGTGCTGATATTTATTGATAAGACTCATAGAACTCAAATATTCTATTATGCGTTCTTTAACTAACCTCTCCATGATTCTGGAGATAATGGATGTGTGATGGATTGGGCAGCACTTTTTACATCTTGCATAGATCCGCTTTTGTGTCCTTGTATTATAGTTGATTATTTCCAGTGCAACGGATACTCCCCATTGAGCATGGAAAGTTTAAGTACATTAGGCAAAAACGGGGGAATGTCTGGACCTCCGTGCTTGACTAGCATTGGCGGGATGTTATCAGGGCCTGGTGGGCTTGATGGACGAACTAATCTGAGTTGGTGACATATATCTCCCGGAAAATCCTCCGGTGGAAGTGTTACTTGGGTGCACCTTAAATGGGCATTTTATTTTCAGTGGAGAGACATCGTCAACTTGTTGGAGTTCCCATGAGGTCACCGTTGAGACCCCTGCTCTCAAATATCTATGTGGCGAAACTAGGGAATAGCTCACCGAGATCGCACATCAACAATTTTGAAACGTATATACTTATGTGGATGGCACCTATATATACCGCAGATAGAAAGCACTGGATGTGAATCTTTTGAATGCTTTTAATGACGCGCAGCAAATTCTGCATTTTATCTGTGAGCGCGAGTTCAGAGAACCACAACGATTTCTGGACGTAGATATTATCAGAAACACCGGTGAACCGTGCAGCAGAAAAGTGTATAGAAGGCACACATGGACTGCGCAGTATATCAACTTTAGCAGTGCTGTTCCGTTATGGTGCAAACGGAATCTTGTTCGCACTCTTGCCGTTCGGGTGCGCAGTATTTGCACAACGGACACTGCTACCGAGGAACTGCAGGGGATCAGTGATGCCATTAGAGTAAATGTGTTTCCGGATAAATTACCTCTCAAACTTCTGAAATAATTTAAGAGAAGCATAAAGAATGAGTCTACCTAAGGGAGACCTTTTTGTGTATTCTGCACTCGCAGGCGACATTGTGGTGGATACTCTGACCAAATATCTGAAAGATGTTGTTCAGAAGATATATTTCCCGGCTCGTTTGCGCATATTATACCACACCGACGGTCTACAGACAAAACATTTAAGGGATAGAGTGCCTTCCTTGACGCCATCAGTGACTGTTCAATTCTCCTGCTCCTGTGGTGCACGATAATTTTGTCATACTACGAAACGCCTATTTAATGGGATTCGCGAACTCCTTCTGAGGTGGTTTTAAATAATAGAAACGAGGTCTTCTAATAGCTCCATTATGTTGCATCTCCTTGAGTACAGTCACAGAATCTGAAAATGATTTCGGATATCTATTCCATTGCTAAGCGATTTTGGCGCGGATTTCGGAAACCTCCTTTCTGTTGCTGAATCTATGTATGTCAGTCACTCCAAACGATTTTTTGTATAGTTGCTGTCCGTACGCTCCTTACTTCTACCGTGGTCCACGTCTCTCGGTAGTTGATCAATCGATTTGATTTTCTTCCCTCTTAACCATTGATTGATCGTGAAGTAATGTGGCTAATTATCATTCCTTTGCACTTACTCTACTAACCGGTGACATCGTGCCTTATCTATTCGCCTAATATATATTTAACATCTTAATCCATATTCAGCCCAACTGTAATCCCCCCATGCAGATATTTGTATCTGACGATGTTTACCGAGGAGAATTCGTAACAGCACTGAATGAGAAATTTTCAGGGTCACTCGCTCCCACCATTGAAAAGCCATCCGCTTTGCATCGGGTCTCAGTTTTAATTGACCGGTTACATTTAGTGAACAGTCGGAACCCAGGAAATAACTGTTTAAATTCAAGCAACCAATACATTTCAATGGCTGACCGCACCCGTAATCTCGCTTGCTAGCGAAGCAAGTCGGTGTTGGTTACCTGTGTTTGTAATGACAATGAATACAAAAGTGCTGAGCCACGCATGTAAGCTAATCCCTCGACAGTGCTGCGCACGCGCTATTTGCATTTGCCGTTCACGTGACGGTTGGCCGGTATTCTGTCTGATTCAATCGATTGGTTAGACATCGCCACTGTATTCAGCCAAGCTGACTGAATCTTGCCTAATCCGTGCCTCGTCACGTGATCCACTAGTCTAAATCTGCTGCACTGGTGGGGTCATTTCTATGCATTGTTATACACCACTGTGATAATTGCACTGCCATGAGGTCAAATTGTGCGGTAAAAAAAACTGTTGCTCTCAGTGTGAACCTACTCAAAGACCAACGTTGTCTTTCTTCCACTAGACCATAGTCGTGGTTTATTGGATATCCCGTAGCTCGGTTTCATTTACTTTCGGCTGTATGAGTGCAAAGAGAAACAGCGCGATTAATGTTGGCCTAGATATGCTCCTTTGGAGTAGCACTGCAGGTGCCAACTAGATTGCGGATTTGCCAAGTTGGGTTCAACTTATAATGGGACGTGTACTAAGCTATCAAAATGCAGACTGGCTACTCGGAACCAAAGGTAACTATTACACTGACATATAGTTACTGTAGGTCAAATGAATGTGAAGCCCAGCAAGAACGATAATGACTATGGATATAATTATGTAGATCCTCTCCCGTAGCAGCGTAAGAGCAAACCTGTGCCTGTGCTCATATCCTTCGCGATGTTGTCCTCACTGTAAAGCGAAGCAATCGTGCATGCATTTGCTCCTCGATCACATTGTTATTTTTTTCCCCGGGGGTCTGATGTGAGGCATTTTACGTGTTCTTAAGACAATGGTAGGCGGCATCCGGTTTCGGATTTGCCTGTCACTGTGGCCTGCCATAGGACGCCTGCGCCTACAGAGGGACCATGGGTGGCTTGCACCGCACCACCCACACACCCCATATCCAGTGTAAAACCGAAGGAATAAGACCGGGAGCCATGCGGATGGGAGCCACGTTTCATCAACGGAGCCGGCCCACACTCCTTCACAGGCAAACACAAGCACGCTGTAGTTGGAGAATCAAGTGCACACAAGGCGGTGGCTGGACCGTAGTCCGCTCCACACTGAATGCATAGAACCAATCTTCGAGCCTAGCACGACCACAAGGACCGTGCACCCCGTCCCATCCAGCAACGATCAACTGTCTCCTGGAGCCAGAGGGACGAGGTAGTGGGTAATAGACAGGTAGGCACCTTGTCAACATGCACATCAAGCGCAGTCACACCGGGAATATCAAGCAACAGCCAATCACTTAAGAAAATTAACCAAGAAAATAGATCGAGTAACGCATAAGGAAACGGTGACATAAATCTTAAATTAATGAGCATATGCGATAATTTGATTACAAAAGAATCCGAGGTAAGTTCACGAGGTCAGGAGGTTTATTTTATGGAAATGCTACAAACGCGAAAATGTTATCGAAATAACAAGTGGCTTAAGCGACGTGTGCAAGTATATAGAAGAAAGTATAACTAGGCATTCATATGGGAAAGAAAAGCATTAGAACAAAATTGAAAACCCACCGCCTCAAATAAATAAACTTAGCATGCAAGCACGCGGTTAGTAAATCGAATGCAGCGTACCTACAAACGCTGCGCCGGTTCTGCCTACGTTCTCTGCAGGACCCGTCGTCGCTTCGGTACTGGTCCCGAGTGGCCTCGCTCATGGCTCACTAGGCCTGCCTGACTCAGGCACTCGCGACCGCATGTTCTACAGCACCATGCGCTTGATGTCGATGGAGAACAATCCGTCGGTACTTGCCGCTTCCGCACTTGCCGCTTCTTGTCTGCATGCATGAGGACTTTCTCCTGCACCTCGGCAACTGCCTTCGTGATCAGATCGCGCCATGCACGCCGATCAACCGCCGTCGATTCCCATGATCTGCAATCAAGATTAGAACGTGTGAGGCTCACTTTCATTATGTCCTGGTAACGTAACTTTGGTTTCCCCGCATGCCGCTTCCCAATACTCAGCTGACCATATAAGAGTTGTTTCGGTATCCGCGTCGAATCCATACGGCTCACATGACCGATCCACCTCAGGTGTCTCAGTAAAAGTATGCAGTCCACTGCATACATCCCACTTTATCGCAACACTTCCGTGTCCGCAACTCTGGCGCCCCAGCCAATGCGCAAAATCCGTCGCAGACACTGCTGATGGAACCGCTCGAGATATCGTACATCCCGCTGGTACATCGTCCACGTTCCACTGCCGTATAGAAGAACGGACAGCACCATGGATTTGTACACCATCAGCTTCGTGCCAATGGTTAGCTGATAATTGTTCCACACTCGGTACTCAAGCTTCCCGAATGCCGCTGCCGCCTTCGACACGCGGATACGAAGCTCACTGTGTAGCTGCTGATCAGTTGACATCATACTTCCAAGGTAGCAGAAGCGTGAGGTGGTTTCTAATACTTCAGCACCAATGCTGTTTCGCGGCAATATTGAAGATTGCACCTCCGGTGAAGGCTGAAACAGACAGACAGTTTTGCTTGTGTTGATGGTGAGCCCGAATTTGGCCGCTGTCGAAGCCAGAGCACTCGTCATATGCTGCAAGTCATCCGCGCTGTGTGAAAACAACGCAGTCGTCAGCAAACAGCAACATACGGATAGTTGTCTCACAGACTAGAGTTCTCGCACCGAAACGACAAATGTTCAGCAACCCACCATCAATACGGTGCTCCACACGAACACCGTAAGCACAAGCGGCATCAAAAGCACAGGACAACATCACATGAAGGTATATATTAAACAGGGCAGGAGCTAAGACACAGTCTTGCTTCACACCAGAGACAACTGCAAAGTCATCCGAGGTCTCTCCACTCAGTTGCACCCTCGCTCGCATGCCGGTGGGCAGACATCCAATTAAACTTACAAACTTACGCGGGCAACCAAACTTACTCAACACCGGCCACAACGCTTCGCGGTTCACCGTGTCAAATGCCTTGGTGAAATCAACAAAAGGCGAGTACAATGGCTGGTGTCTTTCTCTACACTTCCTTTGCAACTGACGAGCCGCAAACACCATATCTATAGTGCTGCGACCCGAACGGAATCCACACTGCTCTTCCGCCACGTTAGGTTCCACAATCTGACTCACGAGGCGATTGAGCAGGATTCGGGCAATCACTGTGGCTATGCAGTCCACATCACACAGGCGTGCAGCCATCGCCTTCTCCAGCTCAGTACGTTTCGCCACAGTACCGAGGGAGAGAATGTTAAATTTACGCCGATTCACGGCGGCAGTGCAATACATAGATTTACGAAGTATATGTGCAGTTTGGTCCGCACAAACCTGTGATCAGTGCCACACTCAGCTCCACGCAGTACACGTGTCATGCGCACTTCACGCATATCACGCTGACGTACGATGACATAATCGAGCAGGTGAGCGCGACCACTCCGTGGGTGCGTCCAAGTTGCTATATCACTCGCACTCAGTGCAAACCGAGTGTTCGTGATCGTCAGGCCGTGAGTGGCACACAGTGAGAGCAGCCTGTCACCGTTCGCATTCGCTAAGCCAATGCCATGCGAACCGATAACATCTGTCCACGCTGATGCATCACGCCCAAGGCGCGCGTTGAAATCACCCAGCAGAAATAATCGGTCACCCCTCGGCACAGACCGTATCAAGGAGGATAGCTCAGTGTAGAACTGATCACGCGTGTCATCAGGATAACACATGGTCGGACCGTACGTGCTTATAAAAGTAGCAAACTTACCTCTTCCGAGTCGTAGGCGAACAGTCATCAGTCGCGCGCTGATGCCTGTTGGTTCACCCACCAGCTGGCCATGGAGGCGATCGGATATTGCAAATTCGACCCCATGTTCACGTGGAGCTGAGGCGGCGTTGCCCATCCAGTAGAATGTGTACCCTTCACCTGCTTCATGCAACTTACCTTGCTCAACGAGCCGAGTTTCACTGAGCGCCGCAATATTGATGTGGTAGCGCGCCAGCTCCATCGCGACCAGTGCAGTACGTCGCTCCGGGTGCTCGCTGGAGTTCCTGTCCAGTAGTGTGCGCACGTTCCAGCACCCGATGCTGAGTGCTTTGCGCGCAGGAATGCGATTGCATTGGTGGGCAACCGCACGCGAGGTGGCCGTTGTGCTTCGGAGGTTTGCTTGAGGGACTCCACCCGGAGCCTTTGGCTCAATAGCCTGACCCACAAGGCAGTAGGTGGTTTGGAGGTTTGTTTGATGGATTCCGCCCGGAGCCTTTGGCTCAAGAGCCTGACCCACAAGGCAGTGGAGAGCAGATCCAGCTCGGGAATGTGATTGCAGGGACAGATTGGGATCTGCTTGACGGCCGTCGCACGCAGCGTTGGAGGTACTGGAACGATATATATATATATATATATATATATATATATATATATATATATATATATATATATATATTTTGCGACCGTAGTAGGATACGCATTTGCGACCACGGCCAGACGCAGGTGGGTTTTGGCGGGTTTGCACCAATTTGACCAGAGGCTACCTGGCTTGAGGCGGGCAATAGCAAACCATTGAACACCCGGAGGTGTCCTGCCACCGTCAGAGACAATGCGTGGCCCTCGTGCTCTACGCCAATCGAGCTGTGAGCTTATAACCCGTAGACCTGTTGTCTCCCATGGCTAGGTTTTACGGGAAGAGGGCCATCGACCATTTCCTAACCTCCGAAGAGGATGGACTAGGATACTGGCAGGGCGCCCACTCCTGACAGGAGAACGACTCGGGTCCTCAACCAAAGCCTTCGATTAAATGAACACCCGAAAGGCAGCGGGTCCAGCGCATGGTCAGTTCACTGACTCATGCGGATTGGTGTCCTGGATCTTAGCAGAGAGAAGGGCGAAACCCAACTCCCACCCAGCGGTCGCCACGAGGAGGCGCCCAGGACATGAGCAAATGGCACAACAGTAGCAGCAGTGGGTAGACCATCTGTCAGGATCTAGCCACTACCAGCCTTAGCGCACTATAGGCTCTCCCGCCTCTTAAGACAATAGAGTCTTATCACTTTCAGTAGCTCTGATATATCAAAACTGTACAAGCTTTTATGCAAGACTTAAGACAATAGAGTCTTGGATAAAAGCTTGTCCAGTTTTGTTATATCAGAGCTACTGTAAGTGATAAATCGCGTGACGATTCTGCAACCAGACAAAAGAAAGAACGCTGTATTCATGAGTGAAGCTGATTACATTTGGCCTATTCTCGTGAATGCCTGCGTGGTTTAGCTTGACCACACAGTGGGTAACACTATCCTGCTAAGGATGCCATTTGCAAGGCAACGGATATATCTCCGATTCCCGATATCTGCGTGTGAGGTTGGTAGAACCAGAAACACAAAATTTAAGGTAGCGACTGAGTTACATAGGGCAGGCAAGCCTCTATGCCTGGTTATGTGCCTGAATAACTCTGCATATTACTAGCTTACTCCGTGGCCGTCAAAACACTTCGAATCCATGCTTAAGCTTCTGATACATTGCTCAACTCTTTTGTTCCAGTCGAGGCACTGGAACAACATTTTTGTCTACGGGACTCATGTACCCGATAAACTTGGTCTTGCTTCTCACGAATGTACTCCTAAGTGGAACGATCGACGCTTTATAGCATCGACTACTGAAGCAGAGCATGTCTGCAGGCGCTCTTCTGAAGTATCTGATTTCAATGTGCTCAGAAAGTGACGATTCACTTTAGAAAGGACGGCGCACCGATAACTCAGTAGTGTCACCGTGGTACCAGTCTTGGCATAAGTGAAAAGCTGCTACCAGCATCGCAGGTACTAGGCGATAAACGTTGTCTAGACGACTTTCCAGTCTTCACCAACCGCGAATATTTTAAATGTTTTTTTATTTGTTTCACTCGATTTGCTCAGGTATCTACGTTTCAAGCGAGATTGATCAACAAGACATGTGTCATTTCTGGATTTATCTATTAGGAGACAAGATGACACACTACAAGTGCCCCTCGTGCATAAAACACAGCTTCTTGGAGGCGACTTTTTAGAGGTACTGGAGAATTTTCATTGGGAAGCTTCTAATGATTGAAGAGTATTTTTATATCCAATGTTGCCCAGAATATTTAATTCAGGATCATAGTGGGTCTTCAAGAAAAAACGTAATGCAGTCGGCCCATTTGCCCCTGTCTTTAAAATTGGACCACGTTGTGAACGTTACTTGACACAAGGCGGGGTCAACCTTAGGGTGCACCTACAAAATAACCCGGTGGCAGATCATTTACCTCACTCGTAGTATTGTTTTCATTCCTGTCAGAGAATCCCGAACTTCCGCCTTATCCACCGGCTATGTTGATACCCTGATTGGTAGCACTAATGGTTATAATAATACATGTGTTTCACAGGATTTGTGAAAATATATCCGTAACAGGGCAGATCAGTATGTGGAATAGTTACCATACCCATACATGTGCGATACGCATATGTGCAATATTGAGATATGATTCATATCTGGTTGTTCGGAAAATAATTTCGTTTTTTCCCAACAAAAGATTTGATTGCATTTTTCACAGCCAACTTCCCAGTTAGGCCGCATTTTTTATATTTTTACGGCCGATATAGGAAGGCTTGCTGTGCAAAAGTCCGACTGATTCCACGCAGTTCTTTTTGTTTGGCGTCCTTACAAATATGGAGCGTTAAATCCGTCATTGTTGGCATACTTTACTTTTTTTCCTATCGAAAATGCTGTTCAACCAAGAAAAAAATTATCGGATGTATATGGAGAAGAGGTGCTGACAAAACGCCAGTGCCGAAACTGGTTTGTACAGTTTTTATTTTTCATTAAATAGTTAATTAATTGCAGTACCTAACTTTATTAACTTTTTAATTAATTTGCATCAATTGATACAAACTGACGAATGACAACTCATGAGATCGCGGATAGATAAATTTCTCGAATCCGACTGTTCATGATCATCTGAAAAGCCTAGGCTTAATTTCAGAGCTCGACATTTGGGTTCCACATGTTCTTACTGCAAGAAATTTCTGTCGTCGCATTGACATCTGTGATTTCCTTCTCAAACGTCAAGAAAATGACCCGTTTTTGAAGCACATTATCACTGGGGCTGAGAAACGGGTTGTCTCCAATAAGTTTAAACGAACGAGATCGTGGATTAAAAAATGAACCAGCTCAATGCACTTCGAAAGCTGCTCTCCATCAAAAATCGTGATGCTATCTGGTGGGATTTCAAGAGTTGTTTATTTTGTGCTTCTACTGGACAACAAAACGATCAATCCTGAAGTGTACCGTCATCAGCTGCACAAATTGAATGATTCGCCTAAACAGAAAAAGCCAGAATTGATCAATAGAAAAGGCGTCGTGTTTCACCAGGATTATGCGAGACATCACATATGTTTTCTAACTTGCCAAAAGATTTTACAGCTTGGATGGAATGTACTACCCCACGTACCATATTCTCCATATCTGACACCTTCTGAGTATTATTTCTTCCCGTCCCTACAAATATTTTCCACGGCAAAACCTTCACTTCAAATGAGGAGGTCAGAGATCACCTGCGTCAGTTTTTTGGCAACAAAGAAAAACAATTTTATGAGGCTAGAATCATGCTACTGCCAGAAAGATAGCAAAAGCTATTGGATTGGAATGGAGAATATCTGATATAATAAAGGAGTCGTTCACTACAAGAAACTCGCGTTTCATTTTCATCGAAAAAGTCGTACTTTCCGGACCAGCAAATACGATTTCTCACATGCTTTACCAAAATGCCCAATAATTCATTATGAAAGCATGGCAACAAAGAAAAAGTGATTTTCCTCCCCAGGTGAACTGTCACCACATGTTCATGAACAACAGGTTCATATTTGACCAACATATGTACAAATTTCAAAAAATACCCTTTTTTTCCTGGTCTCCTTCGTCATCCTGAATGCATCTCGGAGAGCACACAGTATCCTGATTCGCTTAAACGGAAACCTGCGAATATCAAGTACACTAGCCAACATTTCACGCCACCGGGCAACCGGGTAGTATCTCGCCCTCTGACGAAACCATTGTCTTTGATGTGTTGTGTTGTGTTTTCGTTTACTCTTTCTGTGCCTTCTTTTGTCCCATGGTTTCTGATGGCCTTATGTCTATTCGTAGACTTTTGCGTATATATATATATATATATATATATATATATATATATATATATATATATATATATATATATATATATATATATATATATATATATATATATATATATATATATATACGTCATTGCTACAGTTGTCTTCCTTCCATTAGCCGGATTACTAGCTCCTTGCTGTTGGGGGTGACTGAGCACACGATTTACCAGATTCGTGTATATTGGCTCATAAATGAATAAATAAAATGTTTATTCTCGACTAAGTGAGGCACTCCTGCACAGGCAGGATCATGTTAACAATATAAAATGTGATCAGTTAATGTACAATGGATCAATGGCATTGTCGCATATGTTGATATATGAATGTATGTAGGCTTGCATGTGGGCTTGCAGTTGGACTAAACCAACTTACACTTAAACTAGGTCTTTTTAAGCTGGATAAATTTCATTCCACTTTATTTGGTTTGTTCTGCCTACCTTAATAATATTCTATTAACTGGCCACGTTGCTTACGCTAATTGTGGTTATCTTCGGTAACTTTGTCGCGTTTGTAGCATTTTTAAGTAACTTGTGGACACTTCTTACTTATCGCGGATTCCTTGCTAACCAACTTACTTCATATGGTAATTTAGCGAAGAGTTATGCCACCGTACCTGTATGCATTATTGAATGTATTTTATTTCAGCTTGTCGTTTAAAATGAGTGCTTGTTGCTTGATATCCCCGATGTGGCTGCGCTTGATGTGCATGTTGACAAGGTGCCTACCTGTCTATTACCCACTACCTCGTTCATACTGGCTCCAGGAGACAGTTGGTCGTTGCTGGAGGGGACGGGGTGCACGGTCCTTGTGGCCGTGCTAGGCTCAAAGAGCGGTTCCATGCACTCAGTGTGGAGCGGACTACGGTCCAGCCACCGCCTTGTGTGCGCTTGATTCCCCAAATACAGCGTGCTTGTGTTTGCCTGTGAAGGAGTGTGGGCCGGCTCCGTTGATGAAACGTGGCTCCCATCCACATGCCTCCCGGTCTTATTCCTTCGGGTTTACACTGGATATGGGGTGTGTGGTTGGAGCTGTGGGTGGTGCAGCGCAAGCCATCCATGGTCCCTCTGTAGGCGCAGGCGTCCTGTGGCTGGCCACAGTGACAGGTAAATCCGAAACCGGATGCCGCCAACCATGTGGGCGTGTTTAGCTGTGTTTATGGGATTTGTAAATGTTTTACTGCCCTTTTGATCATGCTTGAACGTGTCGCCAGTGTTAAATGGATGCTTGATAACTGTGGACTTGAAGCAGTTGTCCGGATAAGCAATGGGTGACTAGTTGGTGGCGAGTCACAACCGCCACGTCACAATGTTGTTAAACGGACATTTGTAGCTTTTTATAGGGAAAACGCTTGCCAGGCGAAAACCCACCACCTCTTAGAACACTGCCGCCAAACTATTGGCTGGAAGGGGATAAACCCGAACCACCCAGCTGGCACCACGATGAAGTCGTTCGGCTAGTCAGCCACCAGTTTCTGAAGCCCTCATCAGTCGAAAATCTAGACTATCCGGTTGAACACATCCCGCAGCTGCAACCAAACTGGGCTTATTTTAACGGTATATATATAATCAGTGTTGACAATCTTTGCTCGCTTTCCCGCAGCTCTCGAAATAACAAGTTTGCTGTTTACTTCTTAGCTTCTGATTTCTATTCGTTCCAGGTAGCAACACTTATTGAATTCATGCTCGAAATGCTTTACGACAATAAATCAGAGCTGTGATGGCTGAAAGCTGGGGTGGAAGGAAGCGCCTACCCCAGTACGTTCGATCGGGCGATCGATCGATCGATCGTATGAGTTGGCGATTTTTCAAATAATAGCTGTCTATAGAGTCTCAGAGTTGTGAACAGAACGCTTGCGTGCCGACCCGCTGTGATTTTTTCTGGTGACGTCACTGGGTGATCCAAACCCGCAACATGGCGTCAAAAGAGAAGAAGATACGCGGAACCCCTTGTCTTTGATGGACAAACAGCAATCCCACTGCCCGCTCCGTTGCAGATGACAGAAAGTTCGTTACATGACAGCTGAAGAAGGTGGAGAGCAAATTGGCTGGACTTCGTAACGCCTACTTGAATGGATGCTCAACCAACCTCCTACCAACAATCAATGTTCAGACATGCCGTTGGAGATGAAGCGAGGCGGATGCTGGAAAAGCTAAATCTCTGATGACGATCGGGAAATCGAGCCGGATGAAGGGATACGCCGATTCGATGAATTCTATGGAGGTTACTCTAAGGAAACTTTACGTAGATATCAGTTCTTCAGCCGCAATCCTGTGCCGGGTTAATCATTCGAGATCTGCATCACCGACCTTAAGATTCTGTCGCGGGACTTCATTTTTGTGATTGCTTGCGCAATTCCTTGGTCCGTGATCGATTTGCGACCGGTATACTAGACGAAAAGCTGACAAGGTGCCTTTTGCGCAGAGACAGATGACTGGAACGCCGCATCAACATCTGCCTTAGCGAGACAAGAATTACCAAACATTTTTACAATTCAAACTGGAGACTACGACGGATCTCCACGCGGTATCCCGCAACCAAGAACATTTGCAGTAGACGTCGAAGGCAAAACAACCTAATTGCCGATTTTGCGGTCGTTCGCACTTAAAACGCATTTAGGATTGTCCAGCATGGGACAGTACCTGTATGAAGTACGCGGGAAAGAACCATTTGGCAACTTACTGCCGAGCGGCGAAGATCGATTCAGGAAATGATGACAGACAGGACGAAGTCCAGGAGCTAAAAATAAGCAACATGAGAGAACGCGAGCGACCGGTTTGTATATTCGCAACGCTACACATTGATGGATGGCCGGTACGGTTCCAGTTGGATTCGGGAGCCAGTGTGAAGACACTACCCCACAAATACCGTCCGAATGCAAAATGCCACAAAACACAGACGCCCCAGAATGTGGAACGGCTCAAATTTACAGCCAAGCGGCTAAGTTAGGGTGAAACCCATCAACCCGAACGATGGTTTAGAACATTTGCTCTAGTTTCTCCTGATGTCAGCGCATCCTGGGCTTTGATTCTATTTAGACTTTAGGTTTTGTCTCCTGGAATCAAGATCGTTTTGACCATTTGTGTGACGCTAGCACTGAGATCGTAGAAAATTACCCTAGCGTGCTTGATGATGCTGTGGGGGAAATCCCAAGAGGAAGCTCACCGGTCATTGAACTAATCCGTGAGACCAGTAGCCAGAATTGATCAATAGAAAAGAAGTCGTGTTTCACCAGGATAATGGGAGACCTCACATATGTTTGCTGACTCGCCAAACGTTTTTACAGTTTGCATGGGATGTACTATCATACCCACTATATTCTCTATATCTGACACCTTTTGCTTATCTCTACGAAATCTTTTACATGGTAAAACGTTTTACCTCAAATAAGAGGTCAAAAATCGCCTGCATCAGCTTTTGTCAGCAAAGAAAAACAATTTTATGAGCTTGGAATCATGCTACTGCCAGAATGATGGCAAAAGCTATTGGATCAGAATGATGAATATATACTTTAATTAAAACGTTCATTCACTATAATAAAAAGTCTTTTTCATTTTCATCGAAAAATATGCATTTTTTTCGAACAACCAGATTTAACGACGATTTGGGATACCTTTGTGGCGAAAGCCAATATCTAGAAAGATGGGTGATTGGACCTTTTTGAGCCCCTCTTGGAATAGTTCACCCAGTGCTTTCTCCCATGTGAATATACTCATAATCATATTTAGGCCAAGCTAACCTGCGACTTTGTAACTAAATGTTACCACACTGCCGCATGATCAGTGTGGTTGACAGTTTATTCCACAGACTGGGGTATCTGACAAGGAAGAAATTTGGACGCAATCTTGTTCTAGGCTTCGATATAACCAGTGAACAATCATTGTTGCGAGGCTCTCAAACTAAGTTATGTAGCAGTTCAAGTGTAGGCATATCGGAACAGTTCCTTTATGTGTACCTGGTTGTAAAGTAGCAAAAAGTTATGCCTCACTCGTCGCATTCAAAATGGCTTGAATGGAATTTTTTGCAACATTCTCGACCATTCGTGGCAGAATGCTTACCCACCAGAAGCTTAGCAAACGACCACTGCAGATGTTCCAGTTACGGCTGGAGAGGCCGCGTCTAGAACTGCTGTTCGATTGGGAGCACATGTGTGAACACTCACCATGCACTTATATGTGCTGACTTGCGGATGCATTTTGGCTGACGCCCACGACGACTCTGTGAGCGTATTGACAACAGCCATCTGGCGTATCGAAGTACGCCGGAGTTCGGGCTGAGTAAGCGTTTACTGGATACGATTGAAGGTCATTGGTGGCATGTTCACCAGACCTTATTTGAAGCAGGTAAATCAACTAGCAAACATAGACATTGAGCCTCTTCGCAGCCTCTGGAACTTATCGATGCTCGCCGGCACATTCCAGCTGGAAACGAACACAATGAAACTCGCAAAGACATCAGGGCAAAACTCCGTGCTAGCCTGAAGAGAGACCGCGAATCCTGCTGTTCTCTTCGTGCGTCAGAGATGGAAATGGCCGCTGCCCTTGGAAACCATCGAAAGTTATTCCGTCCGATAAGGGAAACGGGCAGAAGGTGACCTGGTGTTCATGAATTTATATGTGGCGCGAGTGGACGGCCTAACCAAACTTGTCAAAATGTTTGGAGCATTGGGCTAAGCACTTTGAAAGGCAATTTAATCGGCCCAGAATTGTTACATCCCACATCAGCCAATGATCGCCCTGCTCCTTGTGCTGTCCGTTTGCATCCACCCTCTCGCTCAAAAGTCGAACGTGAGATCGCACTGTTGAAGTTGAATAAAGACGTGGGACCAGATGATCTTCGTCCTGCCATCTTCAAATTTGGGGGAGCTGCTGTTGTGGTTTATCCACACGAGTTACTAGTGAAACTGTGGGAACAGGAAACTGTCCTAACTGACTGGAGCCACTACGTTATTGTTCGGATCTTCAAATGAGGGTTCGTGTTCGGAATGTGGCAACTAGAGAGGAATCAGTCTAATCTCCATCGCCTCCGAATTGCTTACCTCTGTCATCCTTCAAAAACTAACTGGCACTCGTGAAAGCCAGATTCCTGAAGAGCCAGCCGGGTTTTGTCGAGGTTGCCAATGCACCGATCACGTATTCACATTATATTATTCGTTGGAGCATCGTCGCATTTATTGGCGGCCCATCGTTGTCGTGTTCCTCGACATCCAATGTACCTTCGATTCGATTGATTGACGTGACCTTTGGGACTGTCTGCTGAGGAAAGATGTGCCCGAGAAATATGTAAATATTATGCGAGCACATTACGCGCGTAGCTCAGGCAGTGTGAGGGCTTACGGCAAGCTGTCGCCGCCTTTCAATATCTCCAGCGGTGTAAGACAAGGATGTCCGCTGTCACCTTTCCTCTTCAACTTGGCTATTGACGAAGTCATGGTGATTGCCTTCACTGAACATGGCTTAGAAAGTGTGCAACTGCTTCCAGCTGGAAGACTTCTTGTCTTGGAGCGTGCTGACGATATTGCTTTTATATGTGACAGCTTTCAAACGTGTCGAGCTGCCCTGGACAGATTAGCACTGGCTGCCAAACGCTTCGAGCTTTTCTTTGCACCCTCGTAGTTCAAAGCTTTCCTCCAAGATTGGCATAGATCGCCTCCTGTGCTGACCGTTGGTGGAGAGCAGCTAGACCTCCTTCAGTACTTCAACTACCTAGGTAGTTTTACCAGCGTCACTGGAATTGAACGCGAGGTCACAAACCGTATAGCAACATTTCGAGTCGCTTTCGCTAACCTTCGCCACCTATGGCGCCGGCGCGACATCACTCTCTCCCTGAAGGGTAGCGTATACAATGCAGCAGTACGTTCGACCCTACTTTACGGTTGTGAAACCTGACCCCTTAGATCAGCCGACATAAAATGTCTAGTTACCTTCGACCACCGGTGCCTTCGCAGTTTGGCTCATATCTGGTAGGAACACCGCGTGAGCAACCAGCGTTTTCGACGCCTTCTTTTCGGCACATGTAAATGAAATGAACCACTCAGGACTGTTAGTGCACGCACCAGACTCGGATGGCTGGGTCACGTGTTGCGTATGCCAGCCCACCGACTTCTGTGACGTGCGTTGTTTGCCTGTCGCGGGTGTGGGTGGAAGAAATGGAGAGGCTGCCAAGCGGTGACTTGGTCGAGAGGAATGAAGTCCCTCGCTTCGAAGTTGGACGCGGACGGAGCGGCTCGGCTCCCTTGCTGGTCCGAAAGACGATGGACACGTCTGGGTGGATACACTTGCTGACATGGCTAGGAGCCGACCTCAATGACGTTCGTGCTGTGAGTTTTTTGTCCCTCCTCATCCCTCTTAGCCTCCCTTTCTAACCACTATCTCATTTCTTAGGATAATATAATTTCGCATAATAAATTATATTTACTGCATTGTTGCTGGCTTGTGGCTTTTTGGAATGATACCCATCTGTTTCCAGTAGCTCGGTCGGCATGCATCTGTGGCATGTTTTTTTTTTTAAAGATGTTGTGGCACATTAGCTGAGGTGTTTCCCACCTCTAGCTAGCGTGTGTGCTAATGATGATAAGACTGATGATGATGGTGGTGTTGGTGTTCCAGAACAATTCCTTCGCTCTTTCTCATGTTTCGGTATATCATGCTACTGCATTGATAGCGAACAGTACAAAACGGAGTTGCAAGAACTTATCTCTTGCATACCTCTTTACGACCATCTCACCGCTTCAACAAGGTTCAAAGCAGCGAATAAGCCATGTTAAATCCAGTGCTTACCAGCGAGGACTTTAAGGTCAGTGGGTCTATGTGATCCCGTGACTCGACTGTTCGATTGCATTTGCTGCGCCGAATACCCCGAAGCTGAGCCAAAACAATGCAATCTATTACACATTGCCATGTATTGTTGTATTCGTGTAAGACGCTAGTTGGATGTTCATCGCTGAGTGTACTCCCGAAACAGTCTGGGGAATATTGTTTGTGGAAAGGTTCATAGTATTGTATGGGCAGGATACTGTCAGTTTGCCCCGGTCTAGACAGAAGAACGATTAAGGTTCACAACCAAAGCCTTTGGTTCAAAACATTACTTCAAGGCAGCAGTCCTTTTTAAGGAATAAGGAGCCACCCTGGCCTCTAACCATTTATCAAGCTTGTATGAGTGGCTCTTAAGGTGCAGAAGGCACTGCCCAACATAGCCCCATAGATTGCTGAGGCACCCAACCCAACGCATACCAGCCCACCGACTCCCAAGAAGTTCATTGCTTTCCAAGCGATGGCTTGATTAAGAGGAATGAAGGTCCTTACTTCGAATTTGGCCTCGGTTGAAGCCTCTTGGCTCCCTAATTGGGGTCCAAAGACAAGGAACACTTTTCGTTGAACACACTTGCTGACATGGCAAGAAGCCGACCTCAATGACATTTGTGTTGTGAGTTTCTTTGCTCATCCTACTCCAGGTTATCCTCCACCACCCAAATCAAATACGCAATCCATGTTTTGCAAAACAGGCTAAAACGTGACCACGCAGGGCTCGATATCACACAATGTCACGCAACCTAAAATGTCAACGGTTTGCGCCAGCTTCCCTACCAATACCGACTGAAGAAACTCCAAGTGTTCAGTGGACGTTACCGAAGACTACTAGAATACCAAATACTAAACACTGGCAGTCACGTATCCCGCCGACTTTAAAAACATGGCCCGAATACCGATCTTAGAAGCAGTCGTTTGAAACTGAGTCAACAATACGGTCGACAACTTTACTTGTTACCTTCTGGTCTATCAACCCTGGAATGATCTTCTAAACTCAGTTGTCTGTGCTCCCACCTTAGCCATTTTCAAAAACATTTGGATATCGTAATGAGCTGCCTACACTTTTTTACATGCACAGATATTCTGGAATATATTCCGGCTAACTAGATTCTTTGGAGTTACAACCCTCAGCGACACACGTAAATCTGTGCAGACGAGTTAGCAATCCGATTGTCATTTTCCGTTAGTATTGAACGTAACAAGCTGTTGATCCGTCTTGTATGGTACCATCTCACCCCACAATCCTGTTATTTATATAAATTACTCTATCCTTTAACCGATCCTCATGTTATTTGATCCACTTCATGTAGTATTCCAAGTTGCAATTCCTTCCATTACCAACACACGGAGCATGTTTATCTTCTACTTTATTTACGTGTCACTAACCATTTTTCCATTGTCTCTTTAATGTACAATGAAACAATGGTTTATTACGGGTAAAAAAGCATCGTTTAACAAGTCCCGTAGGATAGAAATTCTTGCGAAAATCAATTGCATGATAAATTGAAAAGCGTTATGGCGGACTCACCATAGACTTATGTGGAATAGCGGAGCTGTTCGCGTATTAACCGCATAAATCCATTGGTTAGGCGTTTGACAAGAAACCGTTTGATTGCAGTTTGTAGCCCCTGACTAACAAGTTATAAAATGAAATGTAAGTGAGACAATGCATCGTCAACACGTTTTTTAAAATTTCGCCAAATTGGGAGCAATGACGACATAATTAGGGAGGGCGTTCCAAGACTAACACGCGCGGAGGGAAAAGAAATTTTTACAGCATTCAAGCCGATTATACTGAATTGTCAGTTTCAGTGGGTGACATCTTAGTTTACTGTTGTGGTTCAATTCCAACAGTGGACGGCAAATGTGGTTTGGATTCTTCAGAATTTGGTAAACCATTATGTGAAGCCCCCGCAAAGAACGATATCGACTGCTGTACATTCTTAGAGATTTCAGTCTAAGCTGATAGGGCAGATGAAAGAGGCCCTTGACGTTCTTGGTTGCCCTACGCTGAGGAGTCTCGAGGGCAACAAGATCCTGTTTCGGCCACGGCTGCCACGCCTGAATACCATATTCCACTTGCGGTCGTACGTTGGTGTTAAGCATTTAGGGAAATATTGAGGGTTCAAACCGACAGAAGGCTCTACGGAGAAGGCCGAAGTATTGATTGCCGGTTCTCGTCGTCTTTGCTTGTTTTGAACACCCGAGATCTTCCTGTACCAATACACCTAAGTCACGCTCCTGAGAGACCTTCTCCAAGGTGTGAGCTCCAAGCTTGTAAGCGCTCACCAGCTGGTGACGCAGATGTATCACCTTGCGCTTAGCTATGTTTAATTAAAGCATGTTCCTCTTTGACCATTCGTAAATGCAATCTAGGTCATGTTAGAGCAGATCCTGACCTGGCTTGTTACTAATCACCCGCCATATCTTGACGTCATCGGCGAAAAGCAGGAAATTTGAGGAGATAACCGATGCCAGTTCGTTGATAAACACCAGTGTACACCTGGCCTTTTCGAAGAGCGTGCTGTTCAAACGACACTACAGGTCATTTAGGTTGACAAACGCCTACCGAGCTTTGGTGATGCATGGAGAAACTCCCTGCCATCTGTCTCATGCCGTGTGGTCGCACTGGATCGACACTTATCTGTTTTTGGATCTACCACTCGCAATTTTATACGCACATTAATGTGCTTACTCTTATCTAAAGCCTATTCACCAGCACCGTGTTGGGGACTGAAAATGTTGGTGATTGGAAATGCTGTAATGCCGTTCGAACGTCACAGGCCAAACCGATAAGGAGTGAGCATGTTGCCCGGAAGCAGATTAGTCAGCCAATCAGGAAATAATTGGCCCGTGATCGCGTCCAGCCTGAAACCATTCACTGAACGTGCAGGTGACAAATTAGGCGGCAGCAGGCGAAGGAGGGCATACTAGTACGCCCTTGAGCCAAGGCTTGTGGCATTGAACCGAGAGAGGAAGCGCGCGAGACAAATCCCGCCAATCGTACATCCACTAAGCAAGCCAAGGTGATTTTAAACAGAGTGAACGTGGCGAGCAAGCATAAACCAATGTAAAGGGCGCCAGCGGCACAATGCAAATAATACGGATGAGCCGTTGAGACGGACTGTTGTAAATAGTGTATATACCCTATAAATATTCACGCGTAATCTTAATAAACGACTTCGTGATCGCGGGACAGTTTTGTATGCTTCCCGGAGGGCAAAACAGCAAGCACTATCTAATGGATCTACCACTGCGAGATTGTCTAGAACAACCATTCCCAGAGGGGGCCATTTGGCCCCCTGGGACGAGAAATTTTTTAGAGAGCCATGAGGGGACCATGGGCGCCATGTTATGAAAAGTGGGTTGTGATAACACAAATAACAACGTTCAGCTATAAATAAGTTTCTAATAATTTCTCTCCGCACACTAATCTCAGCTGGCAACTACAGGTCAGTGAAATGAATTACACGCGCGCACGTGCTTGTTTACGATGGTGTGTAAGCCAGGCTGAGCCGACTTTCTGTTGCGGAGCTGGCATAGCCCCGTCAAATTTGCGCAGATTTCGCCGGGATCACTTTAAACATACAATCACCACACGGCGATTTAGTCTGCACCACTAACACCCGATTCGTCCTCAGCACTTTGAAGCCTATCCTGAATAAACCAACTTAGCTTTACTCAAAACATTGATGCAGTTATTGTGTAAGCTGCAGTGAACCTAGAATTCTTGTCAGTACATTGCGGTAGGTATGGCACAAAGCCACACTGACAATAATTGAATTTTCCTCAGGTCACTACCATTGTGTGACACTCATGTGGCAGTCAGTCTTCCTCGTTCGGGTCTTACTGCAAAAGCACTAGGTTACGCGCTTTTTGTCTCCAGTCTCAGCTGGTAGTGTTCCACTAGTCTGTATTTCTAATGGCGATAAAGACGGGGTTCTATAAAATTATTGGTGTGAAAACACATTTAACTGACATTTAAAATGGTTGAACACTACCGCCTCAGCTCACGTGTACGTCTGGTGGCTGCCACATTAGCCCGCAAGTTTCCGTATTCAGGTAGCTACTCTGCGCGCGTGGTGTACTAACTTACGGAGGATATCCGGTTGCTTTGGTGAGTATATATAACATAATTCGTTGCCAGCATGCAGTTGGCGCTATGTTTGGCAATAGCTGTTGTACGTTATTTGCCTCGTGGTTGACACTCCCATGCCGGTTCCTTGAGCTATCCCACATTTTCTTCTATGTTTGTCTCTTCTGTCCTTCATTTTACCTGTTACCACAGTTTGCTACAACTTTTCTGCAATTTATGCATGTCTAGTGGGCATTGTCATATTCTGAGTTCCATTTATTATCTTCATTGGCTTTTTCCAATATTTTTCATTCTGTCATTCTAGTCATCAATCGTATTTTCAAAGTCATCTTCAGAAAACGCTTTTGGGTGGCCTCTAACAGTGTTTCTACATTTTAACATTGTAGCCACCAATAGAAGTTTCAAGTATGCTTGTCAAACGTCTTTTCTTATAATCTCACAGTCAAGCAAGAAGAAATTTAGTTGCCCAAATTATTAATACTGCCCGCGTGTTTCACCTTGTCGAATGGTGTTATTTAATGCACATGATATACCTGGGTAAGAATATTAAAACAAAAGCAGTCTACGTATATTACATAATAACAATTTTCCATGATATATTTCGGAACTGATCCTTTCAGCAGCGAATAAGTTTCGGCAGTACTCTGTAGAATACTTATCATTTGGATTCATAGCATCACTTCAAAACCCCAATCTACTCATGTGTTTAATTTGCCAAAGCACTACTTCAATTGAAAGTATGCGACCAGGTTAAACTGGAAAATCATTTGGAAAGTATTGACAAGGGCGAAAGCGGAAAGTATGTGGATGTTTTAGAAAGCTACGGGATAGCTACGAAAATATACCAATTTTAAAGACAATAGTTTCTGACAGGGTGAAAATGGCAAATGGGCTTACGGCATCTTATAAAATCAAACATTGATTTCTAAAAATTGCAGTCCAAATAATGTTGGAGAAAATATTACTTTGCCTTCCGTATCGATAATAATCCCCAACCTGATGTATACGAATCCACAAGAAGCAGTTTAAGCCATTCTGCTCAGCAGCTTAACTGTATCTAGGTGACTAAATGAGAGGGTTCAGGACATGCAAAGTACCTTATTTACCTTATTACAGTCCAAGAACTTTTCATCATTAGTATACTACTCTACTTTATTTGATAACGACGCTCTACTCCAGGCATCTATTCGATCCTTTAATGCTGCTGTATTAATAGATGAGGTGCTGCTTGTCAAGATATATAAAACTTATACAAAGGTCCAATCTATATTCGAGTTAGTCAACGACTATCTGCCTGAAAACTCCATCACAATGTTAAACATAGTTGCAGATGCAAAAGGTGGTGCTACCGCAATGGTCGGAAGATACAGGGGGTTCATGTCCCATCCAAAAAGTGTTCTCCCTTCTGCTCATACAATACACTGTGTGATTAACTGATAGCACTTAGTGGCTAAGGACGTTGGAGTGCGCTTAAACGACGCACTGACAACATTTATACTAATAGTTAACAATATCAATCCGCACCCTTTTCAAGATCGTCTTTTCCAGCATTTGTGTGAGGAAAACATTGAAGGTTTCTAGGTTCTACTTTTACATACAGAAGTTAGATGGCACTCCAAGGGCAACTGTATTCACCGTTAGGTTGCACTCTGGGACACCATCATCACATTCTTTCTGGAACTGAATATGAAAGAAAACTGTGTACAGCTAAGCCAGATGTGTTTTATCTGGCTGATGATTTCGAAAAACTCCACTTATCGAATAAAACCTTCAAGGCAAATTGAGTAACCTCATCTCGAGCAAGCATCCAATTATCGTATTTCTTAAAAAGCTGCAAGTATATGCTCAGAACATCGGACGTCGGGAATTTTCACAGTTCCCAATTGATTGTTTATGCCAGTCATATACAAGAACTCCGAAAAGAAATGAAAGACAGGTTTCATGACCAGATTGACATGGAAATCCAGATTTAGTTTTTGGATCCACATGATATACAACCCTGCGATATTGGAGCTGAAATCCTGGAAAGTCTCATGGAGCTTAAGAATGATACATCAACACGATCCAAATTCACGTTATATAAAAGAGGTTTTTGGATATGCTGATGTCCCAGACTGTGATAAATAGCTGAAATATATTTCCTTGCTTTTCCATCACATACATGTTTGCATGTAGATTCAGCACACTGGTTTCTCTAACACAAAATAGAAACAGATGGGACATCACAGCAAGAGGAGATATCTAACTCTCGCAGTCAAGTCTGAAGTCGGACATATGCAAGCTTGTTCAAGGCCATCAGGCTCAAGACTCGAATTAATATCTTAACAAACATATTCTTAGGAAGTTACTACACCTCCTCATTCATGACATACCTTACAGTTAAAAGCCAACAACAAGTAATTACACTTTTAAATATTAACGATAACTTTTGTGTAATCACAGACAAGTGGCTTTATGTTGCCGCACAATGAATGCTATCTTGATGCGGTGCAAGTTAGACCATGTGATTTATCAGGAAAACAGTAGTGATACCAAAAATACAAGTTTAAGCATCCTAACAAAAGAGACCAATATGACCATTGAAAATCACAAATTTGCTTCTGTTAAACGTTGTGGGCTGCTCAAGTGACGGTGATCAAGGCTGCGGGGTCACAGGAAATGGAAAGGTTCAAAAAGGACCCATGTCTGAATAAAGGTTAAGAATGACTGGTCTAGAACACGCCATCGTCGTATCCGTTGCTACAACTTCAACAGGATTTTCACAGAAATCCAGGCGTGCATTGAGCTTATTTTTCAGTCTATACCATCATTTGTACCCTCATTCGATTGCGTGCTCCTAGTATTATCCAGTAAATCCTTTACAACAAGTATCTTACACTCCGGTTAACAGCTGCAGCTCATTTAGCAGTCTTCATCCGTTCACTCGCAAAACTAGCGTGAATTCTACCACCCTTACAAAAACATAACTTTCCACCCAGTCGAGGCCCGACCTGATCGATAGCCATACGGCCACTGCCCACACCAGAAGCATGGTGCGTTGACCTCCTTTAGCTTTGTTTGCGACTGTGGTCTCACTCGTAGAACATTATACATCAAAATTGTGTGCTCGTCCCAGTACGCCCAGCAATTGCAATTTACCCACGTGTCCAACAGCTCAGCAATCGTTCACAACACAACAAGGAAAATCATGTGTATCGGTCCACTCAGAAGCAGACAAAAGTTATTTGCGATTCGAAGTCCTGCACTAAGGCTGTTGGAATTTGAATAACCTGTAGTAACTGCATTAATGAAACAGCATCCCAAGTGGATGGAAATTGGGTGTTGCCCACCGGAAAACACTGCACAACCACGACGCGTTTCGATGTAATTTCATCTCATCAGGTGGAGACAGCAGGCCTCGATCCCATGACCTCTGGAATAGTAGCCCACACCACTACCCCTTTGGCTACCGGGTCACGGTGGGCAACGCGATGCCCACGTGTGGTGTGGGCTACTCTCCCAATGGTCGCGGGATCGAGGCCTGCTGTTTCCACCTGATGAGATGAAATTACATCGAAACGCGTCGTGGTTGTGCAGTGTTTTCGGGTAGGCAACATCCAATTTCCATCTACTTTGAATACGGTCTCATTGATCGCAGTGACTAAGGTTCATTTCAATGTGAATCACAGTCCATTACATTGAGGTTGCGTGTCGCAATCCAATCACACAACGTGTAGTCCAAATTTGACCCTCCAATTAAGCATCCCAAGTACTTAAAGTTAAGTGTAGCGAAAGAGAAAAAGAACGACATTTTTCACCGGACCCCACTTTGTTCTGCGTACAGGATATGATCAACCCACTCGCAAAGTGCATCGCCGTGCTGGCACGGGGATGTGACCAACCCACAGCAAATGTGCAGATGACGACGGTTGGTATACCGGTGGAAAAGAAGAAGCCTGCAACATAATCCGATTCCTGATACCTAAAAGTATGCTCAAACTTAGGACATAATAGCCAAAACCAGTGTGTATTTAACAGCGTAGCGTCAGAAGTCCCAAACTGGCAGGCAACCAAAGTCTGTCAACCCCTGTGACATCACTCTTATACCGATTGGTGTTTTCGGGTGGTGTATCTGTCACATAATACCCCGTTGCATTCGGATATGTCAAACACTACCGAAAGTCTGAAAACGTTAACATCCGTCGTCGCTGCATGCAAACGCAAGGCGAAAATGGCGAGCATGTCTCGACTCCAAATGGTGTTAGAAATGGCGCGAATATCAATGCGTCTCCGAGAATACCGCTTACCACGCCGCCAGTAAAACGAGGCACCCTTATTGTAGGCTTGTGTTCCAGTGGTCTGCGCGCCCCGTATTCAACCATAAAGTCACCGGTTCGAATCCGCGTAGGGGTAAACGTCCTGGCGGTATACAGCCCGCGCGCGACTGGCGGTGGTCGCGCAGCAGCGAATCGCCGTTACGGCGTACAGCTGACACCTTATTTTCTTCTTATCCAAAATTAGGTACACTAGAAAGACTCCGAACTTGATGTAGATAATATGCTCTAACGTGACTAAATCATAGGCAAAGTATCAAACGTGAACTACTGGAATCTATATACCAAGTAATGGAAATCCAGGCCATACAGTCTAGTTCGTTTCGCATCGTTCCCAGTTTACTATGTCATGCCAACGTCAATAAAGATGACGTTTCAGTCGGGTGACGGAGCGGAGACCGCCATCTTGTCAACTCATGGTATTGGTGATGCTGACTTCGTATATTCCCTGACATCCCTTGGAGTAGGCGTCAGCGAAGGAAGCAACACTTAGGTGAACACCGCAAGCAAACCGACGAACCATCGATCGTTGTCCATGGTGTTATAGAGCTAGTGCATACTAGTCCGAGCTGGTGCGCATGATCAAGCGCGTAAATCAGAACGCAATTGAAGTCGGACACAGCGGACTATTTTCATCATCATCCTCAGCATCATACACGTTAGCTAGATGTTAGAAGCACCTCCGCCATCTTGCCGCAATACATAAAAGAAAAGAGCGAAAAACTGAAACATATGCAAGCCAGCTGAGCTACCAGTAACGGATGGACTTTGTTCCGGTAAGCTACCAGCCGGCTAATATGCAGCAAAATAGTGATTATGCGATATTATATAAGGCTAAGTAGTGAGATCGTGGTTGGAGGGGCAGGCTAGAAGGGATGGGACGGACAAAGAGACTCACAGCATGAATGCCATTGAGGTCGGCTGCTAGCCATGTCAGCAAATGCATCCAGCCAAACGTGTTCATCGTCTTTCGGACCAACCAGGGAGCCGACGCGCCCCAACCGAGGTCAGCTTCGAGGTAAGGGCCTTTATACCCTTCGACCAAGACACCACTTGTCCGCCTCTGCACTTCTTCAGCCCATATCTCCGACGAGCAAACAACTCAAGTCGCAGAAGTCGTGGGCTGACATGAGCCACACGTGACCCAGCAGTCGAGTGTCGAGCCAGATGCAGGTCAACTTGACCGTAATGTAAGGGAAATTAAAGAAAGAAGCTTCTGACGAGTCTCAAATTGACTGAAGTAGTCGTGCTTTCAATATATATATATATATATATATATATATATATATATATATAATTACTGGCCGTGTGCAATCGGAACCATGGCGTAAAAGAGAGAAAACGAAATACCTTAGCAGAGGAAAATGTTTGTTAGTTTCACACACGCCCTTTTGACTATTTGTTTGTTGGAGTTCTTTTAAGGTTTTAATAGACTGTAATAAATAATGTGGTTGAGCGACACTGTCGTCACTATTGCCTGTTGTTTACCATTACTTCCAACATCTCTATCCATCGGCAGTCCGGTTCGCGAGGTCCCCATCCTAGAAGACAGACCGGGCTGTCGGTTGCTAAGCTTGAAATTGCCTTCCTCAGGCTCCTTCTCCACGTTATTGGTTGCCCACAGCAACACTTTCCATTCGGTTCCGTGGAACACAAATAACGCTCAACAATTAAGACAACAGGCTGGCATGCGTAATACGGGCTGTTCGACCCCTCCATCTTCCCCAAAGTGCTCAATACCTATAAGAGGCCCCATGTAGAGTACGCGATTCAGGTCTGGCAACCCTCGTTAAAACACGATCTGCTTGCACTAACGACTCCACGGCAAAGGGGAACCACAAGTATAAAGACATTGTTCAAGCTGCCATAGCATCCGTGACTGAAAGCACTCGTATTGTACAGCAGAAGTCATTGTCGTTTACAGGGCGACTTCATTCAGGCGCACCAGTTCTTGAAAAACCCGTCATGTTTGCCGCCACTACTTGAAACGCAGCCGCAACACAAAATTGTGGGGTCACAAGCTGAAACTGTACAGTCCACTGAAATGCCACAGGAACTATTTTTCTCTTCGAATCTCTCAACCCTTTAACGGTCGGCATTTGTCATTTCTGCGCCCATGGCACCCGTTTATAAAAACGACTACAGGACGCATTGCACCATCTGTGTTACTTGATTTGATTTCTATTCATTGAGTGACGACAAAACGCAGATAAAAATTGTACTCAACTGCCCCTACGAAATGTTGGTAAACGGAAATACATGTGTTAACGTGAATATTATGGTGAGACCACAAATGCGCATTCCACTTTGGCGTAACTTCTTCTTTTTAAGTTACATAATTCGCAAAAATCATCCCACGGAACTTGTCAAGTCTTAGCTTTTTATCCATATTATACAACTGTTCTATTGTGCGTGGCCGAACCAATGCATGCCGTGTCGGAGAACACAGTTTCGGAAGCACGGGCTGCTTTCGCCAAAGATAGCAGCAACGAAACGGCAAAAATGCACAATCTTAATTGCACCGTACCACAGTTCAACATGCTGCACGCACACGCGCATAGATCGGCCATACTTCCGTCCTGCAACTGAACATAAACGGGGAATCACAAGTTACATTCGCGCGTCGTTTGTCCACAACTTTGGAGGCCCAGGCTGACCCCATATCTTTGCTTCCTTCGCTCACATTCTGACCAGCCTGAAGTTGTTCTAAGGCACTTGATTCGGTCAAACTCGGTTGCATTATTCGGCTTGGGATTACCGGATGCGCCGACAAAGGCGTTTCTAACTGATTCATTGGCCTTTTGACACAGCACTTTTCTGTTCTCCTTGGCTCAGGCTCGTTTCTCTTCGTTGATCGCTCTCCGCTCTTATTATTGAGTTTGCGTTGTGTCGTCTTATCTCGTCCGTTATGTCTGCTGTCGTTTCAGACCTCGCTCGTCCTAGTGGCTTTTCATTCGCATGCTTGATGACTGCCTTTCTTGCCACTACACCCGCCCCTGCTCGAAGTTATTTTTCCCTCGTCCATGGCCACAGTTGCGCTGCACGTACCCAGTATTTCGCCGTCCCAGTGTCAATTTTGATGTTCAATCCTTTTTTATCTATTACAATGTATGGGCCATTCCAACGGTTATTGAACTTGCCCGCACCTAGTCCCCAGTGTTTTGGTCGTTCATTGTTTCGTATCTTGACCTGCACCCCTTTCCTGAACGCTTTCCACTTCTGCGCTGCGTACCTGACATCATATTTCCGCTTATTTCGTAACTGATGCGATTTGTTTTCTCTTCTGGCAGTTGTTTCCCATATCTCTTTCTGTGCTGTCGGAGGTTCCCAGTCACGATCATTGGTTATGCAGGTGTCGAGTGCAATTATTGGTTCTCTAATGAACTGTAATTCGAATGGCGAAATTCTGCTGGTCGACTGCATGCTGGTTCGATATCCGAGACTAACTTTCAACAGTGCTTTCTCTTATGCCAATTTCGTACCGTTTATCCATACGTTTATAGTTCGAGTAAAGCGCTCTGTTATTCCATCGGCTTGCGGGTGGTGCGATGACGTACGTCGTCACTGAATTCCTTGCTTTTTCAACGCCGCCTGGAACGCCTTCGATTCAAAGACAGATTCTTTGTCCGGAATAACGTATTTGGGTATTCCACACTTTGCTGGCGCGTTAAATACGGATACCTATGCTACGGTTTCGTCTGTTTGATCTTAAGTCGACACGACTTCTACCCAACGAATGGAGTGGTCAATCATCACTAGGGTGTAATTATTTCCTTAGCGACTCAACGGTATGGGTCCAAAGACGTCCAATCTCCAACCCTGCAACCGTTCGTCGACTTCAGTAGATCCTATCAGTGGTCTGAGTACCTCCCTCTCGCAGCTCGTCTGGCAGTTTGGACAGCTCTTAAGGTTACTGAGCATTGGGGGATTTATTGGGTTTTGAAGAAGGTTCGTCACAGCTAGACTCAGGCAGACAGACACCACTCATCCAGGAAAGCGCTAGACGGGCGTTCCGCAAGCATGCGCTACCGTCGACATGGCCGTTCGACGCTTTCCTGGATTTTAGTGGCTGTCTGCCTGAGTGTAGCTGCGACGAATCTTCACCAAAACTCCGAATATATCGGATACATCCTTTCGTATGGTTGGCCAAAACACTTTTCGGATCCGTCCAAAAACTCTGAGAGCCCATGTGAGCATTATCATGAACCGATTGAATTACCCGTCCTCGTTGCTTTTATGAAATAAACGGTAGTTTGATCCCGTTCGATTTCAACACCAAACTACTATTTTCTACGTGAAGCCGCTCCCAGCTCCGAATGAGTTCCTTCAAGTTTTCCAATGTGGTTTTCAGCTTGGTTCCCGATTGTAAATAAGTACAGAGTGACTTTACGTGTTCATCCGTCTTCTGCTTTTCCAGTAGGTTCCTATCCTCAGCTGTGATATCACACACCGGTATAGCATTTTCTGACATGAGTTCGCCCAAAGTCTGGCGCGACAGCATGTCATGTAGTACGTTCTTCGTTCCGTCTATGTGCTTGATGGTTAAGATAAATTCTTGAAGCCAGTAGTCCTATCGTACAAGACGTTCCCTCGGATCTTTCGTCGTCATCAGCCATGATATAGGTCTGTGGTCAGTGATGACATGGAACTCATTCTCCAAAAGGTGTGTTCTCTTTTCTTCAAAGCCCACAAGATAGCAAGACATGCCTTCCAGTTAACACTCTACTGGCGTGTTCTATCACTGCAGCTGGTTGGAACAGAACCGCATGGTATACAAAGTTACCTGCATCGACCGCCACAGTGAACCTCTCACTTGGATTGTGTATGCGTAAATATGCTAGATCATTCGCTACACAAGACTAAGTGATTGAAGGCCTGCTTCGTTTCAGATGTCATGGCGAACGGTTCTTCTTTTTGGAGCAGCTTAAGTAACTGGATGCTCATCTCTACAAAATGTTGTACATATTTCGAATCGTATGCCACCACTCCCAGGAGTGGACAGAGGAGACTTTTGATATCTGATTTATGCGATGCCTACGTGATGTTGTCACGACACTCGAGCAATCGTAGCCATTCAACGATTGTCAAAATTTAACCACCACTTCATCTGTTCCGATCGAATACCCCAAGTCTCACAGCCCTACAAGAGCACTGTACTGACATAAGTAATGTACACCCTCTCTTTCAGCTTAAAACTGACATCTCGACGAGGTCATAGATGTTTCAGCCTGATGAATGCAAGGCAGGCCTTTGAAATGATTTGCAAAACCCCATCTCCAACAGCACCGCCAGCCACGATGCAACTTTCACAATAAGTGGCGCAGAGAACTTGTTTCAGGACGTCACCAGCAATGGTGACGGCAGACACAGGTATTTGCCAATCTTGGAGTCATCCTTTACGCTTGCCTAGAACCCTGCCTTGTCAATCGCCTGGCCCTTCTTGATGAATCACTACAGAGTGCATCCTACCAGCTTATCCAAGATATTTCTGTGTGACAAATATGCGAAACGACTGGCAATTAGTGAGGCGCTAGAAGCAAGTTAATCGTTCCGTCTTGTTTGTACAGAAACAACTGAGGCACTTGATAGCGTTACAGTGGGTCGGATTACATAACATCCACCTTATGGGTTTGCCTGTGTTACCTAGTCCTAATATAATGGGAGCGTCATACTAGAGTGAACGGATAGACGAACCGAGCGAGCCAGACAGGCAAAGAGAAACGCACGTAACGGATTCGATCACAGTAAGCTGGTTGGCTAACATGCATGTGAATTACTCCCCCGTTAGCTTACCTGTGTCAAATGAGGAACCTCATCGTATCTGGAGGGTCATGAACGTGCAATTTATATTGAAAAGTTTGGCCTGCCAAACTGCCTGTAATTTTCGCTGTTGACCTTGCTGAACAAATACTTGTCCATGAATGATGAGTTCTGCAACGGCGTCAAAGAAGAACGAACCCCACCGGCAGTGGTCGAATGCTAGTTGACTCACCAGTGGCTATTCAAATGCCTGCCCCACTTAACATGGATGAACGGAACTTGGCAGGCAATGGGCTTTATGAAGGCCAAAGTGGATGGATTTCAGCACACTAATAAGTTTGGAAGAACAACCGATGGCTTTCCGCTTGACTATGTTTCGACACGTAGCTCGGGGTGACGCGCGCCGTGTGCTAGAGACGTCGCACTACCACGAAGACAAAGCTCCTAGTGATTGGGAGACAGTCATTGAAAAGTTCAGTGAATTTTGCGAATGCACAACCAACGATAGCTACCAGCTCTATCTTTGAATTTCGCGAAGCGGAGACCCAAATGAAACCGCCGACGTGCACACCACGGAGTTGATGAGTTCGGCCCCGTCGTGTGATTCTGCAAATGTATGGGCGACAGTCTCAAACACTATCGGATCGTTCTACTGATCATTGAAGAAGGTACGAAAAAGCTGCTTTTGGGACAACGTAACGCATCGCTCCAGCAGTGCATCGATATCTGCAACATTATGTCCTCGAACACCTATCAATACTACCAGATGAAACTCGCAACTGGCGCTGAATTGTGTGCCTTTTCCGGAGGCAAACAACGAAGGCTACCAACGTCAGCCAGGAGATCTGCAAATTTTGGGCTGCGCGACTACCGAGCACGAGAGAACGGTGTCCAGCGTGGGTACTGAAATGCGCCAAATTTGGAACAAGAAATCACTGCTGGTTGCTGCCACTCAACCAGTGTGAATGCGCCCGTTCATGACAAGTCACCCACAAACGTAGAATAGTCAGTTGGCAATGTGCGTCTCGGAGGAAATTACAAATTTCGCCCACGCAAGTCTTTTGATCGAAGGCAAAACCGTACGTTTCCAGTTACACACGGGTGTTACTGGCAACATTCTGCCGAGGAAACATTGTCTTGGGGTGTGCATCCGACCCGATCAAGTTTGCATGTGGAATGGTTCCAAACTTCATTCGAAGGGCTCAGCTTCAATGGAAATGGTCAACCCAAGAGACGGAGCTTCACATTAGCTCGAGTTTGCGGTTGTGGAGGAGGAGCTAACGCCGGTTCTCTGCAATGATTTGATTTAATCTCTCTGTTTTGTTACCTTTAACCAATATCATCGATCGTATGCTTACCAGGGAGAAACCGGTATTAGTGACCAGTATACCTCTGTGTTTAGCCCCGGTTTGGGAAAACTTGAGTGGACCGCGTAGTTGTCCTTCGATCCTTTGATATGACCGACTGCATTACCGGCTAGGAGAGTTTACATTTTGCACTGCGTGGCAGGTTTACTGCTGAATTGAATAAATTAACGATAAAGGGTACGATTTCCAAATTCGGCGAAGCAATCAAATGTGGTAGTCAAGTTGCAATCATCACAATGAAAACGGGCGAACTAAGCGTATGCATTGACCCCAAACCGTTGCATGAGTCCCTGCATAAACAGCTTTATGCGCTACATACCGTAGAAGACGCGTTTGGTCAAAGTCAAGTATTTCACTAAGGTAAACGTTCCTCCGCATTATGGCTTGTGACCTAAGATGAAGAATCCAGTTTCCTTACTATTTTTGCAACAGCGTTCGGAGGTTATCGTTAGATGCGTTTACCATTTGGTCTGAAGGCTTCAAGTGCAACTTTTCAAAAGCGATTGGTGCAACCGGTAGACGATTTAGATGGTGTAACATGTGTGACAGTGGATGTTTTGCTCTGCGGCTAGCAGAAAGAAGGGTATGACGATAATCTCACACGTTTCTTGCAGCGCCGTGTGCAAAGTAACATCGAACTTGAATGTGAGAAAATTGAGCTTCGGAAAGACGCCGTGCTTTCCATGGGTATGTGCTAAAAAGCGCAAGAATCAGGATCAGTCCATGAAATGAGTCTATCATTTAAACGGTTCTGTGGTTTATTTGAGCCGTTTTATGTCAAGACCAGCTACTAGCATGACGCCGATCAGGAAGCTAACTCACAAAGGGGTAAAGTGAAGTTGGGTAACGGAAATAGTGTTTGTGACTATTAAGCATTTTATCAGCAACGCGCCTGTACTCGCATATTACCGTCCAACGCAGCCTCTGAAGATACCATGTGACGGTAGCGAGTACGGAATAGGTGCTGTTTTCTTACAGAGTGAAACCTTTGGATTTTCGCGGTCGAACGCTCACCGTGACCGAGCAGTGCTATTCGCAGTTTGAGAAAGATGCTCGCTGTAGTTTGTGCCATAGAGCGGAACAAAGACAACTGTGTATACCGACTACAAACCGGTTGTGTCGATAAGCAGTAAACCGCTACACATCGTTCCTCACACGTTCAGCGTATGCTTAGCCGGCTTCAAAAGTACGACTTGGACATTGTGTGTACGTCAGGTGAACAGCTGTTCCTCGCGGATATGCCCTCACGAGCTCATCTGCCGGTACCCGAGCATAAACCAGAAGGGGTCAAAGCAGTAAACCTAGTCCAGCATCTGACAGTGACAAATCGTTTAAAAGAAATAAGGTGACATACCCAGAATGATGCAACGTTTTCAGCCTTGCGGTACATTATTCTAAATGGGTGGTCAGTGACAAACAAGCAGCTGCCGAAGGAACTAGCAGTCTAGTTCAATTTTCGGGATGAACTCTATGCTCGTTGGTTGTCTAAGAGAAGCCATACTCTGATTCCGCTACCACTCCGAGAAGAAATGCTGAACTACCTTCATCGCGCTCACCTTGGTGCCAATTATACCATTAACCGAGTAAGAGAATTGATCTTTTGGCCAGAAATGACGGGTCAAATAAAAGATCATGTGTCGAATTGTGAGGCGTGTCGTTCACACGAAATCCGGCAGACGAGAGAACCAATGATGCTGCATGATGTCCCCCATCGACTGTGGCAGAAGGTGGCGGTGGATTTAAACCGTGACAACGGCAGTGATTACTTACTTACGATGGATTACTATACTGATTACTTTGAAATCAATTTACTCGCCAATACGATCACAGAAGTAGTAATCAAGAAGCTCAGATCTTAATTCGTACGGCACGGGGTACGGGAAGAGCTGGTCTCCGACAATAATCCTCCGTTTACTGCCGCCGCGTTCCAGGCCTTTAGGAGTCTACATCGGGAGTTATCGCCACCTACGGGGCGACATCATTCTGGTGTACCAGATCTTGGAAGAACCCCAGCCACGCTTGCCGCCGCATTTGACCTTGCAACCACTAAGCTCGCTTGACCGATGTGCGCCGCATTGAAAGCTGGAAAAGTACAGAACGCTAACCAACCCACTGGGGCAGGTAACGACAGCACGTTGATTGGAAGGAATGCGAATTCGAAAAACATTTTCGAAAGGCCTTTGTGCGTTAGGAAAATGTCATCGAGTAGTTAAAATCGGTCTGGCTTGCTCGCAATGTTTGTAATGATATCATCCGAAATGTGCGAATGTGTCCTAACAACAGGTAAGAGAGCGAAATAGCTCCCAAGCGCTTTGTTAAGTGCTTGCTAATCCTAGATCAGAAGTGCCAACGGTTAACCGCAGAAGCCGAGCAGAGGATAAACGATAAGATTGCTGCAATGGAAGCGAATGTGCAGCACAAAAGCGTGGCAGATTCTAAGCAACGGATTGCTACACAATCTGCTTCCACTGACTTGCAATCAGCCACATCCCCATCTTCGTTGTGTTCTTCACGTGTTGTAGAACGCCAGGCGAAAACTGACCGTACTTACAAGAGTCAAACAGTACTCATGGCAACGAAAATCAGACACCACTCGAAACGTCTGGTTAAGCAACTCCTACTAGACCTGACATCTATCATTAACAAGGATGAAGCAGCCTAAAATCGACCCTCGGTACCTGTAGTTCAAATGTCCCTTATCGAGACAAAGACCTACGGAACCTCAGTTACATATGCAGCGATTGCTGTGAAGGTCCGCGTGGAGACAGCCGTTGCGTCCTCTTCTGTCCTAAACACCGTTAACGCGACTGGAGGAACAAACAGTAAACAATCGACACTTGTCAGCAGGTCAGGACAAACGTGTACCATACCCTGTGGATCAACGAAAAATGAATCCAACAATGGTGCCCGGAGTGTTGTATGCTCAGATGTCCCTGGATCTACCGCCATCACATTGCGGGATAACTTATCGGACGGCCAAGTTCAATGGAACTCATTATGCATGCTGCTGAGTGTCAAAGTCAAGCCCATAAACTTAGTACGAATTACTCGTCATCCGAACTCGCCACACTATGGAGAACCCAGACTTATTTGAGTAAAACCAGAATGCTTCACCGACGTAGAAAAGGTTTTGCTCTGCGCAAGCGCGCTAAAACTCGGGTCTTGTGGGATACGCATCTATCCTGATGTCCCTTGGAGCGCGTAACGATCAAAAAGAAACACCGAAGAGGGGCACAGCTAACAAGTCCGCCTAAACACTATCTTCCTACATGATGTGCTAGAACATCCTTATAAAGTTGTACAAGAGACCGGGAAGCACGATTTATGACAGTTGCGGTTCATTCCTACAAAACTTCCTTTAGATAATATTGTGGCGCTATCGCTCACCAGGATACCTTACTCACTAAAGTATAGAGGATGCGACCCTGGAATCCTAAAGCTTGTGGTTCAGTCAGAGCAACAAGCAAAAAATGTTTTGAATCGATGGCAAAGAAATCGGAAACATCTTCCTTTTGAAATTCGGTTAAAGGTTGCAGAAGCTTTGAACAGCTCAAATATTAAAGCACCTGAAGTAGCAAGCATCCCGACGAATGTACAGAAGCATAACTTGACTGCTGCTTTAATTGACTCTGCCGTGAGTCTAAACGAAGATTGGGACGCACCTTGGTCGAAGCAAGCTGCAAAAGAAGTATCTTTATCACAACAAAAAACGAGTAGCTGCCGACCTCCCATCGGTCGGCATTCTCCCACACTTTACCTCTTCACGCCTCTGTGGGCTCCTAGAAACCGAGAAGCTGGCCTGCTTCTATGCGAATGCTCACGGTCTTTTTGATAAAATGGCCAAACTGAAAGATCGCCAAGCTTCCGAGTCATATGATGTCATTGGTATCACCGAGACGTGGTTACACACGGGAATGACGGAGGCTGAAGTTTCGCTTTAGGGCATGTCGCTGATCCGGAACGATAGGCTCACAAAAGGGGGACGGGTAGTTTTGTATTACCGAAGCGACTTACAGTGAGAAGTCGTGGAGGATTCAGGCTCGCAGTTCCCCGACTCTTTCTGGTGCCGCTTACAGTTACAAGGTAGGGACGTTTGCCTTATTGTCTTAGTGTACCGCGCCTCCAACTTAACACCCAAAACCGACTGCCACCTAGCTGCTGCTTTAAGATGCATTTTATAACGAAAGTACACTCACATAATTATTATGAGTGATTTCAAGGTACATCGTGTAGAAACGACTGTCACAATAGGAGAATAATTCAAAGCTGATATACACGAGCTCGTCACCACTGTTCCTCTTTACAATCACATCACTTTGCCCACTCGGTTCAGAACCGGTAACAGGCCATCTGTGCTGGATCTTTTGCTTATCTTTGAGGAGCATATGCCTGATGTGTTGGTTTTAGTCTGCCCGTTGGTTCGCAGTGACCACGCAGTCATCAGTTTCAATTTCGTCTGTTATGCGGAATATCGGAATGAAAAGGATGAGACCGTGCGAATAATCACAAGCTACGATCGATTATCCCAGCTAATCGCCTGGCTCGAGTTAGTCAACAAATCCAGTCAGCTGATTGCAGAGGCTTTAGAGATAAAAGTTTGCAATAAGTGTACATCAGTTTCTTTCGTCAAGAACAGAACTCGAAAATGCATGACAGTACGCAACGCAGCATGGCGAGTGTAGCGAGAAGATCCAGCACCAGAAACTTGGAACAACTACGTAGCCCAACCTAACCACTGCACTCAACTGCTCAGAAAAGACAAAGCCGCCTATCAGCACAACATCGCAAAACCTTAAGTACGAACCACATACTGCTGTACAAGCACGTCAATAGCCTAAAAATAGGTGAGGCAAGGTTTTCCTCCACTCAGGAAGGCTGATGATCCAACATGAACGGCTGTGGAAGCCGCAAACGCGCTGCGAATGCAATTAGCCACCAAACGATCTACCAATCTTTGTGGTTTTCTCGCCAGAATTTACCCACATCACTTTAACCGCAGAGGCTGTATTGCAAAAGCTGACGTCTCTACGCAAACACAGCTCGTCGGGTAACGTTTCGCCAGTAAGTAACAGTTCCGAACTGTGTGACAGTATTTGGTCATTTGGCTAACGTTTTTTATTCCGACGGATGGCGTTTCCCTGTTGCACGAATCCCACTCCAGTTTTAGGAAAGCACCGGAGTGTATTGGGTGTGCTGTTTGTACATAACAAAGGCGGTCTCATGCTTCCGTCAAGTTACACATTACATCTACGATCTTTTGGAACTGTAGCTGTGTTTGGTGCCTCAATCGCCCATTTTTTCACATCATATTTACCTTATCCATTCGGCCGCCTGACACCTGTGATGTGTTTCTCACAATGGCTATAATACGATTAAGCTGTCGCTGTGTGTGGTTCCCTACTATCATTTCAGATATAAAATCCGTTAGGTTCAGTGACACATTGCAAACGTAGTAGATAGCGGAAATCGCAGCACCACTGCGCCCACTTAGTTTGGTATAACTGATACTCACTCTCTCCACCAACTGATATTTGCGCTCAAGATCGCTACTTGAGGCCCACCCTGTTAGCAGATCTGCGGACACATTACCCTACCCAGAAACTGGTCACGCTAGTTTGTTGGCTGTACATTTGGACCATCCGATTAGACGGTTAAGCGGAAGTCTACATGCAAATGCTGACCAATTTTTACTGTTGGAGAATTTATGCACAGAACTGATTTGGCATGCACACGGAACTAATTGCAGAGTAGCAACAGTTTCAATCACTTGCAGTCGCTGCAGAAGGGCTACTGTATTCTCAGTTTCTCGGTATCACGAGAAATCTACCTTATGATTAACCAATTCCAACCTAACATTTAATAACAAAACCATGGCAGACGCATGTGGGTGGGACCTTCCGCCTCATCAAATCTGAAGTAAAATTAACGAGTACATATTTAGTGAACACAGCTAATCAGTAGTATCAGCACATACCTCGCAGCGACATGCATGACTGATCAAAGGGTACTAATAGAGCAAATATGTAACCTACAAGAGCAGAAGGTAATTCGGGGAGAGTGGAAGCATACTATGAACTCCTTGAAATCAACAGATATCGCACAACGATTACGACTGTTACATATAGAGACGAAAGCCTGTTATATGCACTGCATCCATTCTATGATTTTACAGGAAGCAACTACTCTCTAAATATTTCTGAACATGAAATTTTGTTTCTACTTTGCCATCATATTGCAGGTGATGTCTCGTCATTCACACTCTCTAGATAAGAAATGTATTTTGCGGCCCTCCGCTCTTCTGTATTTCTCCCACCTCAGATAAGCTAACAGTTGTGATTGATGGGATATCGTAGGCGTCACTGAAGACCGCATTAGACGTGTTATTGCTTGAATTAGCGTGGTCGATGTGCCTTGGATACTACGGATTTCCCACTGGTTCCAGCGAGGACCACAAATCCACCCCTGCTGCGTGCTTGGCATTGAGACAAGGGACACCGACTAAGTAACCGAAATCCGATAAGATAGAAACTAGTCTCGAGCCAGTAACCAGGATGTAAGGGGATCTTGGCTAAAGTCTGCTGGCTAAGTGTATTATCATCCTTCTTCGAACTAAACACTTGTAGCAACGGTTTGTGAACAATAAACAGCAGGAAATACCGACCGTGTGACACTTTATGGGATAACTTCACGGGGCTATCTTATCGATTTGGCCATTGTTTTTCTCCACGGATATCAGCGTAGAGGAATTATGCATTCCAGTTTCCCCATAACGACCTGGGAAGTGAGCAAGGAGAACTGTTTTGATTTCATGGTTGTAAGCGTAATCGGTGACAAAATCGACAACGCCGGATTGTAAGGCATGGGGTGACGATTCAGAACGCGGCATGAACTTTAGGCGTGCGTTCACGCCAGCATGAGTTATTGCGTACCAATATGGCAGATGAGTTTACGCGGAGTTCAGTGAGCACCGCACGGGTGATTCTTTGGGGACCTATGAGCTTTCTACAACGTAGAATTGCCGCACTGAAATTTAACAAACGACAGTGGCTCACAGATACGATCTTTCACCAGTATTCTAGCAATAGTAGCTCTGGAAAGTGGTATGCAATGCCTACAGACTGCCTTGATTGGATCTGTACTATTACAGTTATCTCAGTTCCGATACTATTACAGTAGTTAAGAACGAGTTCCTTTCGATGGGTGACAAATCTCAAATCATCTCCCATTTGCATCCCACTCTGTGCATTTATGAGTTATTCTATCAACTGACTTATGATTGCTCGGTCAACGAACAGTGCATATTTCTAGGAGCATTTGCATCCGTTGGATGCAAGTCGGTAGCTTTAAGGATCATCTTGAGAGATCCATGGTGCAACGTGATCTTAAGGAGGAATTTGTAAGCAATATGGATGCAACTGACTGTGAATGGGTATAAATGTGCTATAGCGTCACTCCCTTGGAGCTAGACTTGATTAATTTCAACTTCTACCATGCAACGCTTACCACTCCTCCTTTGCAATCCGTACACAGACCAACCTGTTTATAATGCCATCAGTTGATTGGCGTCTTAGCTTTGGTTAATTCGTTGCTTGGTGCAGGGGCTACCCTGTCCTCTGGATTGTAGTAAAGTGCAGGTCAGTGCATATTAACCGGTGCTATATCACATCTGGGATCTTAGTCACCAAGATCGTTACCGTCCCCTATAGCTCAGTTTTCTGAACCATAGACCGGCAACAGTCGAGCAGCCGGTTCGAGCCTCACAGGTATCAGACGAATGCGCGCTGTTTATTCCTGGAATGAAGAAATTGCCATACAGTGCTTTTCCGAAGGAGTGCTGACTGTCGTCTTAAGTCTCGATGTTAGGAAGATCAACACGTACAAATGTACCCGTCATCTTCCGTGGATTTCAAGGGTTTTTGTTGAAGCTATACCTAGTCTTGGACTCCTGCCGACATAAACATATATATATATATATGTATATATATATATATGCCCCATGCTGAGGCTGATGTTGCATTCTTGTTGCTTCTTCACCGCAGTTGGGCTAAACCAACTTACACTTAAACTAGGTCTTTTTAAGCTGGCTAAATTTCATTCCACTTTATTTGGTTTGTTCTTCCCACCTGAATACTCTTCAATTAGAATTGAAGGCTGGTAGCTCAGGTTGTTCAGATGGCTGTTGAACTGTTCGCTGAGCTTGGCAATTTTGTTGCAAACGTTTCGTCATCAATCGAGGTGACATCATCAGTGCGTGGTGGAGTGGCGTGCAATAGCGTATTGCACGCTATTGCACGCCACTCCACCACGCACTGATGATGTCACCTCGATTGGTGACGAAACGTTTGCAACAAAATTGCCAAGGTCGGCGAACAGTTCAACAGCCAACTCTTCAATTAACTGGCCACGTGGCCTACATTAATTGCGCTTATCTTCGGTAACTTTGTTGCGTTTGTAGCATATTAACTAACTTGTGGGCATCTCTTACTTATCGCGGATTCGTCGCCAACCAACTTACTTCATATGCTAATTTAGCGAAGTGTTATGCCACCGTATCTGTATGCATTATTGGATTTGTTTTATTTCATCTTGTCGTTCCAGGTGATTGGCTGTTGCTTGATATCCCCGGTGTGGTTGCGCTTGATGTGCATGTTGACAAGGTGTCTACCTGTCTATTACCCACTACCTCGTCCATCTGGCTCCAGGAGACAGTTGGTCATTGCTGGAGGAGACGGGGTGCACGGTTCTTGTGGCCGTGCTAGGCTCAAAGAGCGGTTCCATGCACTCAGTGTGGAGCGGACTACGGTCCAGCCACCGCCTTGTGTGCGGTTGATTCCCCAAATACAGCGTGCTTGTGTTTGCCTGTGAAGGAGTGTGGGCCGGCTCCGTTGATGAAACGTGGTTCCCATCCACATGCCTCCCGGTCTTATTCCTTCGGGTTTACACTGGATATGGTGTGTGCGGTTGGATCTGTGGGTGGTGCAGCGCAAGCCACTCATGGTCCTTGTGTAGGCGCAGGCGTCCTGTGGCTGGCCACAGTGACAGTCAAATCCGAAACCGGATGCTGCCAACCATATATATATATATATATATATATATATGCTTTCCTCATTTACTCGACAACGCTTAAGTAGAAGCATTTCTGTGCGTACACAAGGTGAAAAAATAAGTCTATGGGTTTTTTTTATAGGTTTTCTGCTACGCTGTACACTTTCTCCTTTCCCTGCTACGCCTACCTGAAACTTGCTGTCCACATGCAAGCTGGAAATACAAAGCAAACGGTTTTCATCTCCAGCGTCTGCTACCCTATTATTTTCTCTCATTACTTCACTAGATTAACTGGAAACAATTATATCAAGTCGGAAGCTGAGGATATCCAACACTGCAACGGTTCTTCAGGCCTTATTCACAGTATACTGTTACTCGGTGTCCAGTATTACACAATTGCACATGCGAATTGATGGCAAAAAGTTTCTTCAGGCCTCCTTGTTTCGAAGTGATGCAGATCCGTGTCCAAGCTAACTCGAGAACATCTGAATGAGTAAACCAAGCTCTTACTAACCTTTTGCTATTGACATACAAAAACAAGCATTGTGCACAGCTATTTCTATTCGGACAAATTCAAGGGCTTTTTCTAAGGACAACATCTGAGATGGCCACGAGCGGACATCGACTGGGATCAGCTGAGTACTACAGAACCTAGAAAAATTCCTAATATACTTCCATTACGCCGACACTTTCCATCCACCCTGCCTTTTAATCCCTACATTTGAACATATTCGTTTATTTTTACACAAGAGCAAGAACAATTTGTAACGTTCTGGATCTGACTCCGTGCTTGATTAGCTTCGGAAAGACTAAATGTATCATTTATTTTTCTGTTCATTCCTATTTTTATTCCCCCTTTTCTACAATTCTTATTCTGTTGGTCACGACGGCATAATGTGTGTGATCCGGCAAGCTACAACCTCGCCTACTTGGAAACTGTGTGAAACATTTCCTTGACAACAATTCCTGCACGTACAGTCGGATCGAAATAACCTCAAGTACCTATCTTCGAAAGTATTATGATGGATATTTAGATGAAGAGTTGATGACCACACCTAGTATCTGGCGTGGCGTGGCGTGGCTTGACGATAGTCGGGGTGCGACTATGGTGCGTTAAGGCACTTTTCCAGTCCCAGCCCTTAACCGCCTGCCTTGCTTTACAATCATATCATCCTGTGACACGGGAACGAAAGAAAGAGCCAGCGCACCCCACTTTGGTGTGGAGCGACATTCCCACTATCCCCATCAGTAGTGTTTTATACCTATGGGAATCGCTATAGCAGCAATCAGTAAGGTAAGCTCCGGACTAACTTTTAAGTTTGCGACATGGCAGAAATTAATAAGTTTAATATTACAACAGACTATTTTTTCGATTCCTTCGAGCTGAAGCACCGTAATAAGCACCCTGCTACAACATCAGATTGTAACGCAGGCGTGCACCGATCCAGAGAGTGACGGAGACCCCAGTCGGTCATTGCATGATGTCTGAACTACCGTTGATACAGAGTAGATGAGAGCACGTTGAAGCACTTGTGTGACTGACCAAATGAGCAACTGAAGCCTGGTGTGGCTTCTCTTCTTTACGCTGCCGCTCAGGTCCTAGATAATCAATGCATTCAAGTCGAGGGGGTAGTTCGAGCGCCCGTTGTGTGAAACAATAGCGACGCGCAATCACATTATAGATTAGGATTATCTATGAAATGAGCCTCGTGTAGCATGTGCCGGCTCGAGGATTCTGAGGGCTTTCCTATCCCAATGCTTGCAAGTCAAAACAGGTACACTGTAAGCAGTTGGACGAGACTCATAATTACCTACTACAAGATAACGGTAAATAGAAGATCAGACTGGCTATCACCTAGGGAATTGCTGGATACTGTTGTTATAGTTGTCGAGATAGGATCGGGCCAGAGGTGATTGGATAACGAGAACAAGCCGGAGAGAAAACGAGCAATACAGTACCGTGAACGATCAACAAAAGGGAGAGGAAACAATTGAAAGCGAGGTTCAATGACTTTCTTACAGTTTGGCCTACTACGGAGACGATTCGGGACCTGCCGCACCCCCGTCAATTTGGTCACTAAGACCATGTTTGAAGCAGACGAATGCTAAGTGTTTCTAAGTCGGGTTCCAGTTTCAAATGACTAAATGATATCGGCACTATAAGTAGACCGGACTGTGTGGTATCTATAAATAGGCAACAGGTGGACTTGCATGACCACTTAAGCACGTCATCGTTTTTGCCCTGACAGAGACCATTGTTTTTAAAGTTGGCTTGTTTTGAAACTATGACGCAGCTTTCTGCAAAAATTCACAGAATTTCCTCTTTCATCCTTATAAACCCTCTCTACTTTTCTGTTTATTTGGTAACATGCCCATTTGGAAGTGTTTTGGCAAATTGAGCACATAGGTAGGGTAGGTTCTTGTGGTGATGCGATACATCCACATGACAGGTATTCCACGAAGTACTGCTGACACTTATTCTTTGTCCGGGAGCTCATTTCTGAGATGTCATTGTTAATTGTTAACGTGTAATGTAATATTGCTATTGTTACATTTTATTACAGGTTATATCATGGGTATTCACTAGCATCACTCGGTAATACGGAGTTAGTATGAATGATTGGTGCTAGGAAATTTATTCTTGCTTGACCGTGAGATTATAAGATATGACATGCGGTAAGCATACTTGTAAAATCTGTTGGTGGCTGCAATGTCAAAATTTAAAAGTGTAGAGACACTATTAGAGGCAACACAAAGGTGGATTATTAGAAAGACTGAAAATACCCTGGATAGCTACAATGACTATGGGAAAGTTACTGGCAAAAGCCAATGAAGAAAATAAATGGAACTCGGAAAATGATAATGCTCACTGGACACACATGCATTAAGGAAAAGTTGTAGCAAACAGTGACAACAGGTAAAAGGAAGGACAGAAGAGGCAAACACGAAAGAAAATGCAAATTAGTTCAAGAAACGGGCATGGGATAGTCAACAACGAAACTTGAAAAGCACGGTAAGAAGACGAAAGCTGGTAGATGCATGCATTTCGTATTGTCGCCTCAGTACCATGAATAATAACCGGTAAGCAATTATACTCTTGAATATGCGAGCGACCGAATAAGCATGAGGAACAAAATGAATGACGGAAGTTCCACCCCTATGTCCACGGCAGTCTTAAGCTGATAAATAATTGCTTTTGACCACACAGGGCCGGCTTCCTCCGGCTTATCGCAACGGCCTCGGCGAAACGGAGGAAGCGGGGATTAAGGTGACGTAATACAAGTGTGCACGCTGATCCACTTTGGCAGGTGCCAAGGTGGGACCAGCGTGAAATTGACCAGTATCCCTGTCCCACTGAAGTTCCATGCTTGCGCAAGCCGCCAGCTTCCTCAATAGGTAAACACCTACTGACTACGCGTCACCGGATAGAGCTCGGATCAGCGTTCACACTTGTATTATGTCACCCGAATCCCCACTTCCTCCGTTTAACCGAGGCTGTTGCGATAAGCCGGATGAAGCCGACCCTGTGTGTTCAAAAGCAATTATTTATCAGCTTAAGACTGCCGTGGACATGGGGGCGTAACTTCCGTCATTCATTTTTCACCTCATGCTTATTCGGTCACACGCATATTTAAGTATATAGTTGCATACCGGTTATTGTTAATGGTACTGAGGAGACAATAAGAAACGCGTGCGTCTACCAGCTTTCGTCTTCTTACCATGCTTTTCAAATTTCTGAAGGGAGCTAACTGCTTCAAACAACGAAACTAATAACGTACATTGAATATTGCGAAACATGGTACCCATTGCGTGCTGGCAATGTATTCGATTATTATGAATATTATGATACGTATCCCTTTGTACACATCTGGTTTTGTAAACTCACCAAAGAAACCGGACTTCCACACGTATGATGTAGGCCGACAAAACTGCTAGCTACTTTGTAGACTTCAGCTAAATTGAATGTTAAGAAAGTGTTATGACGCGTTTTGGTTGTTTCGACTTTTAGTCAGAACGAAAGAACGTTCTTCAAAGATAACACGCCACGTGTGCTGAGTTTCTACTCTAATTCGGAACCTTGTGAGCTAACCTGACCCAGCCGCCAAGAGTACCTGCGAGCTGAGACGAGATGAAGACGCTTAACATAGCTCTGATGCACTGAGACCCAACAAGAAAGTAAAGCTGACCGGCGCATGTGTTGTCACCTAGTGGTGGTGTCCCGAGGAAAACTCAGTTAGGGTTATGGGTGTCTTGTGCGGTAATTGTCGCAGTGCGTTGAGGAGAGTTCAGTGGGTTCACTACGGTTTGCATAGTAGATGCATCAGACTTCTGAGTAAAGCTCAGTTGGTTCACTCTGGATAGGCATCAAAACCCCGAGGATGAAACCGTTCTTAATTGTGCAGTCTACGTCGACGTATGGTGTTTGTATGCTTGCGGTGAGCTCGGCGAAGTCTGCGCAAGTTTGGCGGGGCTATGCTAGCTCCGCAACTGAAAATCGGCTCAACCTGGCTTACACACCTTCGTAGACAGCCACTTGCGCGCGAATATTTCATTTCACTGACCGGGAGTTACCGGTGAAGATTATTGTGCGGAGAGAAACTAGCAGCAAATTTTTAATGAATTTTGTTATTTGTATTATCACAACCCACTTTTCACAACGTGGTCTCCTATGCCCCCCCATGACTCTCCTAAAACATTTGCTCATCCCAGGGCCCCCGTGCATTTCCTATGGTCCCCAGGGGCCATATGACTCCCGTTGAGAATGGCTGCTTTAGACCAAGACTCTTACAGGAAAATATAATGTATTAAACATGGTTCGTACTTGAATGGCATTATCAGCATGCTGTAGTCCAACTCAGTGTGTGGCGGCTACAAGAAGATGTGGACAGATGAAGCGAGACAGGAGCGAGCATCAGCATAGTAACCCACCGTGAAGACGCGTGCGAAGGGATGTAGACGTAGGTCAGGGAGAACTAGCATTATACCTAGAAGATACGAATGATAATTTGGGTTTTACACAATCGAAAATAACGATAGCCGAGATCCTGAAAGCAGAATCATGTCTAGTGTTAGTGAATGGGGATGTTCATGCCGAAAAGGGGTTCATTGGAAATCACGATCCGCAGTACCGCACAACTAATATGATGAACTACTTTCAGGACGGCCTGCATCGTGGCAAGCCTTTGGAGCGTGTTTGTCGCTGTCAAACTGGCTTGTCTAGAAAACAGGTCAACAGGACCTCAACCTCTGCTGCTGACAAACGGTGCACTTAGGGATGGCGTCTCCGCCATCGCACCGTCCCTTGCTAAAACTACGCTCATCCCAGGAAGAAATTCCAGCTTTCGCTTTTGTAACCGTATTGATTGCGGCGATCATCGAACGTGTTGCTCGTGGGGGGCAGTTGATCTGACGAGAGGGTGGGCGCATGTAGGGATGAAAAATAAACTACTCACGCAGAAGAATCGCAAGCACAGCAAAACTAATAAACTGCAATGGGAGTTTTTCGAGTCTTTTCGGGTTTTTGTTTTTTGTCTGCTTCCCATTTCTTATTCTATTGAAATTATGTATGTGTACGAGTCTAAACGTATTTACACTGCACACCATTAAAAACGAGGAAGTTTGCGAATCTCTCAACCACCGCACTTGGTTGGAACGACTGTAGTCTGTGAAACGAAACAAGGTGTGCACAACTCGGGAATGTTACGCGGTTGAGCCGTGATGAGGTTACTAGAAAATCGCACGAAGCGTTTGGAGAAGATGAAGGTGAGGTGGCTTGCTCCATGGAGGCTGGCCTTAGGTGGTCGATGCTAACATCTTGGCACACAGTGTGGACGACCGTGTATGTCTTCTAAGTAAGGCTGATGACTTTGAATTGTCCCATGTACGGCGAACTCAGTATCGAATACCATCTACGTGAAACAGTAGGTGTAAACATGTAGAGCATATTGGGCACGCACACCGGTGTCTTCTGCTACGGAGGAGAGAGCGGACACAGTTTGCGCGTTGGGTGCGCAACTCCATCGATGGAACTTCCTCAGTCTAAGGAGGAGTGTACGGGGCCTCGGTTTCAATCTGCCCGGATCGAACGCAGTGTGCAGTCAGACACTAACTGCGCTTACGTCGCATCAACGCCGGTTTTGAAAGTGTACTCAAGCCAACAGGGTAATGGGAAGGGTTTCGCGTCATGGAGAACCTGCCTGCGCACAGAACACTCCCTACACTTGGCGGTGAAATCACTGGACAATGCCGTTATGGTCGGATGCCACGCTTTCGTCTGAATGTGATAACAGCGTAAGTTCTTCAGCAGCATGGCAAAGTGGACTAGAAGTGTGACTTGGTCAGTGGTTGAGATGGCCGGATAGTCACACTACCCTAACCAGCGCTCTGAAAAGATTTTCGCTACCAGTTCCGGAAAGTCGTTAGCAATGAAATGTCCTACGGATGGCTGGTGAATCCGTCGATATAAATCAGTAGGTACACCGTGCTTTTCGAACGCAGAGTAGAACTTATAAGTTCGACGTACCCATGATGAAAACATGCATCTGACCTTGGAAACATGTCTAATGGGCTCTTCGTGTGATTTCGTGCCTTCGCACGTTGACATGTAAAGCAAGCAGCTTGCAACTACGAACATTGTGATTGACGTTTCGCCAAACAATTCGTGCGGCAATCAGTTTACACTCTTAGTACCGCATAGTTCAGGCAACTCATACAAGTTTTCGAACACGGCTTGTCGAAATTCGCGGGTGCGGCACGCTCCATGATGTGTCCCAAAGAATGGCTCCGTCTAATTATATCTGAAAGGCAGGTCGTATGCCCAGTGAGGAAGACTTGCTTAATAGTCTGCCTCATGACCTCTTAGCTATGTAGCAGACCTAGTTGTCAGATCGACGGCAGCGCCTGTGTTGGCGGAGATTACTTGGACTTGAGAAAGTGTGTCGGCGACCGTGCTGTACACACACGAGACATGTAGTTCACTGGTCTTAACCTGAGTGATAGAATTTAGGGGTCGTGGCAGTCTAGTAGAATGTAGGTCAGTTGTCGAACAAAGCGAGCAAATCAATTGCTTATGATCGGCAAACAGTGCACAAGTGGAGCCTAATACATATCGAAAGTGACATATACCTAGGTAGATGGATAGAAATTCTCCACTGACCGGGCTGCAACTTCATTCGGCAGCATGCAGGCGTCTAGAAAAAATTGCCAACGGTTGCTAGGTGCCACCTACTTGTTGCGGCAAGATAGCCCCAGGTGTCACATCTGGGGCTTTGGTTCTGGGCGATAGCTGGGTTGCCGCGCCCTGGCTACGTTATAATAGCCATGTTGATGACAGCCTCTTTTAAACATTTGAATGTAGTGCGCCCCTGGGCGGCGGGAAGTTCCGTGAGGGGCTGCATAAGCGGTCACAGTTCGGTACGAAGCAGCGGTAAAAGTTAACGTGTCCCTCAAAACGTCCAATTTATTTGAACGAATGAGGTACAGCTTAGTCGATGATACATTTAGTCTTAGCCTACAGTGGCAGAACACCTACAGGGTAGGTATGAATTCCACGAAAATTGACCGGACAAACACCAAAGAAGTTTTTCCTACTTTATTGTCACTTCAGGTTGGGATAAACGGTCAGTGTCCGCACGTAGCGCAGTCGCTCTTTACTCGAGTAGCTCACAATGAGGGTGTTGTGGAGATTAGCATAAGCTACGACAAAACTCGCCGGTGAAGCGTTGAAAATTTTCCCGATGAAATGGCATGCGCATAAATGGGGACAAACCAGACGAAGTCATTTGGGAAGTTGCACTCACCGAAATTTGGTTGTGTGCGCACACCAAGTCGATTTTACAAAAAGTTACCTGCCAGCTTGGCTGGCTGTGAAATCCACGATGGGTGGGATCGAATAGAGAGCAGACGTGGTAACAGTTATCAATGCACGATAGCGCCACAAGGTTGCCGGTCCTCATGATCTTCTTCGGGATCCTGTGGAAAGTTGACAACCATTGACTGTTGGACGGCCTGACGATACCGTGCTGATGCATGTGATTGAATTCAGCTCATGCGGCCTTTAGCTTGTCTGGAGTGAGGCGTCTCGGTCAGACACTCCGGATGGCCACGCTTAGCTAGGTGATGAGCAACTTCTGTCGTGACTGGTAAAAGCTCTACATCTTGTCATCCCAGTTTTGAGTATTCTGAGAGGAGATTCACATAATCCGAAGGAGCATCGGCAGTACCAAGAATAGGGCTAATTAACGAAGCATCTGAAATGACTCTAACTTTCGGATTAATAGTATAACTCATGCATTTGTGACAACCCAAATCATCGCGTAATTTGAAGTGGCCAAAAAAATCCATACCGATAATAGAGCAGAGTGGATTCTCAACGTTGCAACCCTTTGAGAGGCTGTGCAAAGGTATACATCCAGGTTCATCAAGCGCTGTCCATATGAGATGATTGGCAAAGTTTTGTCATCGCGTAAGTTGTACCTGAGCTTTGCACGCTTGCCAAATGCCTTCGCAGAAATGACGCTTACTTTCTCTCTAGTGTTGACGAGGAAATTGACGTAAGAACGTCGATAGTTGACGCATAGCAGACAAGCCGCTTCTGATACTGGTGGACGTGTTCATCGTGTGCGTTTCCTTCAGGCATCTGAATCGTGCCCTTAAGCATGAAGATCGGCAATGTCTAGCTTGTCCACCATATTAACAAGATGCTAACACAATTTGTCTCATTGAGTGTGTCAAGGAAATAGTGCGTTCTCATGTCGAACTGGACCTACTTGACATGGGTACAGACGAGCTGCAATGAAAAGTAGCAGTAACATGGTCGGCGTCCGACCATAAGGTAATCTGTTGCAAAGCCTTCATTGCTGCTGGCCTACTGTGTAGTATCGCAATTTTAACGTCTCGGAAGTCAGCGTGGCATGAAAACTTGGAGTGATCGTGACGCTGGTTTTTCTTTACAGCGAATATGTTACGGAAGCTACTAGCTGTCCTCTGCAGAAGAGGTTCAAACGCAGTGCCTGCTGCCGGGGTTAGCTTTTTCAATGGTTTATACAGGTACATAGACATCATTACAGGCAATGACTCTGGGAAACGTGTAAGCCGACGCATCCATATTTCACCTTCGGTTTTGAAGTACTCCTCCGTGTGTCTTGGATTGCTGCGCGCATAGTCACTGATCCCATGCCAGGCTCTTATTGTTGTAAGATGCTTCGGGTTTTTGAAAATATTTTGGAAAGGTTACAGAGGAGTAGTAGGGGAGTTGAATAGTATAGGTAGAAAATCGTCACAACTAGACACTCTGACAGCCATCACACACCTAGAAAAGCACTTTATGCGCGTTTCATCCTTTAGGGAATCGTCAGCAGCGCGCATTCCATCTGACCCCTGTACGGCTCGGACCCTTAAGTTGACTGTTGCTAGTCCGGGGTTGTGACCACTGAGCTACGGGGAACGGCAACAACTACCGTGAGTAAGTTACTAGACGTGATATAACGTCGCTCAGTAGCCACTAACTTACACGTTGCTACATGGTAGTAATGCCATATCACGATGGTTGTTGCCGTCTCCCGTACCTCAGTGGTCTCAACCACGGACTGACAACAGTCAAGTTACGGGTACAAACAGTACAAGCGTCAGAGGAAATACGCACTGCTGACGATTCTCGGAAGGATGAAACGCACGTACAGTGCTTTTCTGGGCGTGTGATGGCTGTCTGTGTCTAGGTGTGACGAAATGATAATATTCCATTGTGGAAAGGCACAATGAATTGGACCGACTATGAGAAAATGTTGAAACCAGTGGACGGTGGTCAAACACGGACACTGGAGCTACCTTCGGTACCCCACCGAAATTCTTTGAGGGACACTCTTGGACAGCGGTACCAAACTCAAACAGAAAGGTATGGTGGAGCGTTTACCACCTTGCGATATGTAAATACCAGCGTGTCTACCAATGAGGAGAAGCTTTCTTATAGAATTGATGTGGTTCACACCGTGTACTGAAATTTATCAACGTTTTTTACCTGTTTCGACTCTTCAGTTTCAGGTGGCTAGGACAGTGAATTGATTCTGGGACGTTACGGTTAACTGTTGACATCTTGATCCCTAGACCATTAAAAGCAGTTGTCAACACTTAATACGGTGGTTAGAAGTTCATCGTTTGGTTTGGGGATGGCGGCCAGGTGTTGTTAAAAAGACAAGAAATATCTAAATTGACCTCGGTTAAATTTGCAGTGAGAATCCTTCATCCGTGTTATTGAGATCGTTTCGGTAAAGGATGGCAGTTATGCTTCTTTCTGACACTACACTGCTGGACAGGTTTCCTCCCCGTTTGGACTGCTCAATCAGATCCAGCCAGGACTGGGAGTGGAGTCACGGCGTAGTGGATAGTTTCCGACGGTGACTATACCAACGAACTTTACATTTCATCTTCGCTGCTATTACAGGAAAAAACTGTTGTTTTCAGCTCTTTTTGCGTGTGATACCGCGCGATGTCGGAAAATATATCAGCATTATTATATCAGCACTATTGGTTGGCAGCAATTTAGGAGGTTGCTTTTAGATGCAGTACATCGGAAGGCAACAAGGAGATGGACGTGGGGCAATTCATCAAGCTATACGCTTAGGTCGGTAAGAAACCGTAGAAAAAGCGACGAGTCTAAGTTACTGGTACCTGTCTATCCGATTAAATAATCTGCACTGTTTTGACGAATTATCAAAGGACTGAAAAACCCTCCATGTAGTGTTGTGAAAACGATATCGCGATACTGAATTCACATTGATTTCATCCTAGAACGTTGGTTTGTTAACTCTGGTATCTAGGATACATCCCCCGATGAAATCTACGATAGCGACAGTCACCCTACTAGCATAACGCTGAGCAAGTGTTGTTTATGAGTACCCAAGGGAGGCTCGATACTTTCCAGATTGACTTGAGCATCCACTGAACGTTTTGACATGTGATGCTCGACTTGCAGCGAGTTCGTAGTGTGTGACCATGGCAAAATGGTGGCACGTGATGTTAGCGTCAGTGTCACCAGACAAAATTTACAGCCGTAACTAAGTCACCAGGTAACACATAAACATTCTTTGGAGTAACAGTGTTCAGAACCACAAGCGACCTCATTAGCTATGCGAGGAGTATAATGGAAGGCCTCGATGTCACATGATGAATGGGATGGTCTCATTCCAATGAGCCATAGACAAATTCGTAGACCCCGTATTATTCTGTTTTGTTGCGCTCTGCGGCTGAATTTGTATCTTTTGGGTGCTTCAGGTACAGAATGTGTAACAAGGCGTCTATCCCCCAATAAGTAGCTATAGTCAAGTAAATTAAATTAAGCACTACGCATTCCGGAAAGCGTATTTTCAGTAATTAAACCATCATAATGAATGCAGATTTGCACAAAAAATACATTAAAACAAACAGTGTAATACAAAAGGTAAACGTGTATCACTGAAGTAAACAACTGCTCATCAAACGGATGATTTCCTTTGGATCGACAAGTAATTATCACAGGTAAGGTAGAATAGCAATGTGAAGAGATGTAATACGATTAAAAATGACTCTAAATTCAAGACACGCAGACGAAGTCGAGTTGGAGAGTTTTGGAGCTGCTCTCTCCCAAACTTGTATTCCATGACCAACCGGTTTTATTCTGATTCGGACTACTTAGGTAGTGATAGTTTGAGTTGTGAGGGGAACTCGACATATTGGTTGATGGTTTGCGTTTTTGCTACTTGGCCAGAACTCCACACTAGCGCTTGATGCAGCGATTAGAAGTTCATTATTTGGTCTTAGAATATCCGCCGCATGTCCGTATTGCAGACCCTTTAATTGATCACCATGTAGGTGGAAGGGAAGGCTCGTTTATAACTATTAGGGAAAATGTTGTCCAAGCGTCTACAAACTCACTAACAAGAAAATCCAGGAAGGGCTCCCTAGGCAACCAACTGGGTCTAGAAATAAGTTTTAACGTCTAGAAAAAGAACAGAACAGTAAAGACAGTGAGATAAAATGCATACAATCACTGATTTAACATCAAAGCGCCAAAAGCGTAAAAAGAAGGCCTTCGAACCTTGTAAAAATTTCGCCTACATGAGTAGAGGTCGCAGTTATTGCCACACTAAATGGCGCGTAATTGTTTCGCTACTGATATATGGTTGGCGACATCCGGTCTCGAATTTGCCTGTCACTGTGGCAAGCCACAAGAGGCCTGCGCCTACACAAGGACCATGAGTTGCTTGCGCTGCACCACCCACAGCTCCAACCACATACCCCATATCCAGTGTAAACCCGAAGGAATAAGACCGGGAGACATGTGGATGGGAGCCACGTTTCATCAACGGAACCGGCCCACACTCCTTCACATGCGAACACAAGCACGCTGTATTTGGGAATCGAGCGCACACAAGGCGGTGGCTGGACCGTAGTCCGCTCCACAATGAGTGCATGGGACCACTCTTCGAGCCTAGCACGACCACAGCGACCGTGCACCCGGTCCCCTCCAGCAACGACCAACTGTCTCCTGGAGCCAGATGGACGAGGTAGTGGGTAATAGACAGGTAGGCACCTTGTCAGCGTGTACATCAAGCGCAGCCACATCGGGGGTATCAAACAACAGCCAATCACTTGAGAGAGATAGAGAGAGATACAAAGAAAACAGATCGACTAATGCATAAGGAAAACGATGACATATACCTTAAGTTAATGAGCATATGAAATAGGCTGTTTACAAACGAATCCTAGATAAGTTCACGAGGTAAGAGGGTATACTTTACGGAAATGCCACGAACACAAAAAGGTTATGGAAATCAAATACAATTGGCTTCAGCGACGTGTGCAAGTTAATGGAATAGAGTACATGTAGACATTTATATGAGAAAGAAAAGCATTAAGGCAAAATTGAAAACCCACCACCTGAAATTAAGAGGCTTAGCATGCAAGCACGAGGTTAGTAAATCGAATGCAGAGTACCTACAAACGCTGCGCCGGTGCTGCCTACGTTCACTGCGGGACCCGTCGTAGCTTCGGTACTGGTCCCGAGTGGCCTCGCTCATGGCTCATTAAGCCTGCCTGACTCAGGCACTCGCGACCGCATGAGCTACAGCACCATGCGCTCGATATCGATGGAGTGCAACTCATCGGTGCTTGCCGCTTCCGCAATTGCCGCTTCTTCTCTGCATGTATGAGGCCTTTTTTCCGCACTTCGGCAACTGCCTTCGTGATCAGATCGCGCCATGCATGCCGATCAAACGCCTTCGATTCCCATGATCTGTAATCAAGATCAGAAGGTGTGAGGCTCACTTTAATCATGTCCTGGTAACGTAACTTTGGTTTCCCCACGTGCCGTTTCCCAATACTCAGCTGACCATATAATAGCTGCTTCGGTATCCGCGTCGAATCCATACGACTGACATGACCGATCCACCTCATGTGTCATAGCAAAGTATGCAGTCTACTGCATACATCCCACTTCGGCGCAAAACTTCAGTGTCTGCAACTCTGGCGCCCCAGCCAATGCGCAAAATCCGGCGCAGACACTGCTGATGGAACCGCTTGAGATATCGCACATCCCGACGGTACATCGTCCACGTTTCACTGCCGTATAGAAGAACGGACAGTACCATGGATTTGTATACCATCAGCTTCGTGCCAATGCTAAGCTGATGGTTGTTCCACACTCGGTACTCAAGCTTCCCGAATGCCGCTGCTGCCTTCGACACGCGAATACGCAACTCAATGTGTAGCTGCTGATCAGTCGACATCACACTCCCTAGGTAGCAAAAGCGGGAGGTGGTTTCTAATATTTCAGCACCAATGCTGATTCGCGGCAATATTGAAGATTGCACCTCCGGTGTATTCTGAAAGAGACAGACAGTTTTGCTTGTGTTGATGGTGAGCCCAAATTTTGCGGCTGTCGAAGCCAGAGCACTATTCATATTGTAGCGAGAACGACACGACAGGGGGTGGACGTTTATTACACACCGAAAATTGGCACATGAAAGTCTCACGCGCGCCATCGAATATCGACTAGATTTCCGTCCCACAACGCAACACAGGTACGGATGTTACAGACCAGCCAGTCCTTTCGCCTCGGAAGCTCTGACTTGGAAGATCCGCCTTCCTGTTTTCGCCTCGATCTCCACTTCTCTGTACCCGATTTAAATCGCCCAGGAGTCGTACGAGAGCTCTCGACTTGCTTGTTCTGGGCTGTGTCAATCGGCTCGGCGTCGGTCCCGTGGGCTGCGCTAGCAACGTATTTGCCTGATTTATTGCGCTGTCAACATATTCTCGCTCCGTAGTTCCGGGCCCAGGCTCGTCGCTAGCCGTCCTTCTCGATCCGCTCTCAGCTAAATCCGAAGAGCTCCCCCGAGGCGTTCTTGGAAGCGGCCCCTCTACAGTATGCTGCAACTGATCCGCGCCGTGCGCAAACAACGCACAGTCGTCAGCAAACAGCAACATACGGATAGTTGTCTCACAGACTAGAGTTCTCGCACCGAAACGACGGATGTTCAGCAACCCACCATCAATACGGTGCTCCACACGAACACCGTAAGCACAAGCCTCATCAAAAGCACAAGACAACATTGCATGAAGATATATATTAAACAGGGCAGGAGCTAAGACACAGCCTTGCTTCACACCAGTGACAACTGCATAGTCATCCGAGGTATCTCTACTCAGCTGCACCCTCGCTCGCATACCACTGTGCAGACATCCAATTAAACTTACAAACTTACGCGGGCAACCAAACTTACCCAACACCAGCCACAATGCCTCGCGGTTCACCGTATCAAATACCTTGGTGAAATCAACAAAAAGCGAGTACAATGGCTGGTGTCGTTCTCTGCACTTCGCCTGCAACTGACGAGCCGCAAACACCATATCTATAGTGCTGCGACCCGAACTGAATCCACACTGCTCCTCCGTCACGTTAGGTTCCGCAACCTGATTGACGAAGCGGTTGAGCAGGATTCGGGCAATCACCTTGCCCACACAACTCAGCAAGTTGATGCCACGATAATTCGTGCAACATTGCTTGCGCCCTTTGCCCTTGTACAATGGTAACACAAGGGCATCCTTCAGCTCAGGTGGCACCTCCTCCTCAATCCATACGCGTTGCGCCAAGTGGTACAGCGCAGTCAACAACGCGGGTCCGCCGTGTTTCAATACTTCAGGCGGGATCCCGGCGGCCCCGGCACATTTGCCGTTTCGCAATTGAGCATCTGCTGTTGGTGTGTAATCCACTGTCGGCGTGTCCGCCAAATTCACCTTCACTTCGTGCTGCTTCAGGCCGTTCAATGTAGGCCAGTCTATCTCCGAACGGTTGTTCAAGAGACAGTCGAAATGTTTCCGCCAGATCTGCATTATGTCAGCAGTCTGGGTGCAGGTAGCACTTGAACTACCATCGATCAGTGTTCTCAGCGCCTCCAATCTCGGTCCATACACTGTCTTCAAGAAGCCAAAAAATTTCTTGTGTTGGCGGCGTTCGGCGTAGCATTCCATCTGCTTCGCCTTCTCCGTCCACCATGCACTTTTAATGCGACGGAGCTCTCGGGTCAGTCGCCGTCGAAGTTTGCGAAACTGACTACTTCCCCAAGTCATTAGGGTCTGCCACATGTGCAGCAAATGCTGCATTCTTCTCCAACACCAATGCGCCAATCGTCGCATTGTTGTCATCAAATCAATCAGGCCGCTTACAGTTTGCGCGCCCAATGGTCTCCTCGGCAGCAGCTGTCACCTGATCGCGAATGTGGTGCCACAGATCGCCCACTGTGGCTATGCAGTCCACATCACACAGACGTGCAGCCATCGCCTTCTCCAGCTCAGTACGTTTCGACACAGTACCGAGGGAGAGAATGTTAACTTTACTCCGATTCACGGCAGTAGTGCAATACATGGATTTACGAAAATATATGTACAGTTTGGTCCGCACCAACTTGTGATCAGTGCCACACTCAGCTCCACGCAGTACACGTGTCATGCGCACTTCACGCATATCACGCTGACGTACGATGACATAGTCGAGCAGGTGAGCGCGACCACTCCGTGGGTGCGTCCAAGTTGCTATATCACTCGCACTCAGTGCAAACCGAGTGTTCGTGATCGTCAGGCCGTGAGTGGCACACAGTGAGAGCAGTCTGTCACCCTTCGCGTTTGCTGTGTCAATGTCATCCGCACCGATAAAGCCTGTCCACGCCGATGCATCACGCCCAACGCGCGCGTTGAAATCACCCAGCAGAAATAGTCGGTCGCTCCTCGGCACAGACCGTATCACGGAGGATAGCTCGGTGTAGAACTGATCACCCGTGTCATCAGGATAACACATGGTCGGACCGTACGTGCTTATAAAAGTAGCAAACTTACCTCTTCCGAGTCGTAGGCGAACAGTCATCAGTCGCACGCTGATGCCCGTTGGTTCACCCACCAGCTGGCCATTCAGGCGATCGGATATTGCAAATCCGACCCCATGATCACGTGGTGCTGAGGTGGCGTTGCCCATCGATGTTGTAGCGCGCCAGCTCCACCGCGACCAGTGCAGTGCGTCGCTCCGGGTGCTCGCTGGAGTTCCTGTCCAGTAGTGTGCGCACGTTCCAGCACCCGATGCTGAGTGCTTTGCGCGCAGGAGTGCGATTGCATTGGTGGGCGATCGCACGCGAGATGGTCATTGTGCTTCGGAGGTTTGCTTGAGGGACTCCGCCCGGAGCCTTTGGCTCAATAGCTTGACCCACAAGGCAGTGGGGAGCAGATCCAGCTCGAAAATGTGATTGAAGAGACAGCTTGGGATCTGCTTGACGGCCGTCACACACAGCCTTTGAGGTTCTGGAACTTGTTATATATGTTTTGCGACCGTAGTAGGATGCGCACCTGCGACCACGGCCAGACGCAGGTGGGTTTTTGGCGGGTTTGCACCAATTTGACCAGGTGCTGCCTGGCTTGATGCGGGCAGTAGCAAACCATTGAACACCCGGAGGTGTCCTGCCACCGTCAGAGACAATGCGTGGCGCTCGTGTTCTACGTCAATCGAGCTGTGAGCTTATGACCCGTAAACCTGTTGTCTCCCATGGCTAGGTTTTACGTGAAGAGGACCATCGACCACTTCCTAATCTCCGAAGAGGATGGGCTAGGATACTGGCAGGGCGCCCACTGCTGACAGGAGAACGACTCGGGTCCTCAGACAAAGTCTTCGATTAAATGAACATCCGAAAGGCAGCGGGTCTAGAACATGGTCAGTTCACCGACTCATGCGGATCGGTGTCCTGGATCTATGCAGAGAGAAGGGCGAAACCCAAATCCCACGCAGCGGTCACCACGAGGAGGAGCGCAGGACATGAGCAAATGGCACAACAGTAGAAGCAGTGGGTAGACCATCTGTCAGGATCTAGCCACCACAAGCCTCAGCGCACCATGGGCTCTCCCTTCTCCACTGTTATATATATATATATATATATATATATATATATATATATATATATATATATATATGATTGGGTCCTGCTGAGAACGTAGACAGTACCGGAGCAGCTTTTCTAAGTACGTTGCACTCGGTTTACTAACTGCTTGCTTGCATGGCGAGACGCAGGAGAAAAATCTCATTCATGCTGAGAAGAAGTGATAATTGCGGAAACGGCAGGTGCCGATGGGTTGTACTTTATCGACACCGAGCGCATAGTGCCTTAGTACATGCGGTCGCGAGTGTCTGAGTCAAACAGGCCTAGTGAGCCATGAGCGAATACACTCGGGATCACCACCGAAGAGACGAAGGGTCCTGCAGAGAAGGTAGGCAGAACCGGCGCAGCGTTTGTAGGTACGATGCATTCGATTTACTAACCGCGTGCTTGCATGCTAAGTCTCTATTTCAAGTGGGTTTGCTACATTTTCTCATTATTGCCTATGCAAACTATCTTCTATTAGCTTGTACATGTCGCTCAAGGTAATTGTAGTTAACTTTGATAGGATTTGCGCGTTTGTGGCGCTTTCCTAAAGTATATTTTCTGAGGTCATGAAACTATAGCACATCTGTTGGCAACCAAATTATTTCATACGTTCATTTATTAGAGAGCTATGTCGGCATATCTGTATGCATTGCACGATTTCTTATGTTTGATATTGTTGTTTCAAGTTCTTGGCTGTTGCTTGATATCCCCGATGTGGCTGCCCTTGATATTAATCTTGACAAGCTGCCTACCTGTCTATTACCCACTACCTCGTCCATACTGCTTTCAGGAGGCAGTTGGTCTTTGTTGGATGGGACAGGGGTGCACGGTCATGGTGGCTTTTTTATGTTTAAAGGGTGGTTGCATGAATTTTGTGTGGAGCGGACTACGGTCCAGTCGCTGCCTTGTTTACGCTTGATTCCCCAACTACAGTGTGTTTGTGTTTGCCCATAAAGGAGTGTGGGCCGGCTCCGTTGATAAAACGTGGCTCCCATCCACATGCGTCCCGGTCTTATTCCTTCCGGTTTACACTGGATATGTGGTGTGTGGGTGGTGCAGCGCAAGACACCCATGTCCTTGTGTAGGCGCAGGCGTCTTGTGGCTGGCCACAGTAACAGGAAAATCCGAAAGCGGATGCCTCCAACGAGATTTGATTAGCCACATTCGTACCAGGATTTGCCTGTCACTGCGACCTGCATAGGGACAGTCACTGCAGGCCTGCATAACTTAGTCATGAGAGTAGATCATACTCAAAGCAGCTGAAGTTATGCAACGACGGCTACTATCGGGGTTATATGCGGAAACGCAGAGGCGATGCGTTGCATCACCCACTGTTCCATCCGCATCCTCATGTCCAGTGTCAACCCTACGTAATAAGACCTGAAATCATGTGGACAGAGGCCACGTTTCATCAGTGTAGCCCGCCCACACTCCTTCGACATACACAACAGCAACATTCCTGTCGATCTAATTTGGAAATCATGCGTACACGGGGAGGTGGTTGGATCGTAGTCCGCTCCACACTGGATGCACGCAACCTCACTTTAAGCCTAGCACCGTCACGAGGATCTGCATCCCAACCCCCAAACAACGATTCGCAGTTTCCTGGCTCCAGTATAATCGAGGTGGAGGCTAATAGATAGGTAGGCACCTTATCAACAATCACATCAAGCGCAGCCATGCTTTGCATATCACAAGGAAGGCTTCATTTGTCAAGCGCAGGTTCGACAGATAGACACACTGATAGACGGACAGACAGACAGATAGTCAGTGGGGTTTGGTTCGAAGGAAACGGCAAAGCACAGCATATGTTTTGTCAGCCTCGATTTTGGCAGTCGCACAATAGCAGTGCAAATCCTGTATAATCACATACACTAACAAACATATGTTCACACTTGTGTATGAACTATAACAAACTGAATGGAAAACATTAACCCTCACGAACACTAAAAAGAAAAAAGTGCGTGACTCAGAATTGGAAGTAAGCTTAGTGATCATATTAGTCAAGTTCCGAGAAAACGTACATGCAAGTAAAGGTGCCCAACTGTTAGTGGTTACTCAAAATTTGACGTGAACCTAAGTGAGAGTTTTAAGTGGGTGTCAACAATGGATAGAGACAGATATTGGAATAGGGTAATAAATGTCATCATCACAGTTGCCAGGTTGAATGATACAAAATAAACTAATTGAAGTAATAATAGAGATTTATTCTCAGTATGTATCGTGTTTGTTGTCCTGGAACACGCTGCGCTGCCGCACTTTAACTCGGCTCTCGCTTTGCCGTCTGTGGCGACTCCAATTCTCCCCACACAATATTGTGTGTGCGCGCTTTCGAACCAGTTGGACGAGCTCTACTCAGTACTTCCCACCTTTTGTAGCTAAACTGTGTGGACTATACTCTTGCTCCAATTAGATTTTTGCATATTATTTGCCAAGTTCTGCAAGTGTAACTACATAAAACTGGCTTTTCGAGAAAGATTTTGGTCTTATTCGGAAGAAGAAGAAGCTAAGGACCCACAAATTAAGCGGCAACTATCCCAACAAGTTACAGCGTAACAAAGTCAGTCATTTAGCTTCGCTCATCAACTGAACAGCTCTAGGGACGCTTAACAGCACACCATCTGCATCGTCGCTTAAGGCAGACCGCTACGTATGGGTGGGTGTGTTCAACTGCGAGTCATTTGATCGCGCGCGTTACGACCGCCATCTGTCGCAACCGACTGAGCTTGGCGCGGTTGAACAACTCTCGATTCGTGTGCGTGTTCTAACCTGTTTGTGCGTCACCCCTGGCGCATCAAACACTCCTCAAGGTTAGCGCTCAGATGGGCCTTGCAACGAACGATAAGAGGACGACTACCATTCCAATGCTTCGGCGTCGCCTATGTCGCGCAGACAACTGCAGTAAAGTTCTTAAGAATGGGGTAACCTGTTCTAGCCTCATTAGATCATACTGTCTGCAATGTGTAGGCAAATCCGCCCAAGAAGTGAGACAGACAAACAAAGTTGCTGACACAATTTGATTTCGTCCAACCTGTCAAGTCATTTTTTTCTTTTTACTATGTATTGCGGCACAATAGCTGAGGTGTTCCCCACCTCCAGCTAACGTGTATGGTGATATGGTGTTGTCAAGTCATACCAGTTGTCAAATGTTTATCTTTGCTAATGAAAAAGTGCGATGGGATGATCGAGAGTCGCGCATTTTGTGAATACCATGGTCTATCCCACGAAGGTAAATATGACCACGCTACTATCTCAACCAGACAAAGTAAGCTTTGACTCTAAGCCGAAGAAGAGACTTAGACGCTCCAACCGCACTGCAGCGTCTGTGTCTCTGAATCCACTGAGTCACCTCACTCCTATAAGCGGAAAAGCCTCAAACATGCCTGCGTTCACTCCTCCAACCATAGACGCTTCACCTGGAGATTCAGTCATGACAACGAGAGCTCATAGCAGTAGGCAATACGGTGCAGATAATTAGGTAACGTACGCGTTGATTGCCTCAACACACAGACTGGGAGCGACACACGTAGGTCCATGTTCTGTACCGAGAACACGTGGAGCAATGCAGCTCGCAGGATCAACTCCAGTGGTGCCTTCTGAACATGGCAAATTGCCAGCAAAAGTATATAGCCCACACTCGTTCGACAAAACCACGCTGCCTTAACTCTCGTGTTCCCGAGTCCAACTAACACAATTAAAAGCAAGTTGCAAGACGATGGTAACCAGTGGAGTTCCGTCTACGATGCGACTGGTATTCGGGTTGAGCTTGCATTGATGCAACTCGCAGCGCGTCACCCGACCTCAGTGCACTCTGGTACACCACGAATTCTTCGAGTAATACTAAACTCGGCAGAAGAGACAGAGGCTGTCCGACTCTCAGCAGTTCGTCTTCTTGACTCCTGGAGCAGAGTGCGCATATTACCCGATCTATTATGAAAAGATCGTTCAAAAGAAGCAGGTGACCAACGCGGCATTCCCAATAGCGAGGGCATGAAAACCATATTTGTTCACGATGTTCCCGAGCTTCTGCATTTATGTGCAAACACATTACCAAGAGCTGTATAATGATGATGAGCTGTGATGCTAAATGCGCGAAGCACTCTCTGTTGACAATGTTATTGCCAAATCCCTGCCAAGAATTCCGTCATCACCTAACTACAAGGGCTAAGGTCCAAGACTAATGAAAGTAGTATTACACTCCGAGGAAATGACGCAAGTTCCGTTGGATACCTGTTTAAAGTTTCAAGCTAGGATGCCAACAGAGATCCGGCTAAAGGCAACAGGCGAACGGCCAAAAGTTGAAAGCAATTCCATGGAACTTTCAAACGCTGCAAATTCTTTATCTACACAGTCCTGCGGAGAGACCGACATAACAGCACCCACGGCACATAACAGCACAGAGCACAGCACGAGTGGAACGTCTGTTCAGATACTCTCCATAATGCCATGCAACTTGACTGAAAATCATAAACCAATATCGATTAATGGCCGGCCACCTAACGGCCGGTTTAAAAAAAATACAAAACTAACATCCATCAACACACTCCTAATAACAAAAACACTATAATTTGTGTACACAAACGCCCAAGGCCTTATAAATTGGCCGAACTTAGAGGACTCCATGCCTCAACCGTGGGACCTCATGAGTACAGAGACCTGGTTAACCTTTAACATAACGGATTATGTGAGCAGTTTACCCCGTATATCTCTGCTTCGGAAAGATAGAACCGGAAGGCATGGTGGTGTGATTCTTTATTATAAGACAAAACCCAGACTCGGAAATCCGCACTTCTGCTTCACTTTAGTGCCGCCTATGGTTGCAAAACAAGGACATATGTCTACTAGCCGTGATTTACCGCCCAACAAATTCTACGTCAGAAATGTGCTCCAAACTGAACCACGTCATGCAATTTGCTTTGAGCAAGTTCTTTACCCACCTTCTTATTGCTGGAGACTTTAAGGTGTAGTATCTAGAAACGCCGGCAACCGATGGTACGTAGTTTAAAGCCTGTTTGCAAAAGTTAATTGCTAGCCACCCTCTGTACAACCACGTAACCTCTCCCACCAGATTTAGAACTGCTAACAAGCCGTCGATACTGGACCTTGTGCACACCACTGAAGAACTCGTGGTCGACGGGATGGATACAAGCACACCACTGGGTCGTAGTGACCATGTTACTGTACTCATTGACTATATATGCTACGCGGAGTATCCTGAAAAGAGAGATGATAAAGTTCACACTGTCACCCACTATGACGTATTATCTACGCTTGTTAAGGGTACATCTTGAACTTTCTTAACCGAAAGCCCCCCGGATGTTGCCTGAGAAACGTTTACAATGACGTTTATCACACTGGTAGCGCACATATCGGAACAGAAGTCCTTCCAACCTACAAACAACTAAAGCTAACTTTTGCGGATCCGAACATGTAAATGTATGTCCCTGAGGGATTTGGCATGGCCAGCTCCCAAGGACTGCCCGAGTGCCGAAACCTGAACTGGATACGTAACTTCAGTGTGGAACTGATCCGTGAGGACAGGAGCACGCCTCAGCGTGAGGTGAGGAAGCGATTCTGCACAAAGCGCAAACTTCTGTACAGGCACGTTAACGGCCTTTGAAAGGTGAAGCGGGGCATTCTAGCACTGATCAGGCTGATGGATGCACGGGGTCAGCCATGGAAGCAGTCGATTTCCTACGGCTTCAGTGCTCCTAAAGTTTCCAGCAGGTAACAATCCCAAATATTCTCCTCGCTTCTGTTCCTCCCCCGTCGGGTATAGACAATATTAACTTCACTACAGACGATGTGTTGAAGAAGTTGTTATCCTTGCGTATCCACAGTTCAGACTGGTTTGTCGCACAACCTTCCCGTGGTACCAGCTGGGTGGTTCGGGTTTTTTCCAGTTCCAGCAAATGGTTCGGCGGCAATGTTCCAGAACGTGGTTTTCGCTTGGCAACCGTTCTCCCTAGAAAAAGCCAGAAATATCTGCTTAACAACAATGCGACGTGGCGGATGTGACACACTACTAAATAAAGTCACTGACCCTTGACCCTCCCTGAGAGGCATTGTACTTCAAGTGTGCGTTGGACCCATGGTCCTTCACGGACCGAAAGGCGCATGAACCATCTAGTTGCTCACCGGCTTCCAACGGGTTGTGACGCCCTCACATCGCTCTGCTGATTTGTAGGTTAGACCTTTGATCAAAGGCTCAGAGTAGGGCTCCCTAATACAACTCCCTACTTCGGCCTTGTCAACCGGGTAGTGCCACGCCCACTGACGTATCATGGACCACACTACTTAATACTGCTCTTGCTATGCCTATCATCCTTGCTAACTTTACTGCTCAACCTCTGCTCACAGATCACCCCACTTCCTGTAATTCACCTCTATTTACTCTTATGTCTTCTTCGGTCACCGTCACAAACGAGCCAAGTCTTGTAACTGAAGCAAATAACAGCCAAACTCCCGGTTTTCAAAGTCCTGTGTTCGCAACCGTCTCTCACTCGACCGAAGATCCAGCTCTTCTTCGACCTGGTTCTCTATTCATCCGCGCAGTGTTTAATGTTTGAAATTTGATGCAGATCGGACGACAAGCATGTCAGGCCCGTACTCTTGAAACGCTCTCGGTAGACATCTGTTACCTTTCAGAGACCCGATTACAAGACTTCAGCGACGTCATCAAAATGGCCTCTCCCGTAAACCCTGAGACTCATAATCTATCGCCTCTGGCCAAACTGGTTTTAGGGTTGCACTGAGTGCCAAGGCTGAATCAACTCTGCTTGTCTGGATCCCAGTCAACAGTAGGCTATGTGCAGTCAGACTACGAGCTTCCTGTAATGTAAGCAGGCAACGATTGTTAAGCGCCTTCTTTGTCGTCTCCGTCTCCGCCCCTACAGACTGCAGCCCGGATGTAGTCAAGGATAAATGTTACCAGCAGCTACATGAACTACTGCGTTCCTCTAAAAGGAATGATATGGTCATTCTTTCCGGGGACTTTAACGCACCTGTGGGCCGCCTTCCATCAAGCGAACACTATCTTGGGTGTAGTTTTGATATCGGTGGCAGTCAATCGGACAATGGAGAAGGACTACTTACTCTTTGCTCTGATCATCGCTTGCTTCTTTCAAGCACTAGTTTTTGGCACTCGAGGAGACACATGACTAGCTGGCCTCCGTCCTCACAAACGCGAGAGTGCTCCAGCTTGATCACATAGCAATCAGCTACAGATGGCGGGGCAGCTTAAGGGACAGCCGATCGTACTGACTAACTTAACTAGACTCACATCACGCAATGGTTTGTGCTGGTTTGCATGCGTTTCGGAGGACAACCCAAGCGCACTCACTACCTACCGGAGGTCGCAAATCTACAAAACCCTGCGATTTCAACCAGGTACGAAGTCTCACTGTCAAGCTTGTTTGGCCCAACTACTGACGGTGACCTCGATTCGCAGTGGTCGCAGATCAAAATGTCTTAGTTTCCGCTAGTATCGACACTTGTGGAGATACCCGTCATCCACCGAAGCATTGGAGTTCCGCCGTCTCCTTGTCGCTGATGGACAAACGCTGCTTGATCCCGTCGGATTCCAGACACAGTGAAGAACGCTAATCCCTGGGTAGAGAGGTGCGCAGGAGTCTACAAATGGACAGCGAAAATTGGTGGTGTAAACGTGCTAAGGAGATGGAGCTTGCCAGTCTCTCTGGTAATACCAGAAAACTTTTCCATCTCATTCGAGTCATCGAAGGCGTTCGATCTGGTATAAGTGAAACTAGGCGAAGAGGAGGGCACTTTAATCACCAATCTTCAATACTGTTGGAGCGATGGGCCGAACAGTTTTCCTCGCAGTTTTGTTGGCCCCTGTTCAATATGCTACCATAGGCGCTCGCGCTAGGGCCGAGTGTTCTAACTCCACAGATCCTCCCTCTTGGCAAGTAATCGAGCAGGAGCTCCGCCACATGAAGCGCTATACAGCCCCCGGCTCTGATGGTCTTCCTTCAGCTCTATTCAAAGATGGCGGCGCTTCGATGGTTCCAGAACTCACCGCTTTGTTCTCGAAAGTTTGGTTGAAAGAGGAAGTTCCATCATCTTGGGCTGAATCGATAGTCGTTCCCATCTTCAACAAGGGCCTACGCACAACCTGCTCCAACTACAGAGGCATAAGCTTAGTCCCCGTCCATTGCAAGCTATTGGTGTCCATCATAGTTCGCAGGCTATCCACAACGCGTGAATCGTTGCAGCGAGAAGAATAAGCTAGGTTTCGCCATGGTTGCGGCTGCATCGATCAAATCTTCACACTCCACCAGCTCCTCGAGCTCCGCCATGTGTATCAAAGGCCAACGATTGCTGTGTTTTTGGATATCCGTACAGCCTTCGATCTTGTCGATCGGACGGTACTGTGGCACTGCTTACCGAGGAATGGCGTCCCTGAGAAGTTCGTCTCCATACTGAGCGCTTTTTATAGTCTGACATCGGGCAGGGTTAAGGCTTATGGTAAGCTTTTGCCTGTCTTTGTGGTCTCCAGTGGAGTTCGACAAGGATGCCCTATCCGTCCCTATTCAACTTTGCCATTGAGGATGTCCTAAAGAACGCGCTGGGCGATTCGTTGAATGCTGGCGTTGAGCTCCTCCCAGGTAGTCGAGTTGTTGATTCGGATTATGCTGATGATATCGTCTTGCTGGGTGGCGATCCACACGTCATCCAACTTGCACTAAACCGCCTGGCGATTGAAGCACCAAAGTATGGTATTTACTGTTTGCCATCCAAACGCAAGGCTGTTCCAAGACTGGCAGGTGTCTGTGCCTGCACTCACTCTTGGTGGTGCGACCCCAGGTTATGAAGAGCTTTGTCTACTTGGGAAGTTGCATCACTGCTGGCAGACCTGTTGGAGACGAGATTTCGATACGGATCTCGAGAGCACGCCTCGCTTTTTCTGGGCTGAGACATTTGTAGCGTCGCCACTACATTCGTCACTCTATCAAAGGGCGGGTCTATTGTGTAACGGTTCCAGCTGTACTGTTGTACGGATGCGAGACCTGACCCATTCGTAAAGATGGCTTGCGCAGACTATCCGTCTTCGATCACCGCTGTTTGCGGTCCATTGCCCGTGTGTGGTGGCGGCACCACATAAGCAATGTGGAAGTTAGACAGCGTGTCATAGGACTTGGAAGCCACTCGCTCGAGGAGCTCGCCTCACGCCATCAACTGCGGTGGTTGGGACACGTATTGCGCATGCCTGTCCAGCGTTACCCGCGTCGTGCGTTGTTTGCGGTTGCTGGATAGGGCTGGAAGAGACGGTCTGGTGGACACTCTGCAACTTGGGGAAGCCGCACGAAAAACCTGACGAAACAGTTGGCCTCGGCCGGTTGTTGTCGACTACCCGGTTGGAGTCCGAGAGATGCGGATACTTGCTGGTTGATGACCTTGGAAGCCATGTTTCAAGATCAGTGTCAGCGGCGGATGTGTGCATCGGTGTGTTGCGGTGTCCCTACTTCCTCCCTCTAAAAAACAAACTGAAAAATGCATACACTGTGAGTGGCAAACTGCACAAAGAAAGTTTTTGGTGCTGTTGTTATTTTCCTAGTTTTTATACTGTTTTCCTATTCTGCCATGATTCCGATGACACAATATCTGTACCACAGATTGTGTATTATATATATATATATATATATATATATATTTTTGGCGGCATCCGGTTTCGGATTTGCCTGTCACTGTGGCAAGCCACAGGACGCCTGCGCCTACAAAGGGACCATTGATGGCTTGCGCTGCACCACCCACAGCTCCAACCACATACCCCATATCCAGTGTAAACCCGAAGGAATAAGACCGGGAGGCATGCGGATGGGAACCACGTTTCATCAACGGAGCCGGCCCACACTCCTTCACAGGCAAACACAAGCACACTGTATTTGGGAATCAAGCGCACACAAGGCGGGGGCTGGACCGTAGTCCGCTCCACACTGACTGCATGGAACCACTCTTTGATTCTAACACGGCCACCAGGACCGTGCACCCGGTCCCCTCCAGCAACGACCAACTGTCTCCTGGAGCCAGTATGGACAAGGTTGTGGGTAATAGACAGGTAGGCACCTTGTCAACATGCACATCAAGTGCAGCCACACCGGGGATATCAAACACCAACCAAAAGCTTGAAAGAGAGAAATAAAAAGAGAAAAACTCGGTTAATGCATAAGGAAACGGTGATATAAATCTTAATTAAATAGCATATGTAATAAGTTGATTACAAACAAATCCTAGCTAAGTGCACGAGGTCAGAAGGTATAGTTCACGAAATGCCACGAACGCAAAAATGTTATGGAAATCGAATACAATTGGCTTAGGCGATGTGTGCAAGTTAATGGAATAGAGTACAGGGAGATATCTATATGAGAAAGAGAAGCATTAAGGTAAAAACTGTAAACCCACCACCTGAAATAAAGAGACTTAGCATGCAAGCACGCGGTTAGTAAGTCGAATTCAGCGTGCCTACAAACGCTGCGCCGGTTCGCCGTAATTCTCTTCAGAACCCGTCGTCGCTTCTGTAGTGGTCCCAAATGGCATAGCTCATGGCCAGCTAGACATTTATATGAGAAAGAAAAGCATTAGGACAGAACCGAAAACCCACCACCTGAAATAATGAGACTTGGCATGCAAGCATACGGTTACTAAATCGAATGCAGCGTGCCTACAAACGCTGCGCCGGTGCTGCCTACGTTCACTGCGGGACCCGTCGTCGCTTCGGCAGTGGTCCCGAGTGACCTCTCTCATGGCTCACTAGGCCTGCCTGACTCAGGCACTCGCGACCGCATGTTCTACAGCACCATGCGCTTGATGTCGATGGAGTACAATTCATTGGTGCTTGCCGCTTCCGCACTTGCCGCTTCTTCTCTGCATGCATGAGGGCTTTCTCCCGCACTTCAGCAACTGCCGTCATGATTAGATCGCGCCACGCACGCCGATCAAACGCCTTCGATTCACATGATCTGCAATCAAGATTAGAACGTGTGAGGCTCACTTTAATCATGTCCTGGTAACGTAACTTTGGTTTCCCCACGTGCCGCTTCCCAATACTCAGCTGACCGTATAAAAGTTGTTTCGGTATCCGCGCCGAATCCATACGGCTCACATGACCGAGCCATCTCAGGTGTCGCAGTAAAAGTATGCCGTCCACTGCATACATCCCACTTCGGCGCAAAACTTCCGTGTCTGCGACTCTGGCGCCCCAACCGATCCGCAAAATTCGTCGCAGACACTGCTGATGGAACCGCTCGAGATATCGCACATCCCGACGGTACATCGTCCACGTTTCACTGCCGTATAGAAGAACGGACAGTACCATGGATTTGTATACCATCAGCTTCGTGCCAATGCTAAGCTGATGGTTGTTCCACACTCGGTACTCAAGCTTATCGAATGCCGCTGCCGCCTTCGACACGCGAATACGCAACTCACTGTGTAGCTGCTGATCAGTCGACATCACACTCCCTAGGTAGCAAAAGCGGGAGGTGGTTTCCAATACTTCAGCACCAATGCTGATTCGCGGCAATATTGAAGATTGCACCTCCGGTGTATTCTGAAAGGGACAGATAGTTTTGATTGTGTTGATGGTGAGCCCGAATTTTGCGGCTGTCGAAGCCAGAGCACTAGTCATGTGCTGCAACTCATCCGCGCTGTGTGCAAACAACGCACAGTCGTCAGCAAACAGCAACATACGGATAGTTGTCTCACAGACTAGAGTTCTCGCACCGAAACGACGGATGTTCAGCAACCCACCATCAATACGGTGCTCCACACGAACACCGTAAGCACAAGCCTCATCAAAAGCACAAGACAACATTGCATGAAGATATATATTAAACAGGGCAGGAGCTAAGACACAGCCTTGCCTCACACCAGTGACAACTGCATAGTCATCCGAGGTCTCTCCACTCAGCTGCACCCTCGCTCGCATACTACTGTGCAGACATCCAATTAAACTTACAAACTTACGCGGGCAACCAACCTTACCCAACACCAGCCACAATGTCTCGCGGTTCACCGTATCAAATGCCTTGGTGAAATCAACAAAAAGCGAGTACAATGGCTGGTGTCGTTCTCTGCACTTCTCTTGCAACTGACGAGCCGCAAACATCATATCTATAGTGCTGCGACCCGAACGGAATCCACACTGCTGTTCCGCCACGTTAGGTTCCACAATCTGACTCACGAGGCGGTTGAGCAGGATTCGGGCAATCACCTTGCCCACACAACTCAGCAAGTTGATGCCACGATAATTCGTGCAACATTGCTTGCTCCCTTTGCCCTTGTACAATGGTAACACAAGGGCATCCTTCAGCTCAGGAGGCACCTCCTCCTCAATCCATACGCGTTGCACCAAGTGGTGCAGCGCAGTCAACAACACGGGTCCACCGTGTTTCAATACTTCAGGCGGGATCCCGTCGGCTCCGGCACACTTGCCGTTTCGCAGCTGAGCAAGTGCTCTCTGCGTCTCATCCAGTGTCGGCGTATCCGCCAGATCCGCCTCCACATCGTGCTGCTTCAGGCCGTTCAATGTAGGTCAGTCGATCTCTGAACGTTTGTTCAAGAGACAGTCAACGTGTTTCCGCCAGACCTGCATTATGTCTGCAGTCTGGGTGCAGGTAGCGCCTGAACTACCATCGATCAGTGTCCTCAGCGGCTCCAATCTCGGTCCATACACCGTCTTCAAGAAGCCAAAAAATTCCTTGTGTTGGCGGCGTTCGGCGTAGCATACCATCTGCTTCGCCTTCTCCGTCCACCATGCATTTTTAATGCGACGGAGCTCTCGGGTCAGTCGCCGTCGAAGTTTGCGAAACGGACTCTTCTTCCCTAAGTCACTGGGATCTGCAACATGTGCAGCAAATGCTGCATTCTTCTCCAACACCAATGCGCCAATCGTCGCATTGTTGTCATCAAATCAATCAGGCCGCTTACAGTTTGCGCGCCCAATGGTCTCCTCGGCAGCAGCCGTCACCTGATCGCGAATGTGGTGCCACAGGTCGCCCACTGTGGCTATGCAGTCCACATCACACAGACGTGCAGCCATCGCCTTCTCCAGCTCAGTACGTTTCGACACAGTACCGAGGGAGAGAATGTTAAATTTACGCCGATTCACGGCGGTAGTGCAATACATGGATTTACGAAAATATTTGTACAGTTTGGTCCGAACCAATTTGTGACCAGTGCCACACTCAGCTCCACGCAGTACACGTGTCATGCGCACTTCACGCATATCACGCTGACGTACGATGACATAATCGAGCAGGTGAGCGCGACCACTCCGTGGGTGCGTCCAAGTTGCTATATCACTCGCACTCAGTGCAAACCGAGTGTTCGTGATCGTCAGGCCGTGAGTGGCACACAGTGAGAGCAGCCTGTCACCGTTCGCATTCGCTGAGCCAATGCCATGCGCACCGATAACATCTGTCCACGCTGATGCATCACGCCCAACGCGCGCGTTGAAACCACCCAGCAGAAATAGTCGGTCGCTCCTCGGCACAGACCGTATCACGGAGGATAGCTCGGTGTAGAACTGATCACCCGTGTCATCAGGATAACACATGGTCGGACCGTACGTGCTTATAAAAGTAGCAAACTTACCTCTTCCGAGTCGTAGGCGAACAGTCATCAGTCGCGCGCTGATGCCCGTTGGTTCATCCACCAGCTGGCCATGGAGGCGATCGGATATTGCAAATCCGACCCCATGATCACGTGGTGCTGAGGCGGCGTTGCCCACCCAGTAGAATGTGTAGCTAGCACCTGCTTCATGCAACTTACCTTGCTCAGCGAGCCGAGTTTCACTGAGCGCCGCAATATCGATGTTGTAGCGCGCCAGCTCCATCGCGACCAGTGCAGTGCGTCGCTCCGGGTGCTCGCTGGAGTTCCGGTCCAGTAGTGTGCGCACGTTCCAGCACCCGATGCTGAGTGCTTTGCGCGCAAGTATACGATTGCATTGGTGGGCGACCGCATGCGAGGTGGTCATTGTGCTTCGGAGGTTTGCTTGAGGGACTTCATCCGGAGCCTTTGGCTCAATAGCCTGACCCACAAGGCAGTGGAGAGCTCGGGAATGTGATTGCAAAGACAGAATGGGATCTGCTTGACGGCCGTCACACACAGCCTTTGAGGTTCTGGAACAATTATCATATGTTTTGCGACCGTAATTGGATACGCACCTGCGACCACGGCCAGACGCAAGTGGGTTCTGGCGGGTTTGCACCAATTTGACCAAGGGCTGCCTGGCTTGAGGCGGGCAGTAGCAAACCATTGAACACCCGGAGGTGTCCTCCCACCGTCAGAGACAATGCGTGGTGCTCGTGCTCTACGCCAATCGAGCTGTGAGCTTATAACCCGTAGACCTGTTGTCTCCCATGGCTAGGTTTTACGGGAAGAGGACCATCGACCACTTCCTAACCTCCGAAGAGCATGGACTAGGATACTGGCAGGGCGCCCACTCCTGACAGGAGAACGACTCGGGTCCTCAACCAAAGCCTTCGATTAAATGAACACCCGAAAGGCAGCGGGTCCAGCGCATGGTCAGTTCACTGACTCATGCGGATTGGTGTCCTGGATCTTAGCAGGGAGAAGGGCGAAACCTAACTCCCACCCAGCGGTCGCCACATGGAGGCGCCCAGGACATGAGCAAATGGCGCAACAGTAGCAGCAGTGGGTAGACCATCTGTCAGGATCTAGCCACCACCAGCCTCAGCGCACCATAGGCTCTCCCGCCATATATATATATATATATATATATATATATATATATATATATATATATATATATATATATATATATATATATATATATATATATATATATATATATATATATATATATATATAGCCACCGTTCTCTTGGAGTCGACAACATCTGACTAAAGCCTCTGCAGGTGGTAGCTAGTAATTTAGCAGAACCACTGGCTGTTTGCTATTAGCGAGATCTAGAGGGAACAATATTCCGTCAATATGGAAGCGAGGGGTCATCACTTCTATCCAAAGAGGAGGTATCCGCCCTGACTCTACCAACTACCGTCCACTAACAATACTTCCTATACTATCCATAGTTATGGAATCACTCATCGCGGATGCCGCAATGCAGTATCTGGAAAGCCACAACTTAACTGCACCAGAGCAACCTGGATTTCGTCGAAAGCGTCCATGTAATACTAACTTATTAATTGCACTTTATAGCTCGACTGAAGCCATTGATGAGGGAGGAGGAGTCGAAGTCATCTACCTGGACCTTTGAAAAGTGTTTGATCGCTTAGAACATCGAATTCTTCTTCAGAAGCTTCGGAATTACGGCATTGGCTACCCGATCCTGAGTTGGATTAGCAATTTTCTACACCATCGATGGCTAGTGACGAGTGTCCGAGAATCATTTTCCGGTGCAATTAATGTGGTTTGTGATGTACCACAAGGCTCGGTGCTTAGACCTCGTCTATTCTTGGTGTTCATTAACGATTTGGCGAGATCAATTACTTCCTATTTTCCATTTTTCGCTGATGATATCAAGATATGGCAAAGGATCAGAGGACCGGACAACCACGAACTGTTCCAGTGTGATCTTAACACGATGTCGAACTGGTCAGTTCAAAACGTCATACCATACCACGTAGAAAAATGTCGTGTTGTGTGATTACGCCGTAGACATGACTACAAGACTTGCTTAGGACACACGGATTTCAGACCAGCTCCCAAAAGCGTGACCTTGGTTTGCTCGTACAGAGCGAATTTCACTGTTCAAAACAGATTGAGGTAGCTGCGAAAAGAGGTAACCAAAACGTCGGCATGCCATGAAGTGCATTAGGGAGATTTTACCCATCAGCCTTCCCAATGATGTCCGATTCCTACGTGCGACCGCATGTTGAGTACGCTATCCAAGCTTAGCAACCTTGATTGAAACGCTACCTAGAGGCGTTAGAGGCACCACAACGAAGAGCAACGAAGAATGTAAAGGGCCTGCACTATCACTCTTACCACCGAATGCTGAAGTTGCTGAGAATTTGCAGCGGACGCTATCGAAGGCTGCGCGGGGATCTCATATTAGCGTATCAGATACTGACTGACCACACACACGTATACCGCCACTTGCTGAAACCTAGCCACAACACGTAGCTCAGGATTAACTAGTTGTTATTGAAGGAACAATACAGCCGTCTAGAGTATCGACGTAATTACTTTTCCTTTCGGGTTAGCCAACCCTGGAAAGCACTCCCAGACTCAGTTGTATCCTCTCCCACCTTCGACATTTTCAAAAAACGATTAGATATTGCTCTTAGCGCCCAGCACTTTATTGCCTAAACTCCTCTATTGTGGATTACCCCAATCATGTTTTTCGACAGGATTTATGTATCAAATAGACCCAAGTGTACGACCATATTTTGCTTCCCTCACGCCTTATATCAGCGACCACTGTACCACAGTGTATTTCTGAACGTTTACGCTAGATTGTTTTAAAATTTTACACTGATGTTATTTTTCAAAGCATTCACTTGGGTACAAGCTCGGTAGATGACCCATATATATATATATATATATATATATATATATATATATATATATATATATATATATAAAGTTGATCTCATCGTATTCACCCCAACCATCCTATGGGAGCTGTCAAGCACTTGCTTTTATCCCGTGATGCACCCCTGTCCCCTGTTCATATGTGGGGTCGGGCTTGCAGCTGATGAGATGACAAAGGGATAGAATGCAACGGAGCTTTAACTGTATTCGCTTCCTGTCGCCGCTTAAGACCGGACCGGTTCAATTGTTCCCTTCCTGAGGTGTGTGCGGATTCCCGACGAACTCGGCTTGCCCCAGCGTAAGCATGGGCAGCTGGTGATATCATCCACTCGCTGATGATCGCTTTGCTGCGACAACAGCAATAATACCGCAAAGCGGTACCCACTGTAAAACACCCGGCTGTCTAAAAGGTATTCAAACGGCATAGTAAAATTTCATATAAGTAGAATGGCGATCAATGAAGTAATCATACTCAAGCGTAGGGAGGCATGTTGACAAGGTGCCTACCTGTCTATTACCCACTACCTCGTCCATACTGGCTCCAGGAGACAGTTAGTCGTTGCTGGAGGGGACGGGATGCACGTTCCTGGTGGCCGTGTTAGGCTCGAAGAGTGGTTCCATGCACTCAGTGTGGAGCGGACTACGGTCCAGCCACCGCCTTGTGTGCGCTTGATTCCCCAAATACAGCGTGCTTGTGTTTTCCTGTGAAGGAGTGTGGGCCGGCTCCGTTGATGAAACGTGGCTCCCATCCGCATGCCTCCCGGTCTTATTCCTTCGGGTTTACACTGGATATGGGGGTGTGTGGTTGGAGCTGTGGGTGGTGCAGCGCAAGCCATCCATGGTCCCTCTGTAGGCGCAGGCGTTCTGTGGCTTGCCACAGTGACAGGCAAATCCGAAAGCGGATGCCGCCAACCATGGTGATAAGGCCTGATGGAGCTTTTGTGTCAAAAGCGAAACGTTGTCCATCACCATAAATACATTAACCGGTCGTCTACCAAGTATTTTGAAATGAGAACATTACCAGAACATGAAGAAGGTGAGTTTATGACAAACTCATGTTTATTTCAGGTGTTGCGAACCCAAGGCACTGATCATAAGGGCGGTTGCTCAGGTGCGGAGAAGGTACTGTTGCACGCGGAATAGAAGCATGATGCGTACGCTCCCATTCGATTTACTAATGCAGGCCAATAAGGCGGCGTATGTGGTACGTTTGCTTGCATGCTGAGTAACCTTGCATTTCAGAAGTAGATGTTGTTTGAGCTCCCCGGTGTGGATGCGCTTGATGTGAATGTTGACAAGGTGCCTACCTGTCTATTACCCGCTACCTCGTCCATACTGGCTCTAGGAGACAGTTGGTCGTCGATGGAGGGGACGGAGTGCACCATACTCGTGACGGTGCTTGGCTAAAAGAGTGGTTCCATCCGGTGTGGAACAGGTTACGGTCCAGCCACCGTCATGTATACGTCTGGTGTGCATGATTTCCCAATTAGGCAGGAATTCTTCTGTTCTGCTTGTTGAAGGAGTGTGGGCCGGCTCCGTTGATGAAACCTGGCTCCCATCCACATGTCTCCCGGTTTTATTCCTTCGGGTTTACACTGGATATGGGGTGTGTGGGTGGAACTGTGGGTGGTGCAGCGTAAGCCACCCATGGTCCACTTTGTAGGTGCAGGCGTCCTGTAACTGTCCCCATGGAGGCCACAGTGACAGGCAAATCCGGATACGGACGCCGCCAAATCATGGTGATAAGGTATTTTAAAAGTCTGTCATCGTACGTCTACGGTGCAGCTATCCGGTACTCTGCAATAATGGAAAGGTACTAACATACCACTGCAATTAACCTGGCCTTTTCATATGAAACTCGAAGATTAGCCAGTTCTACTTCGAATTCTAGTGGGCGCTTCTGCGTTTCTGCCCATAACCCAGATAGTAGCTGCTTTTTCATATGATCAGTTAATTTAAGTATCGTAGACGAACGACGAGCAATATAGTTATGTCCACTCTCATGAATAGCTTGCGAATCAGAGCATTAGGTATCTACATTTCAGTGATTGCAAGCTGATTACCGAGGTTGGTTGCACGGATTTTCCAGATCGATTTTTCTTGAGATACGTGGTCCAATGTGGCCATGTACTTCAGATTGCAAATTGTACACTAAAGTGGGGGAACGTCGTTTTTTGGGCAATGTAGGAGTTAAAGTGCTTGGATGCCTAGATGAACGTGCATCCATCCGGCGCAAATCGACTGAGAGGGAACTGGATAACATGCACAACTACTTTCGATTGCTGCAGTGATCTGTATCAACAAGGTAAACCACTCGAAAAACCATGCGAAATGGTTTCACTTGACACATATGTACACAAGCCTAAGGTGAACGCGGTCATTGGTGGTACTAACGTTTGTCCCGCGACGCCCTGTCTCTGAGATTGCGTGCTAATATTGGGCATCATACAGAAATAGAGCCACACACAAATAAAACCACTTCAAAAAAGAGAACCGAAGCAGGAAAAGTGATAGAAGCAGTCTCGCGTAATCTGCTAAGCTTGCAAAGTAATATAAACCACGGACGGCTTCTGATAAGCGGAAGATACCGTAGTTACTCGTCTGGGCGTCTCACAGCATTAGAATCAACTTGCGCTTGTAGCAAGTTTACATAGGTTACGAAGAGTACAGAAATGTAGTCGGCAACATGTGGGATAATCGTGAAATAGCACGTAGCTAAATAAACCCAAAAAGGTTTAAGTTAGATGTGTATTTCACGTCCTAACCTGGTGCAATACGGATACCGCATGGCACCACGTCCGTAGTTAGCCACTCTAGAGTGAAGCTGTACCCAAGTGACCTGCGTTGTTGTTAGAATATCGATGACACAATGTACAACAAGGAACCTTATCTTTGGTTAGCAAAGGAACTTGTGCACCTAAGTTCCATTCAACTGATTTTCATAAGCAGGGCTAGGTTAAAATCGGCGGATGAAGAAGGGGAAATGCTGCTGTGCTCCCACGTACGGATAGTACTTGAACGGAACATGAACCATCAGTATCATTACGACTATCGCTAGTTGCTTACTTGTCGGGATTGTTCACTTTCCACGGATATTTCGGAGCGATTTTTCTTAGGATGCACGGTCCAACGAGGGCACGGGAAACGACATGTGCTGAGTCTTTAACTCCAAATCTTAAACTTCAATCCGAAACTAGGAAGCGTTTTGCAGTACTTGGACTCTAGTGTTAAGTTTTGCTTACCGCCCCCAATTTTCACTAAAATGCGAAGAACACATCTTGGTCACTCTAAACCGGAAGCGCTTGGAAACCTGGAGCTAAAACCAGTCCAAAGGAATCAAAGCTGCAAAACCGGAACTGGATAAGTAACACTCAACAACTAACGCTTATAGTGCTTCTTTTTACAGTCTGGTTACAGACAATGTATCAGCAAACCATGGAGGAAAAGACATAAATAAATAGAAATAAAATCACAAAAGAAAATACAGGTTTTCGGAGTTTAACACTTGCTAATTGCATTTTGTGTTCGATTAACCATTAACTAATAGCTAATGCGATGAAACAACAGTGGCGTCAATGATGTGTGTTGCGGGTCATAGCATCCACGGTTACCAACCACTAGGAGTCAGTACCGCTTGGCCCCCAGCCTGGAAGGTGGGCAAGCCAGTCAGGTGTTAAGCTTGAGGTTGCGTCAATCACGCTTCTTCTCCGCCTCACTTGTTATCCACTGCGGCACTTATTCAAATCACTGCCGGGAAGCGCAAACAAAGCCCAACTGGTAAAACAATACAGTGGTCTGCATAATATGTGGCTCAGCCAACGCATGTGGGGTTGGGGAATAACTCTTTGGAGGGAGGGTCGTTGATCCCAAACGCTCGCACTCGGACATCCGTGGTGTTTGCATGGTGTTGCAACCGCATACCAGCAAACTTTCGGAGCAACGATTGTAAGTCCGATGATCATTTTGCATATTCAGAGCACAAAGGCCAAGTCTTACAGCCTTACAGGAAGACGGTACTGGCAGTGGTAATTTACACCCTACCTTTGAGCTTGAGACTGACATCGAACGACGCCACAGGTGTCTTAGTTTGATGAATACAAGGTGTGCCTTCGTGCTCCGTTATGAGACCTTATGTCCATCACTACTGTCAGCATTGGTGTATCTCACTAGATAAGTGAAGCAATGCACTTGTTCCAGAAGGTTATCAGCAATTTCGATGGTAGGCACAGGCACCTACCAAAGCTGGAGTAGTGTTTTGAATTTTCCTGTGGTGAAATACAGGACACATTTACATAACTTCATCGCTAAAATGTTCAAAACGCCCTGGATCGCCAGTGGATCGTCCCCCATCAAAGTGACATCACCGTAATCCAAGTCCGCGACTCCGTCGCCCTGAAAAAGCTTAACATCGCAGTTTTGGGTACCTTTCACACCTTATTGGACGACATTTTCGATGGTGGTTGAAATAGTGTACTCTTTGGGTTGGTGAAAGCGAACAAAGTGGACAGCCTGTCATAAGCCCGACTTTGCCCGAGTTGTGGCTGTAAATTTCCTCCAGGATAGTTAAAAGCTTGAGGGCACAACTTTCCTTGCTATACAGCTTCACAATGCAAATCTGTCTACTGAATGAAATACTCCTCGGATGTCCAAGAACACTACGTTTATGACCGTCGGTCGACGTGACGGACTTCAATCTCGATGCAGGTTCGACCTGGACGAAAAGCAGATTTCCTTTTCAAGAAAGCCCTCTCTAATTGCTGAAAGGCTGCGAGGTAGAACAGACCAAAAAGCTTAGAAGCAACAGAAATCAATGAGATTCCGCGCGGATTGACGCAATCTTCTCGTGAGCCTTTCTTGGGAATCGAGACAATGGCAGATTCTCCTCATTCACTCGTCAGTCTAAACATGTTTGAACAGCGCTAGGATTTCGCTGAAAAATACATTCACGTCTTCTTTGGCTCGAGTTAGTTAGGCTGTTAGGGTCAGCGGTTTAACGACACTAGTGATTATGTTGTGCTATGGATCTCGACTTTGGTAAGCGGTCTGTGGGAGCAGCCCAAGCATCAATCGAGGGAGACGGGAATGTCATAGGGGGCTATGCTAGGTAGTTTGACTGAGAGAAGGGTGCTCTGTCCAGTGACAGCGCCCGTGTGCGTTTGTGATTTTTGTGCCGTATGACTCATGGATTGTCTTACTGATACTGTGTGAAATACAACCGGTGGTCTTGATGAGGCAAACTATGTAAGCTGCTAAGCTTCCAGCCGATGCCGCGGCTTCCATCTCAACAACTCGTTTTGACCACTAGAATTCCGGTCAGAGTGAAGGCTTACTTTCAGCTGTTCGTTGTGCTCCGTATCAGCGGGCACAGCCCGTCGACAAGCCACAAGTTCCGAGGATCTTACCGAGATCCAACCTTTGGCTGCGCAGCAGGTGAGGACACATTTGGACAGACCTGCGGACGGCATGGCTTTTTGCAAATCTGAGGTCCATAGATTGCCGGAATGAGCCATTACCATTTCCCCAAGTGGCTCCGCTAGCAACCGTTTTCTTAACGCATTCGTCTTTCTGTTGTCTATGAATATTCCGATTTATTTTCAACACCGTCCAACTGTTCCAAATGACGGATGTTCACCACAAATTAAACTGAGCTACAGGTTTAGACCGGCACTCTAAGCTAGCTATCAAATCACCGTTACTCTAACCCCAATTTGATTGGTCAACGGCCCACATAAGACTTCGTGGGTACAATTACCGTGGACAGTGTAAATTTGATGATCACCTATGTTCCGACCTCTAACAGATCACGTTGCCATGATATGCACCTACTTGTCAACAATGTTGAAAGACATTTACCGAGCTGTCCACATAGCTATCCTGTCAGATGTCCCACCAGTAATAATAAACCCAAACTGTCTGTTTTAACAATAACCCGACACACTGGCATGCCAGATGGCAAGTGAACAGTTAAGAGAAATTAACAAATGGTATTCTCCCTTCCACCTCCACTCACAATATCCTTTATCACGTTGCGCTTATCGAGGCACGATTGGCGTTAGAACTCACCGATTAATTATACAGACCTGCGTTGCATGACCTTTGACCTCATTTGATTCCTCAACGGCTGCGCTGTCCAATTGCTTACCCCATGTGCCATGCCTTTGTCGCCTGTTCAAAAAGCGTTACATGGTGTCATAATTAATTTACTACAGGATATATTCCCGTATATCTTTAAATCCGGGCTACTTCAGCATAAGTCGTGGTACGAAATGGGAGTACTTGTGGAAATCTGAGCACACGATTGTAACTTTAAAACCTGCTACTCAGATGGGTTTCACCATTTCACTTACTCTGATAGGAAGCTCGTAAAAATACCGGCCGGACGGTTTCCTTCACATCTGGTGAAATATACAGACCTCCCACGGGGCTCAGATGCGAACAGATTAGTATCACTTACTCTAAAGAACGGTCTTCGGATGTGCGTGTCTATAAGCATTCATACGCTTAATCGAATTAGACAGGGAACAGCTTCAGCGTTCCAACAGTCTGCTCTGTGAAAATTCAGATAACAGTGTTCGTACTTGCAGGGTCGCTTGAATCACTCGTTGGATTGCGACGAGCAATCTCTATGTAGACCGCGATTCACATTGGAGTGAACCTTGGTCAATGCGATCACTTGGACCGTAGCTGAAGCAGATGGAAATTGGTCATTGCCCGCCCGAAAACACTCCACAACCAAGGTGTGTTTCGATGTCTTTTCATCACATCAGGTAAAGATAGCATACCTCGAATTCGCGACCATTCGAATAATAGCCGAACCGTCTACCCCCTTGGCCACTGGGTCAAGACCAGCAAAGCTTGGCACAACGGTAAATGACTGACTGGTTGGTCGTTTGAATTACATGATGTGTGGATGCATTGCGGCGCCAATCTCTATGTAGACCGCGATTTTACATTGCATTGAACCTTAGTTTCGGCTACCAGTCCAATAATTGTGGGTTCGAGACCTACTAAATCCAACTGCATAAATCAAACCAGGTCGAAACGCTTCGTGGTTTGCAGTGTTTTCGGGCGGGCAACACCTAACCGTATTATTATCATTATTAGTACTAGTATTATCATTATTATCCATGTATATTATCGCGTTACGGAAAGAACCTCGTCCACATTAGGCCGGACGGCATTTACATGTGCAACATGTGCACGTATGTAGGGCTGTCCATGCTTAAGGTGTATGCAAATACAATGGAATGGTTTTGTGAATATCATCCTTTGGGGCCTTCATTGTCGTCTCTTAACAGTTCCCGAACGTTCCCTGGCGTTTTGTTCGGGTGCAGATCGGGGGGTACTTGATGATGAAGGGTTTATGAATGGGGAAGAAACAATTGTAGCGGTTAACCGAAAACAAACGTGCAATACATAGTCGTGCATAATGGAATGGAGTAGTATTGCACAGGTTCCTTGCGAGTAGCAGAGACCCTGTGCTTGAACCAACTGTACTTAGGTGGGAACAAATTAGAGTTGTTACATCCGCGTAGAGCCTTAGGAGTCTTCAAACTTAGTGGTACTTTAGCCGAGCACTGAAAGAGAGTATACAGAGGGGACGGAGTTAAGGCAAGATGAAGTGATTAAAGGTTCATCCATCTAGAAGTCCTATTGGCAGGATCGAGCGAGAAATGTTGTGTGTTATGGAACGACTGAGAAGCCATGTAGCCTCACTGGATATTCCTTTAGCATTCATTTGCGGGGAAGGCTTATGGGCTGCTTGGTCTTGTAACGAACATGCAAATGTCTACCATGGAGAGATAAGTCGTTTTGGTTGGCTTCTACTTTCTGAACTCACGAGGATGCAAACTGTTAAATTAGCACGGGCGGAGAAAATGTTCAGTGTGTTACAGAGTGAATGGGAGGTAGGATGTAGACGGTTTGCGTTTCCTTCTACCTCGTAGGTGGAACTGTTAGGTTGGCTTCGCTCTGTGGATAGCAGTGATAATACGAGGGGAAGACACAGGAATTCGGTTGGCTTCTCTTTCAGAACACACTTGAAATTGCGGACTGTCAGGTTATCAAGGCCGAGAGGAACTTCGCCTACGTATGGTATATATGAGGAGGAATACAAGGGGTTTGATTTTTTCACCTGCAGTTGGGGCTTTAATTTTGGGCCATCAAGTAGAACAGAAGGTATGCCGAGATGGGATGAGGCGGTATTATCCGTCAAATATGGTTTGGACCAGATGCAACCAACAAATCTGCAGATATTTAAAATCCGCATGTTTACATTTTGTTCCGCCTTTTAAGAAAAGCTTCCAAATTCGTTTTGAATTAGTTTTGGCCCACACTTGCCTATAAGAGGGAAGTTTGGTACGTTTTGAGCTTGATTACGAAACGTGAAGATGATCTTTGACAAACTGGGCATGATTGTTGCCTATCTAAGTCCATCGGTTGTGCCAAGTTCGAAATTTCTAGCTAAGCACATAGTTTTTATGCTAATACTATCAAAGGTATCTTGTAATTTATGAACAAAATCAAATATTTAATCACATAGCGGACAAGAATGTTTAGTTCCAGACAATAGTAAGCGGCAGGAAATTCATGAACGCACCATAAAGTTATACCAGGACCATTGCTATTCGAAAGGTAACAGTTAAAAGTTGGATTGCTAAATGTCGCTGAGAAAGGGATTTGCCCCAAGCTGGTCTACTGCCAGGACGATCTGTGGAGGCAGCATTTGGAGTAAACCTTCCTGCTGTAGAGAGGATAATAATGGAAGATTGACGAAAGATTGTGCGTAAAATAGCTCATGCAATTAGGAATCTTTTCTCAACTGTCGAAAGAATTATTCATGAACATTCGTATTTGCCAAAGCTATGTGCGCGATGGGTGCCCAGAAAGTTGTTTCTTGAAATAAAGGAAATCCGCGTCTGATGATCAGAAGAAACTTATGAATTCATGCACAAGGATTGGAACCAATTTAAGCGGCGATCAACCATTACGATCCTGAAACAAGAGTATCATCCAAGCGGTGTTAGCATCAGGATACCATCTTGTTCAAGAAATTCAAAATTGAGCCCAGTGTAGGTCAAACCAGGTGCATACTTGTTCGTGATGCTGATGGTATGTTTTTAACTGACTATATATCATGCAATTTGGCCATCACCTGTGCCTATCACGCTGAGTTGATCCGCGGACTGAGAGCTTGTTTTAGAGAAAAATATAGAGAAAGCTTGGGAGCAGGTGTCCTGATTCTACCAGTCAGTGCAATAGTTCATACAGCCAAGAGATCAAAAGCTACTCTCGGTGAATATGGTTTTCAGGAACTCGCTCATCCAACCTATTGTCCTGGCCTGTCTTCAAGTAACTCACATCTGTTTCCAAATTTGAATACACTTTAAGACGCAAACATTTGATTTCAGACGAAGTACTGAAGTGGACCGGAAGAAACTGCTTGACGGGGCAAGCAATTCACTTCCATCTGAATGGTATTGAGCAGTTTGGTCAACGATATGAAAACGATATTTAGGGGTTAGGTGTGTAGAAAAACAACATACCTGTTATCGTGGTCCCTGCTCAAAAATTTTGGTACACCCTTCATACTTAGAATAACAAATTTTGCCATAAATGAGCATAGTTTATCAAAATAATGTTGAAAAGCATTTATAGCTTCTATTTTATGTGGGCAGTGAGTAGCCCCTATTTCGTGTGTGATAGGTAAAGGAATTTTACAATGTGAGGTCTGTTTCGGTCGTGTATGCCCTGGAATATATAAACATTTTACAAAAAATTAACTAGTTTGTCTGTCAGTTGGCGCCGCCACAGACGGTGTCACCAGCGGTCTCCATAGTTCATTGCAGTAGACCGTCCAATGAACATTTTCGTGAATGAATACTGTATATTCTCTAAAAGTATTTGATCTGTCCTACGCAGCTGAATGTATAATATTGTACACCATTCCAGCATGTCCCACTGTGAGCTTAAGCATTCTTAGTCCTGCCTCGGGTAGACCAAAGGAGATAATGACGGACTTATAGTTGCTTTGATATTTGATATGAGACATGCTTGGAAAAGTTGAAGGAAGTATAGTATCTTACCCCAAGACCCCTTAAATAACTAAATAAGTAATTTCTTAAATGATTCGTCGCAGGCCTCTTCAAGCATGATCACGAGTTCGGAATGTTTGTACCAGCAAGGGTAACGAAGCCACCGTTTACACAACCTCCATGCCCAAGTACTTGTGCTTTTGCAGCGGAAAATTTCCTGGACCAAGTCTTTACGAATCCAGTACAGTCAAATCCTCATGCATATTCCTGGGGCAAATTCGAGACTGTCAGTTAGAAATAAGTAAACAAGTTTAATGTCATCCGCAAGTAGGTATGCTCGGCTGGGTTTTAACGAATCACCTGTTAACCATACATATACTAAACAACGAACAATGATTTAATGCGGAGAAAAAGTGGGTACTTGTCAAGTCCCGTAGGATTGTTGGGGTGAAAACTGCAAAAGCAAAAGGCATGCGGGTCATCTGTTTAAGCGTCCGTCGAGTTAAAAGCGTTGATAAATAACAATGGTGTAAAATAAGAATTGGATGCAGGTATACAGAACTAAATGGGTCGTAATGATTCTTGACGTAATGTTGAGAAAAACAAGGTCGCTCACTCATGCGCCGCCTCCTTGGGTCCACATGACAAATCCGGAAGAGAGATATGATTAATATAAACCACAGTAGCGCAGCTTCGGTAGCTAAGTATAAAGAGCTAAGAGCAAAATCCAATCATTTGGTAAAAACATCCATCTTAGGAGAGGAGACAACCAGTTTTGGAGAGGATTCCAAGTTTGATTAAGTTCACTGAGTTCATTGAGTTGTAGAGAGCTGGAAGGAAAATGCTTGTCAGCTCCGTTGATTCCGAATCTCTCTGGGTTTGATATGTGTCACTGCGTTATGATGTTTCTTGAGTGTTCGTCGCAGTTGCAGTGATGGCATCAGGATCCAATACTTCTCAGCGAATGGTAATCTTACAGTCGCTTAAAACTTACCTCGGATGGCTCATCCTCAACATCCTTCGGTAGGCGGTTCCAGGCATTTACCACTCCAGTAGATAGGGTGATATTTACGTGAATTCGGTGTTTTCTGTTTTTAAACAGCTTCTATGCGTGACCTTGTGTGGAACAGTCGGCGTCCGGCTAGAATAACTATTGTAACTCGCTTCCGAGTTATCCTCAGATAATGCGTCTAATGTAGATGTGGTCACCCAGGCAACAGCGTAACCCCATGGAGAATAAATTTGCCTTCTGGAGTCGAATGGGTTATGGGCAATCACGAAGCCCCAGAACAGATTTCGTAGCGTGCCCCTGAACCTTTTCCAGCAGTACACATTCAAGCTTTGAAAGCGGATGGTTAACTGGTAGGCTATACTCTACCATTTGACGAACTTATGAGGTGCGTGGTCGCAAGATCTCAGGAGTCCTCCGAGCAAATGATCTTCTTAAGGCACTTACCAGTCTCTTTCCAGTGATTATCTTCTTCAGAGTGTCCTGTGATGTCCTAAAGTAAGAAGACATGATAAACTCAAGATCGCTGTCATGACTGTTAGTTTGGAGAGAATCTCACCAACGTGGTATGCACTGTACTGATCGGTACCACCCATTGGGCGATCAGCGCATTAATCCCGGTTTACCAGCAGTTGTGTTAGATAGGCTATTCGTGTAGCCGGTCTAAAGCCTCTTGTAGTCTATCCGCACCTTCAAGGTTGGTTACTTTTGAGTATAGCTTTTGGTAATAGGGGAGGATTAAGGGATCGGTATGGAATGCAGTCGGGAGCTCGTTAATGCACGCTTTGAAGAGGTCTGGTCCAAGCACGGATCCTTGCGGAATGCCACCAGTCATTCGCACAGGAACTGAGAAGGTGTGGTTTGCTTTCGCACGCATTGTCCTGCTTCTTAGGAAATCAGCAATACATTAAAGAAGATTGCCTCTAATGTCAGTTCCCTGGAATTTGTACAGCAGTCATTCGCGTAGAACTTTGTCAGAGGTTTTACTGAAGTCAAAGAAGATAAGGTCAACCTGTTTTGGGGCATCTACAGCTTCTACCCACGTTTCAGTGGCATTAAGTAAGCTATAGATGCAACAACGTGCTCTCCGCAAGCCATGTTGGGTAGGAGGAATAATGTCTATGTTCTCACAGTGTGACTGGAGGGCGCGTTTGACTATTTGTTCCATGGTTTTGCAGACGATGGATGCCAACCAAATCGACCAGTAGTTCTCTGGATCTTGACCATTTTCCCCTTTATTTGGGCATGACGGTATGTATTATCCAGTCCTGCCAATTTCAAGGGAGTGCTAAAATATTCGGCAAATGGGGGTGGCGATGTAATCCGTTATTGTCTTGAGGAAAATGGAATGCAATCCGTTCGAGCCTGGGGAGGAGTTGGGGTCAAGTTCAAGAAGGAGTTACCTAACAATCTCAGGGTTGATTTCGACTTGCTCCAAGGAGAAGTAGAGTGCAGGTAAACAGCGGCTGAGCAGCGGGGGTTCCAGTGAGTAGACCGAGGAATATTGTAAAACCCGTAAGTCTGATTTCTTATCATCGTCGTAGAGTATGGTGCCCAGTGAGCAGCATCATCATATACCACCATCAGGGTCCAAGAAATACGGAATAATTTAATCCACATTGCTTGCATCTGTTATTTATCTGAAACAGTCAGCACAACAAAAATTGCAACGGAGTTTTCCCTGATTGTGGATTTAGAGGCGTCGTGTCTACACAAGGAGACCGTACCGTGATCACTCTTCCCGAGCGGCTGGAGGATCGTTTGATCAGAGACGTCAGGTAGGGCCAGGGTGAAGGCTAGTTCTATAGTATTTGGTATTTGTCCCGGGACCATGCGTGTTGGTGTCAAGACATATTGTGTCGGGTTACGCTCGTGTAGGATATCAAGGAGATCAGCTTCAAAGTAGTCCGGTTGAAGATCACTGTGAAGTAGGTCCCAAATAATGCCGGGAGCGTTGAACTCACTCATTAGCAGACAGTTTGTGTCTCTACCTTGGGTTTGCACGTAGCACATAGGTTTGATCCAGGTGCTGAAGGGGCTCTGTAGACGACTCTGACCACCAGTGATCGGTATTCGCCATGAATTCGACACCAGCGCACTTATGTCGGGTTCGACAATGTGGCCATTGAGGAAGTTCTTCGAGTGGAGGACTGCTCCGCCTCTAGACATCCCACCTGTCGTGTAGCCCTCCGGGAAGCAAGAAGACTGGGCCGCGATCACGAAGTCATTTATTAAGATTACGCTCGAATATTTATAGAGTAGATACACTATTTACAACAGTCTGTCTCATTGGCTCATCCCCGTTATTTGCATTGTGTCGCTGGCTCCCTTTCCATCGGTTTATGCTTGTTCGCGCCGTTCACTCTGTCTAAATCTCCTTGACTTTCTTAGTGGATATAAGATTGGCGGGATTGGGCCCGCGAGCTTCTTCCGTCGGTCCAATGTCACAAGCCTTGACTCAAGGGTGCACGAGTATGCGCTCCTTCTTCTGATGGCGCCTGATTAGTCACTTGCACATTCAGTGGGTAGTTGTTTGGTGGTCGTAATTACGGGCCAACTATTTCCTGATTGGCTGACCAATCTACTTCCTGCAACATGCTCACTCTTTATCGGTCTGGCCTGTGACGTTCGATCGGCATTATAACCTTTCCAATCACCAGCATTTCCAGTCCCCATCACACTACCAAAGCCATCACATCCAGACAGATGATATCCTGGAACATGTAACTCAGAGTCCGCTACCTCAGATGGCAGCCAGGTCTTGATAAACGCCATTAGTTTTGGTTGCAACCTAGAGATTAGGAGTGGGATCTTAGCTAACTAGTTTCGATGGCTGCGCAATTTCGAAGGCACTACTCTTAATCCGTTCTTTATATTTGAGGTCCAAGAAGCAGGTGCATTGGCCTCCATCGAGTTTTCTTTTATTTGTACCACGCGAAAATCTACAATATGAGATTGGTTTCTACATTTGCTCTTCAAGTCCACAGCTTGGAGACAGCCAGTCCCATTCTGACTCGGTCCTCCAGGGAAAGGTCTTTCAGGACGTGGAATGTTTCCCTTTTGAGACGCGGGATCCGTCTCAACATGCACTGGCATTCTTCTTCATCATGACGGACGATTTTCATAGAGAGAAACTTAGATGGATCATCTTGTTTTCTGCCAAGGCGAAAAGAAGAGACGTGGTTGATCCCTTCTTCATCCTCATCAGTGTGGAAATCATTCACTTAACCAAGGCTTTGTCGCCAACTATCCCCTCAGCTAGAGTCAGTTTATTTTACTTGGGAACGTTTGTGATTATCAGACATCGGTTACGAGCGGGTGGCTGGTTTCTTTCCGGCGACACTGGCTTTGTGGGCATTTCTTTAATCAGTTACACCAGCTACGTCACTGTGTCTAGAACCAACTTTAGCTGTGTGTGTTTTTTGATTTCATCTTAGGCCATGAGGACATCTTCCTCTTGGCTTTGTTTGCACCTGTGGTTATCCTAACTGGTACTGAGATGCTGGCACCCGGCACTGTTGCTTAGGTCTTAGGCTTATGCCTCAAGCCATTCTAGTCTTCGTTGGCCAGTGGTGTTTCTGCCAAAGTTGTAGAGGCACGATCTCGGTTCCCTGTCGGTGTGGAGTGCCCAGACACTGGTAGATAACATTAATGAACAGGTGACTCGTATTCAGTTGGACACTGTCTAAGCGGAGGCGGATTCAGACCGAAGGCGGCTAGGTTTATCACTAGAAGCTTGTTGCTGCTCATTGCCCGCCACGGGCCACAGGGAACGATGAGAACTTGGGTGGTGATGCACTATAGGAATGGGTAAATGTCGTTGTCAATGTTGTAGCAGGTTATGTTCATCCATCGGACGCAGAGAGCGCTTGAAGCGAGTTAGCGAAATCTAATAGAAAATATTTTCCATGACATTCTAGACGGCTGCATTGTTAACTCCGTTTCAGGCAGTTACCTCTGAGGTTGGTATTGTGGCTGTTTCAGTAAGTTGTGGCATACGTGGTTAAGGTCATCAATAGTGATACAACAATATGAGATCACCGCGTAGCCGTCGGCAGCCTCCGCTGACAACTCACAGTTACTTCAGTTTTTGCTGATAAGATAGGCTGCACAGACCCTTATCATTCTTTGTTGCCTCTCATTGATGTGTATCTAGCATCTCTACGTCGCGTTTCAACAAAGATTACAAAACATGGATAGTCTATCCAACCTGAGGGTATGTAATCGGAAAGATTGATGGGTCAACTCTCTCGAATGCCTCCACAGTTGGTTGCCCCCTTTCGCAGCTGCTTCAGACTGTTTTGAACAGTTGTTCCTCTGTACGAGCACACCAAGATCACGTTGGAAGGAGCTGATATTTTCTCTGTATGCCACAAGCCAATGCATGTTATCATGCCTATGATGTGGTTGAACAACACGACAAGATTTTGCTTTGAATGGTAGGACATTCTGAACTGACCTGTACGAAATCGCGTAAAGATCGCGTTGGAGCTCTTCATGGTCCTCCATTCCTTTGATCGCTCGCTATAGCTAAATATCACCTGCAAAGATTAAGAAATCGGAAGAAAGTCATCTAGCTAGACCGCTAATAAACACAAAGAATAGACTAGGTCCTAGCAACGAGCCTTGTAGTATACTGCCATCTGCTTTAATTGCGTCGAATAGGGATTCTCAGACTCTCACCTCTAACCGACGGTCATGTTAACAACAGTATAACTAACGTAGGATTGGGTCGCTAATGTCATAGATCCAAAGTTTTTGCAGGAGGTGCCTGTGGTCTAATCGATCTAACGATTCTGAGAAGTCCAGGTAGATAACGTCTACTCCTGCTCCAAGGCTTCTGTAGAGCCACTGCATGCAAGTAACAGGTTAAAAGCATTTGAACGATTTGGACGAAAGCCATGTCGTTACGGGGCTATTAAGCTGTGATTTTCCAGCTGCTCGATTGATGCATTTACCACGATTAACTCCATAACTTAGGACAGCACAGGAAGCAGCGTTTTCGATCGGTAATTGGTTGGGTTAGTGTGGCTACCTTCCTTATGGATTGTGGTGATGAACCCTCATTTCCATATTGGTCGAATTATGTTTCCTCTAGACAGCGCTGATGGAAACTGGACAGTGGTTCTTCTAGATTACTGGCGTCAGCCTGCCGAGCCTTCGGATGAATGTTATCCATTGCAGGCGAACTGTTGGAAAGCAGGGATAACAACTGTCTCAAAGCAGCTTCCGCAGTGAAGGTGATGTTGGAAAAACCTGACTGCGGAGTGATAGATGCGAGGAGAATATTTGGGCTACTTACGCTCTGGAGTGTAAAGGAGTAATGAAACCGTAAGAGATCATCTGCATTCATTGTTGATCGTGTGCACCTGTCAATCTTAATCAGTGCTGGGATTCCGCGCCTCTATAGCAGCTTATGGTTTGCGCAGAATCGCTTCATTATCTCCACAGTTGCACCACAGAACTTACGCTGTGTCACGTAAACAGTCTAGCTGGAAGGATTTCTGTTCCGATGAGTGTGCTGCCATTGTGACAAACATGTTTGTGAACGTTTTCCAGTCTACGTCTAGGGGAAATTCAGTAAAGTAGGTCTCAGTTATACTCTTAACAACCATGGATCCCACGATGTGATGCGTGACAGCATCTACCTCATCACCCTCCCCTTAAGGATTGTAATAACTTCGCCGTCGATCGGTACTAGATTCTTCGCCCCCTCTTCTGGATTGGACCTCAGTAACCGATTCGGCATAGTTCGGTAACGCGACGCACCAAGCTTCGCTCTTAGATGACTAATCGAAACACAAATTGCTCTCGCGTACTGTGCTCCACGCGTAGGGTGGACAGACGAACGGATTGCAACACCTCGGAAAAGTTAATGATGTTTAACCGCACATACCCAAGTTCTGACGACTAAGTACAACGACTATACCGATTGATTGACGCACACCCCATCGTCTTGCGCGTAAGAGCAAAAGAAGACAGACCTTTGCAAAGTGCTTGTCACAACTGAGCAAAGCCGAGTATAGACCAGGACGCCACCTTGATTGTAGAGAAGGACTCACTACATCGAGGTGTGAGATTCGAAAAGGACGTCTCCCATTCCGTACCCGCTGCGATCGCCCTGCTTCTGCTGCGTTGGGAGCAGGAAATTCGTTCCGTCCCGCGTGCACTGGTAACGCACGCGGTGGTGTGTCAATTTGAGGGGTCGCTTGTAGCTTCTGTAAAAAGGATATTCCGCATAGGGTATAGTAACATGGTTAGGAAAACGAAAGGTTGCGTTTGTAACTATTCTGTTGATCATGAGTAGAGGTCCTTGGAGTAATCCAATTATGTCCTCCATTGGAGAGGAGAGGTGCTGATGGTTTTAGCTTTTTGTGTGCTATTTTCCAATCAGGATTTGAACCAGCTGAGCAATGGAATGCTGATTCCGTAAGTGTGCAGGACAGACATCAAGGTTTTATGGCATACAGTCAAAGGCTTTTTGCAAATCTAGTAGGATGATGAGAGCTGCCATTGAAGTTAGCTGTCACGAGCCTAGCTGAACCCTTATTCCACTTATTGCCGCATTGTCTCGATGAAATATAGGTTTCAACTATGTTGAAGTGTGGAATAGTCATCCCCATTTACTATGGAGACAGTTGTGCTGTGCTCGCCAACTATCGTCACATTACTCCTTGTCTTGTGCATACTAAGTTCGTGGAATCTGTCGTTGCGTAAACACTCATAGGCTATTTACTAAGGTACAATATCATCCGGAAGGAGCAGTATGGACTCCGCTAGAAATGCTCATGTGCCACGAACCTTTTGTTAGCCCGTGCCAGCTGGACGGAATCGGCCAATACAAGGGAAGAAGTTGACGCCACCCACCTTAATTTCTCGAAGGCTTTGATCGTTGTAATCACAAACTTCAGAGCTACGGGATCGGTGACCCTATCTCGGGTTGGATTCATTCATTCCTAATCGGACGACACTTGAATGCGCGGGTTTGTAGCGCAATGTCCGACCCGATAGAAGTTCACCGTGGCATCCCTCGTGGCGCGGTATTAGGACCATGACTACTCCTAGTGATCATAAACGACGTCACTGGAGTGTTGACGTCAAACGTTTTACTCTTTATGGGTGATCTCAAGATTTGGCGAGCAACCAAGAGATTAGGCGACCACGTAGAACTGCAGGGTGGTTTAGACATGGTTTAAGAGCGGTCGGCGCAAAACATGCTGTCGAGTGTAATCTAATATGCATGGGCCACCAGGGCATCTACAAATATCGGCTGCGAGCGCATTGCTTTTTGGGTGCTCATGCGGAACGATCTAAGAAGCTTTGAACAGCCTGAGAAAGCAGTGCAGAAAGTCAACCAACACTTCAGCCTACGGCGGAGGACGTCTGGTCGGCTCAACCCTACCTTCTTTACGCAGACGCCCAACGCGTAGATGCAACCACACGTGGAATACACCATTCAGGTTTGACACCCTTGGCAAAACCATGATCTTACTGATTTTGTGAAGACACAACGGAGGGCGAAAGACATGTTGCCTCACCTATCTTACCAGTTGAGACTAAAGGTACTAAGAGTTTTCAGCGAACGAAATCGCCTTCTGCGAATGGCTCTTGTAGCAATTATACGATTCCAGCTTTCCAATTGTACCTATACTCTTTTCCATTACTTAATGTACAGCCTTGTTTTGGCTGACCCCAACTCGCCAAACACTTCTCTGAATTTCAATTCGCCTTCTGATTTCGGCTGCTCTTGTTATGCTGCCGGTGGTCAACCTGCTTGCCTCGGTCATGGATCATCGGATCTACTGCGACGAATTATCGTACTGACTGAAGTTGCATCGTCTGAACCGGATTGTGCAACCAATTGATGGTTTAGCGAATATCATGCTTTATCGAAGATCAGATACATCATTCTCACCTCAAGGACCTAGTGTTCTTTTATGTAGTTAAACCTACTTAGTTTAGTTTTTTCCACTATATATTTGGTTATCCCGTTTTCTTTTTTTGTGTATCTCAGGACTCCATTTTTGTGTACCTGAACTGAAATTTCAGAAAATTTTGTTGGTTTTTCGTTGCCTGCCTTCAATTAATCTAATCCACATACGTGGATTTTACAGTTGGTAAATTATTTTCGCATCCGTCGCATTACTTCACACTCATAATTGTTTGCGCATGTTACTGCCCAGCTTTCTATCCACATCGCATGTGACCTCATAGATTTGCTCGATTCAATTCCGGCCGATGCGCCTTACGGTAAGCTGAAAGCCACTATTTTAAGGCGCACCATGACTTCCGAAGAAGTTGAATTTTAACAGCTATTTTCCGATGTTGAGCTAGACGACCGAATGCCGTCGCAACTTCTCAGGCACAGGGGTGCGTCGGTTGGTTCCACTAAGATTGATAACACTATTCTGCCACAGCAGTGGACGAAGTGTCGCCCAACGAACGCCTTAGCTCTTCATGCTGTATTCACAGATGATGTTTCTCTGGAAAAGCTGGCCGAGACAACAGATAAGGTTGAGTGCTTTTCTTAAAAACGCATCACTTCATATAGTCGACCGCTAGCGCCGATCATAAGAATGATCTAATTGAATCGATTTTCGAGAGGTTATGGAAGCTGAAAAGCGCTTTCTTGGACATTAATCGCCACAGTGCTAGAAGTCCCATATGTACCTCACAAAATGGACGTAATCCAACCAGGAGTCCGGCACGCCATTTCTGTTGGTACCGCCACTGCTTTGGAGATGGTGCTTGAAAGTGTCTACCTGGTTGTATGCATCCGAAGGCATTCTGCAGACCGCAGCATGGAAAGCTGCACGCCATTGGTGACGACGGCTGCTTCTGGCCATCTTTATATTCGTCTACTAAACGTCTTCGATTCCTCAACCAACTTGAATTTCTTGGTTGACACCGGCACCAACATTAGCGTTATTATTCGTGCTGCGGAAATCGCAACCTGTTTCCAACCGGACTGACATTGCAGGCAGGTAACAATACTGGTGCATCAGATTTACTGGAATCCCAACTAGCCATGGCGACCCTTCTTGAACCACAGACACAACAGCTCACTAAGAGGCCACCGTTTGAAGTTAGCCACACAGAATAGCCGGTTACAGTGCTGCCGGAACGTTTTCTTCTTTCGTGTATCCCAGCCGTGGAACGTTCTTCCGCATTCTGCAATCGTCGCTCCTACTTCAGCTGCATTCAAACTTGGACGCGATGTTACATAACAGCACTTGCAGTACTTGATTTAATACAGTTTACTGGGCCACGGGACAACGTAACCGAGCTAGGTGTACACGTGAAATTTGCGATGAGTTCACAGCTAGGCGTTAAATTTTTCTTGATAAATTCATGTTTGTTTTCAATCATTACCTATGGAAAACGGTTAAGCACCTGCGCTCTTCCGTGCTAAATTCATCGTTTCATTGATTCATTGTTCCACTGCCAATGTTGAACGTTACGTAGTCGGAGACTTGGATTGCAAATTGATTCAGTCCCTTAGAAATCCGTGTTGCGTGTGGTTTATCCGGTCTAATGGCTGTAAATATAGTATATCCTTTGTTGTATTACATATACTTTTCTATAGGTAGCTGTACTTACTGCTTGCTAGAAGGCCCAATTTATTTACTACAGAGACGCATGCTGTGTGAGCTTGATCCACGTGGACAAGGTGACGCACCATCCGAAGTTAATGAAGCGATTCTGCACGAACCGCCAAGCCTTATTCTGGCATGTTAATGGTCTTCATAAGGTGCAATGCAGAATTCCAGCACAGGTCGCGACCGACGGGTAAACGTGATCAGCAACGGAAGCAGCCGATCTCTTACGGTTCCATTACTCACATCAGTTCCAGAGAGTAACGGGCCCAATGGTTATCCCTGTTTCTATTGTCCCACCATCAGGGTTATCCGAGATCACTTTTACCGTTAAAGAGACTATAGTCCTTGCGTATGCACAGCACACCTGTTATTGATAACATTCGACCGAAAGATTTCCAGGCAGCAGCCAGTGATCTGGCGGAACCTATGACTATATTCTATCAACGCTGTATGGAGGAGAACCATATTCCAAAAATATGGACAAGGGGTCATCATTACCATTAATAAGGGAGGTAGTTGCACTGACCCAACCGATTACCGTCCGATAACGTTACATCATGTGTTTTCCAAGGTTGTGGAGTCTATCATCGCTAATGCAGTACCGTGAAAATTACAACATGATAGCTCCAAAGCACCATGGATCCGACAAAACGCTCATGCAGTACGAACCTGCTAATTGCACGCAATAGCTGGATTGAAGCAGTTGATGGTGGAGCAGGAGTGGACATCGTCGACCTGGACTTCTCAAAAGCGTTTGATCGCTTAGAACACCGAATGATATTCCATAAACTGCAGTTCGGTAGTACTGGTGATCCACTGCTGCGTTGCATAGGCAATTTCCTGCACGGAGGTCGGTTGTAGCCGAGAGTGCGGAAATCCCTGTCTGACGCAATTATGGTGAAGCGTAGTTTACCACAAAGCGCGACCCCAGGACCCCGTCTATTCTTGCTTTTTATAAACGAGGGAAATTAATTTCGATTTCCCACTCCGCGGATAATTTCTAGTTATGGTGGGCCATCAGGACACCGAAGAACCACGAAAAGCCCCAGTGTTACCTCAACACGATTTCGAAATAGTCAGTTCATAATGACCATTCAATGTTGAAAAATCTCACGCTGTTCAATTGCGTCACAGGTATGACTACGTGTACAGGCTTGGATCACATATATTGCAAACCACTTCCCAGTAACGTGAATTTGGTGTGGTCATTCAACTTGACCTTAACTGTTCAAAGCAGTCAGAGGCAGCTGCGAAAAGAGAGAGAACAAACACGTCAGCTGGCTGCGGAAAACATTCGAAAGTTTCGACCCATCCATCTTCCCCATGATGTACAAATCTTACGTGCGCCCTCACGTTGAATACGCCATCCAAGCTTGGCAACTTTCGTTGAAGCACGACTTAGAATTGGTGGAGAAACCACAACGCAGGGCCACAGAGTACGTTATGGGTCTACGAAATCTGTCCTATCAGCAAAGGCTGAAGTCACTGGAAGCTTTCAGTGGCCACTACCGAAGGCTGCGCGGCGATACAATATTAGTCCACCAAATATTGAATGACCGTAATCACGTATGCCGTCACTCGTTGAAGCTAAGGCATAACACCAATCACAGAGGCAGCCCTCCGAAATTGAGTGCACAGTATACCGGTGTGCTATTTTAGCTAACTTATGTTTCTCTTCTGCTTTGACTACCCGAATTCTCTCCCAAACTTATTTGTTTCCACCCCCACGTTGGAAATTTTCGAAAAGCAATTGGCTCTTACCCTTGGCGCCCAACAGTTCGTTGCCTAAACTACGCTGCTTTGGAATATAGTAATTATCACTTCAAGACGGATTAATCTTTCACATGAACGTGATGAGGCGGTACAGAGTTGAGTATCCTGTTTTTAGTTTTCTCACGGAGTACCTCAATTATAACGGCCCCCACTACACTGCTATTATCCAACGGCCTATCTGTTCGATAAATGCTCAAACCGACGACTCTCATATGCTTTGATATTGTAGTTTTACCAATACAATCCTGCAGGACTTGCAAGCAAATGCGTTTATGCTCGGCAAACGTCATTGTTCATTGTTGGGAGTGTGCAGTAATATTCGTGTTTAACGTAGAAACAGTGAGCCAACAAGTTCCATATGGGTTAACGGTTGCCAAGGTGAAAAACTTGCGTGCGTTTGAATCTACAAGGTTTAGTAAGGATATATGATGCCTTGTGATAGTTAAAATTTGGAATTTACTGCCCAAGACAAGTGTAAACCATTAGGTATGAAACATCAGAAATGGTCCGTTCGAACAAAACTGTAGTGATTTCGCTAATTGGAAGAAAACGTGCAATAATCTACCGGTTACCTTATAAATATTGCTTAAATGCGTTTAAACACCAGGGACTTATCACAAGCACTTCATTCTCGTCCATTCAGCTGGAAGAGTGGTGAAATATTACTGCGACCGGAACCGGTGTCTTAAAGTGCCCCATGTCTGCAAGATCCAATCAGCCACCACACTTCCGGAAAGCGTACAGATCTCGGCCAAATTGACCGCGAACGCTAGAGACGCGAATATGCAGAATTTTGACTTTGTATCCGGGGCTTCATATCAGGCCTTAGGGGATGCCGTGCGTAGCTGTGAAGGATGAAAAACTGCTGTCAATATAACGTAACAAAGAGAATATTCGGATTCCAGGTAATTCATCAAACTATTCACGTAAACATGGATTCAGGTTTTGTCACCGCTATGTTGCGCAGAGGGCTGGTGAGCATGCTGCTTACTTCTTGCTATTTCGTCTTCCCCCAGCAACGAGTTAGATGATGTAATGAACCCCAGACTACCCAAAGGGGACTTGTAAAGCGAACGCTTCTCTATCCGCAAGGAACCCATGCGCACTGCTCATGCATTACACTACAGTGGTGGGGATTCAAATCTTATAAACTTGGTTCATGACAACAAGACACATTCAGGCCACCAATTCGCATCCGGATGAGCACTGGACGGCCGTTTTATTCTTCCGGCAATCGGCAGCTTTACACCTTTCATATGCCCCATACTGAACTAGAACCCGCATGCTTACGCTTCCGTGTTCGTGGTTAGGACCATCGTACAGAAATGAAATTTGGAATTTGTAGCCACTTCGCATTCGTAAGCCTACTCTTTTTCCTCGAAGTTGTCTATGTTAAAGTGCAGAAATCTCGTCTGTCTGTAGTCAGATTGCTTCAGTGGGACACCACAGATTGAGACAAAAAGTATTGTGAATCGACGGCTGCTCACATTGAACTGATGGCTCCTTTTGTCGAAAAATTAAGATATCGATTATAGCGAACGCCGAATAGCACCTAACTAGACACTTGCGTCATTACGGTCAAGACAAACGAGGTGAGAAGATTCGATGACAACTTCATTGCATTCACAAGTTGTGTGTCCCGAATTAAGAATCAGCTGTTAACGAAAGCGCTTAAACTAATCGGCTGCACTTGTGTGGAAATGCTGGTGCTAAACCGAATACCCAGAAGATGGTATTTAGAGTTTGGTCTGTTCATCATTAATCAATCGTTTCGCTACCAACACTAGTCACATGTGGGTGGGTTAAAAAGTTCTCTGCCTGACATAGTAAAAACTTAGCTATCCAAGTCAAATTTTTCAACGTAACGTCTGATAATTTGAATGCACTTAAAACAGCGGTGTTCAGTCATTGCTATAACTGTGTGGAAATAAATCGATGAGTTTCCACTTCTGAATAGCGCCACAGCTCTGAGCAGCTCATCAGTATTGGCAAATCTGTGATCCCGGAGGTGAGATTTCATATTAGGGAATATTTGAAAGCCTGATGGGGTCAGATCAGGCGAATAACCTGAGTGTGAGCGCAATTCGAAACTACAATTAGCTGCTTCCGACAAGCCCACTTGGGAAGTGTGGACAGGCGGATTGTCATGCACAAAAAGGAATCCTGCTGCCAGTTTCCCCCGGTTTTCTCCGATTGTTTTTTCGTTTGGCGTAATACAAAAGCGTAATACCCGCCCATGATAGCCTGATCTCGCAGCAATTAGTCTGACATGACTACATCTTCAATGTCCCGAAAGACAGAGGTCACCACCGTTCACGCGGACGTAGCTTAATAGAACTCATTTTGGGGAGAAGAACCAATGTGCCCTCATTATTTACTTGGAATATTTGATTCGGGTGCAAAATGATAAATCGAGTTTTCATGTTGGTTAACGATTCTTTTGAAAAAATTGCGGAATTTTCCTTGAAACTGATCAAAATTGCCTCGAGTTTTCCAGTCTGGTAACTTTCCAATCACGTGTCAATATTCTTGTCATCCAACTTGCAGTCCGCTTACTCATCACCAAGCTGTTCGTTAAAACATCTTGCACTGAGCCATAACTGATGCTCATATAACTATCTGGGAAATAGATAACTTTCCATTATTCAATATCATTTGGTGAATTACTTCATTTGATTATCAGACGTCGAAAAATGTGGGCGGTCAGACCGCACCACAACTTCCATGGTCTTCCTACTAGTCTTTATGTTCGTAGTACATCTGTTAACCGTGGAATGTGAAGGGGAGTTCCCACCACGTATCCCAACCATATCAAAATGGATTTGCTTTGGCGTCATGACCTTTTGCTGCATACCTTGACTTTCAAATTTGTCCATTTTCAGAAATTGTGCAACCACCGTCAATTCAATGGACCATCACCCACGAACACATAAACATAAAATTTAAGAATTAGCACAAACGCATTCAGGACACAAAACTTTCACAAAATATTTTTACTTTTCATTCAGTGCATTTATTTCCTGTCCTGGTCGAGAACTTTTGATCCACCTTTGTATGTAAAAGACGATTAGATGATGCACTTACATCTTGTCAATTAGCACCTTTCCGCTCTACTCTTCCTTCGAACTACCTTTGCATTATCATTTATCCCTGATTGGTGCAGTGATTCTTCACGTAATGCAGAACTAGAGAATTACAGACAACAAGTGCTTCATTCGATGGTGAAAATGCTAACTACCTTCTATTAATTTTGTTCCATAACCCCACCAGACCATCCAATGGGATTTGTGAAGTATCGCTTCATAATCCATAGAAAATCAATGTTTAATGTTTCCATGGTAAAAAACGTGCTACTCAAATGAACAGATAAAGAAAATTTATGTGATAGATCGGGCACAAAACGAGAGATGAGGCATCAAACCAGTGTAGAAAGGGCAAGAACAATTACTGTTAATAAACGGAATCATTGTCGCTCACTACATGATGCATTTCAATGCTTTTGGATGCGTAATGTTTAAATGACCCTTTCGAAGCCCGGAAAAACGGACGTTGTCAGCCGAGACGTCTAGCTTCATGAAACGACCTAATGATTTACTTGGCATCCTATGCTACTTCAAAATCTCATCGTACTGCTGTCGATCTAGGGTAAACACAACAGCCAGCTCAAGAGTATACACCTTGCTGAAATCCTGATAATCATGAACTCATTCCCGTGAATTTGGCGGTTTATACAAAATAGTTTCATGATAGACGCTGTGGTCCGTTCCATCAAGAAATTCCCCTTTGAATCTGTACTCTTCAGGGAGACTGTGTTTTCTCTACAATCAGAGGTAAGTGGATATTTTCCAACCGCCATACTCCGTCTGTCATGTGGTCACGTAATCAAAACTACAGTGATGTGTAAACACAGTAGACGGTTTGTTGAAAATGCAGTGAGATTATAACTTGTGGAACCTAAGATTTTGACCACATATCGACTGTCGTAATATATAGCCACCAGGGCAATGGGTCATTTCTAATTCACGGTCCCGTGAAGAGGTGTATTAAGGAAGCCCAGGCTACCAAAATATTAGAACGTATTCTGTGATCTTATTAAAACGCTCCCTGCTTTCTAGTAGTTGAATAACCCTGAAATAATTCAGGGGAATTTCTGTAATCACTTGAACAGGCTGTTTATCGACATATCAATAGCTAGGATCACCGTCTAGCATAATTTCACAAGGGGTAAGGCCCAGAGACGTATGACCATGAGGGACAAATTCTGCCCAACCTACAAAGCTTCCCAAGGACGGAATGGAATCACTTACACTGCGTAGCTTTTTGCCTGAATTGCATAAGCCATCGTCGGGACATGGTGGAAAGTCCTACCCACGTTCGCAACTGAGTAAAATACCGTTAAATGTATCCCGCTCAATTCAAGCTGTACGTGAAATTTTAAGCCACAAGAGTAGAGCTTACCGCTCTTCAAATATGTAGTTATATTGATTCTTATTGCCGAGGTAAGAGCTGCATCTGATCGATTAATTAATCAACCAACTAAGCCCTGTGGCTTAGCTTCGCTTGTGAGTCGATGAGTCACGTCGTCAAACCCTCCTATCTTGTCTGCATCTCACGCGCTAGGACAATGTGGAATTGCGATGGCCAAGAGGAAGACGTGGAACAGAATCTCTGGTGAAAATCGATGAATTTTGTTATCCCCACCGGATGACTGTCTTCATCCGTGTACATGGGATGCAGTGAGACCAATCGATAGGTCTCTACGTCGACTCTAGCGCTAATGAGCTGTAGCCATCACTGCTCGCGTATTGGGCTTAATGGCTTAGGTTGATGTGTGCGGATGGGCAACTGGATTGAGTTAGGAGCTGGCCAGTGCGAGTTCGTCTACCGTTGCGCACTGCGAAGAATTGAAATTGGGTAACTGAGTCCATAAGAGTAGAGCACCGTATCTGCGTTTGCCGAATGTGCCAGAGTTCCGGCAACTCGCAAATGTTAAGACGAGAGTTAATTCGTGAAGGCAAAATTGGACAGCTTTCTTTAACTGGTCACCTAGAACGCAATACGCAATGAAAGCGCACTGCGGGTGCGACATCCACAGTGAAATTTATGTTATGCCCGTGGTCTGACGGCGGAAACACTTAGGCCGGTTGTTTGTTACTAGATGGTATCCGGATGAATATGCGTGTAGCGGTTAGATCACAAAGTAGCCACTACTTTGTAATAAGGAGTTCGAGGATGGGGATTATTTACTTATTGTGCAATAGATGCTAAGTAAAAGTGACATCTTTATATGGAGTCATGCACTAATGCAAGAAGCCGTCTGATATATATATATATATATATATATATATATATATATATATATATATATATATGAAGCCGATCAAAATCGATCGGTACTAATGATGCATAGCGGTGTCGAGAGAAATCTGACAAGGGTTGCGTAATTAATACTGATCCTTAAACCTCATATAAATGCAGTCTATTAAGTCTCTGCACTTATGGGTGCTGAATTGTCAAATCCGACTAATTGAAGATTGAAAAAGGGTAAATTCCTTAATTTCAGTTAATCGAATACAAATAAAGGTCTACCATCCTTCCCTCATATATCTGTTGAACACTTGACCAACAGTACAATTGGCCGTGGCACAACGTATGGACAAGGATAATAGAACGATAATGAAAAATAGGGGGGAGGGCTAAAAAGCAGTGTGGACCCGCAGTTATGCGGGTAGAGTCTCACAACACGTTCGCCACTGCTCACGGTTTCTTGATATGTTCCGTAGGGTTTCCAGCCATGTGTACGTGTGATCATTGCGCCCACAACCAAGAAGTCGAGAGCTCCCGACCGTTGCCAAATGCAAGGTCAGCGTCTTCTTACATTTGGCTCAACTCATTCGATGGTCACTTGGTCTTAGCTTCCGACCTATTTCTGTGCGCGCAAATAGTGCACGGTGAGGTAAACCCCCATCATCTTCATCATCATCATACACGTTAGCTAGAGGTGGGGAACACCTCAGCTACTGTTCCGCAATACACAGAAAAAAGATGCAACTGGTGCAAGCCGGCTGAGCTACCGGTAACGGATGGGCATCGTTCCGCTAAGCTACCAGCCGGCTACTGTGAATCGAAAAAATTACTATGCAAAATTATATAAGGCTAAATAATGAGATCGTGGTTGGAGGGGAGGCTAAGAGGGATGGGGTGGGACAAAGAAACTCACAGCAGGAACGCCACTGAGGTCGGCTCCTTGCCATGTCAGCAAGTGTATCCAACCAAACGTGTTCATCATCTTTTCCACCCCAACCAGGGAGCCAAGACGCTCCAACCGAGGCCAGCTCAGAAGTGAGGGCCTTCATTCCTCTGGACCAAGTCATCGCTTGGCCACCCCTCCTCTTCTTCCATCCACACCCCGCGCGCAAACAACGCACGTCGCGGGAGTCGGTGGGCTGGCATGCGTAACACGTGGCCGAGCCATCGGAGCCTGGTACGTGAAATGACGGTGCTGAGCGGTTCATTTCCTTTTCCTGTGCCGTAAACAAGGCGTCGAACACGCTCGTTGCTCACGCGGTGTTCCCACCAGATGTGAGCTAAATTACGAAGGCACCGGTGTTCGAACGTAACTAGACGCTTCAGGTCCGCTGCTTTAAGCGGCCAAGTTTCGCAACCGTACAGTAGGGTCGAACGTACTGCTGCATTGTACACTCTACCTTTCAGGGCAAGAGTGTTGTCGCGCCGGCGCCATAAGTGTCGAAGGTTAGCAAAAACGCCCCGAGCTTTTGCTATACGGTTCGTGATCTCATCCTCAATCCCACGGGCGCTGATACAACTTCCCAGGTAGTTGAATTTTTGAACGACTTCTAGCTGATCCCCACCAAGGGTCAGCGTAGGAGGCGGTCCAGACCAATCTTGGAGAAACGCTTTGCACTTGGAGGGTGCGAAGCAAAGTCCGAAGTGACGGACAGCTAATGCTAATCTGTCCAGTGCCGGCTGGCACGTTTGTGAGCTGTCAAAGATTAGGGCAATATCATCAGCATACTCTAAGTCAAAAAGTCGTTCTCCTGGGATCAGATCCACACCTTTCAAGTCGTGTCCTGTAAATGTGATTTCCATGACTTCATCAATAGCGAAGTTGAATAGGAAAGGTGACAGCGAGCATCCTTGTCTCACACCAGTGGAGATATTAAAGGGCGACGACAACTTGCCGTAAGCCCTCACTCTGCCCGAGCTACGCGCATATTATGCTCGGATAATATTTACATATTTCTCAGGTACACCTTTCCTGAGTAGACAGTCCCAAAGTGCAAGTCTATCCACCGAATCGAATGCACCTTTGATATCGAGGAACACAACAACGGCTTGGCCGGTGCTCGAAGCTGCATCGTCACCGGATGGGCGCAATGAGGAAGTGCTGCTAGTGTCACCTGAAGGGGATCGCAGAGTGAGTACAGAGCTCAAGTCTTGCAGGCGGGTCTCTGATAAGCAGCAGATATCGATCGAGAGGGTCTCGAATGTTCGGGCAAGTGCTGCCTGTTGACCGATCTGAAGCAATGTTCGAACATTGAGGCATGCCAATCTGAAGGAGGATCGAGGGCTCCAAATGGAAGCTGATGAACTGGAATGGGCCGCTTGCTTGGACATGGGCCTGTTGACAGGGCAGGAATGACGCTCCGCGTTCACATGTGAGTTGAAACTAAAAGACAAGCGACTATTGAAGCAAGGTGGGGGAGAGCCGAGAATTGGTGGGTTGAAAACAGGGGGGATAAAAGTGAAGCTGGAACGGGACGACAAAGGTGAAAAGGGTAAGAGGGGGAATAAGAAGACGGGAAGGTTTGAGCGGTAGCATCCAAACCCCTATCCACCCTGCCCGATGCAGCAGACATGGCACCGTTGATTATCCTCCGCGGTGGCCAGAGCATCAGACATTTGTTTGAAGTTTCATTGTATTGCGTGGGCAGGATACTGTCAGGTTGCCCAGGCCTAGACAAGAGAACGATTAGGGTTCTCAACCAAAGCCTTTGGTTCAAAAACCTGTCCGAAAGGCAGCGGGTTTGGCACTGGGCTACAAGGAGTCCGTTTTAAGGAATAAGGAGCCACCCTCATTCCAACCCCGAACCTGGAGGACCAGGAGGTTGAGTGTGTCTGGCCTCTAACCATTGACAAATCAGGTATGAGTGACTCTGAAGGCGCAAAAGCACCACCCAGCATAGCTCAATGGATCGCTGAGGCGCACAAACCATGGCACCACGGTAAGTTCCAGCCTCATTGCGATGGGACGTAAGCCCCCAGTAGGTATACGAAGGACGAGCCCAAGTCACTGAAGCGTATGCAATGGAATTAGGCGGCTTAGCGGACATCAAAGTCTGTTTGAACTGAAAACCCTTGGGCGCGCATCCTCATTACTCATGTGATTTTGCCACCGTATGCCAGCAATGCTCCGAAGACAGGGATGATTAAAGAAAGACAGCCTCTGAACGTCATTTGCTTGAATAGACCAACTCTCACAACCGTACAGCAGGACCGGTGGCTCCGTATCATTGCAGACCCGGCCCTTCGAGGATAGATTCGGGTCACGACGACGTCAGAGATCGCTGAGATTAGCCAAAGTAACCTTGGATTTAGAGAAGCGCAAAGTGACCTCATCTGTTAGACCGCTAGCGTTGATTCAACTTTCAAGGCAAACGAACTTGTCTACCACTTCCAAAGAATGATCTGAAAGGGCATGGGTGGGAGCAGCTCCCAGCCAATGCTGTACTAAGGCCTTACACTTCGAAGGGGCTAAGGTCATGCTAAAATGGGAGACAAGCATCTCCGAACTGCACATCACATTTTGGGCGGCCTATGGAGAATCGAAAAGTAAGGCTATGTCGTCTGCATACTCCAAATCCCAAAGTCAGTCCTCCAGAAGCAGCTCAACTCCGCTAGGTCCGCGGTTCTCCAGATCGCTCTAAAGGATATCATCTATAGCGAAATTGAACAGGAAGGATGATGCTAGAGAGCCCTATCTCACGCCACTGGTGCTACTAAAAGGGGGGGGGGACAAAACTTCGCCGTACAACTGCACTCGACCAGAGGCTGGAGAGTAGATGCCTCGAAGAAGTACATCCATGGAAACGCAAGAACAAAGGGTTACGAAGAATACTATTTCCGACAACTCTTCTTAGGTATTCACAACTATAAAATGGAATATCAGAGCACCATAAGTTGATGGAGCTCAAAAGGTGAATAGTGGAATCCCGACCGTTAGAACCTCAAACGGCTTGGTCGATAAAATCGGCTCTCCTCCCATGTGACAACGTATGTGTTAGTTGATCGGTGGAATGCCTAGGGCTCCGTCCGATCGCCATCAGCGATCGAAGTGATGGAAGTTTGCAAGCTGATTAGGGCCAAAGTAAAGAGAACCTTTGCAGAAAAGCTTTCCGGTTTCGTAGTTCCGGTTGTGTTATCCTAATTGCGATCGCTTCGGCCGCTTGTAAGACTTGCTTCCTAAGGCCTTTAGGGTAAGGTTTCGGTACTACATAAAGTACCTTGAATGCAGCAGCTGTCCTATTTTGAGTTTGCGTTTCCCACAGTCGTGATTCCACTATTCCCCTTTTAGTATTCCTCAGCTCGTTGTGCTCTGATATTCCATTTTTATAACTGTAAATGCCTGAGGAGATTTGTCGAAAAGGGTACTCTTCGCAAAATTATTTTCTTGCCTCGAAGAATGTTGACATACATCTCAAGCACTCTCCTTCTCTAAAGATAGCTTCAGAGAACAGGTAACTCAACCGAGTCAAAAGCAGTTCGTATGTCTAAGCAGACAAGGATCGTTAGTCGGCCGGAAGTATGACGACACCTGAGTGTTTGGGGATGAGTAAAGATGTCGTTGATACAACACCGAGAAGAGCGGAAACCAGTTTGCTCTTTGCGTATGTCTGGTTGCGTACCAGGCTGAGCCTCGTTAAATGCAGGGCGTCGAGCACTTTAGATCAAAAGGAGATGAGACTATTCCCTCTGTGGTTAGCACAGTCTGACAGAGCACTCCTTTTGAAGACGGGCACGATATCCGCTAGACTCCAATCAAAGCAGATTGCTTCGGTGGTCCAAACCACTTGGAGGAGGGAAGTTAAATCCCGAACAAGTGATAGACCACCATCTTTGAAAAGAGCCGAATGGAGATCGTCTGGACCAGGGTTTTTGTAGCGCTTTAGGATGCGAAGCCTATGAGCAACGTCAGTCTCAGATGGGGTGCAGCATCTACACACCAGGGAGCACTCTGGATTTTTGAATGGGAACACATGGGTGCTGCTGGCCGATGCTCAAAATGCTCGGCCCAACGTTTAAATTGGAGGTTTTGACTGTAGATTAGCTTGCCATTGGTTTCGCACAAAACTGTTTACAGTCATCCTACTGTAGCCAGTAAATCGGATCAGGTGGAAAAGATTTCGGAAATTCCCCGAGCTGGCCGCCTGCTCCCGTTGCGTCCACCAGGTCTCGCGATCCTCCCAGAGGAGCTGTTTGATTTTAGCTCTAGTGTTCTTGCGTAGAGAATAATACTCAGAGTCAGGTGGAATTGCCCGACGAACTTAGAGAAGTTGGAGGGATCGTACAGAGATCCTGTGGTTGATAGTACTACTGTCGGTACCAGCGTGACGGAGCTGTGGATGTGTGCCCAGTACGTCTCATCCTCAGACCATGATGTGGTTTAGCGATTTGAGGCCAACGCATCTTGGAACTCGCTGAAACCGCTTGGGGCAGAAAGCATAACAACGTCAAGCAGTTTCCGGTGAGGCTGTTGGGAGCCACCGAAATGTAAAGTCATTTTGGCGCACACAAGCGTGTGATCCAAAGTGAGGTAAGGACTCCAGATTGAAATGTATTCCTGTATGCATCGAAGTTAGCAATAACTGAAGATGATGTGGTCAATCCGCGTCCATGTTTGGTCAGCTGACGGAGGCCTCCAGGTCGCACGTTGGCGCCAGCATGGCCGAAAGCTAGCACTCTAGAAGAAAGGCCGTGATCGGCGCAGAGCTGTAAGAAGCGTTGTCTATTTTGTGAGTGCCATGGCCATGTTGACCACCGATTTTATGCTGTTCAATCTCATGTATGTCGACCTGGGCGTCTAAGTCCTTTGCAAACACCACGATAGCGGTGCGGCGCTTTTTCGGAGAAAGTCGGACGGTTGACCGTTGAACTCTTCTTTAAATAACTCCGGACTGCAGTCTATGGAAGCATATGTCACTACAATTAACAAGCAACGTCTACTAGTCCCGTGACTGTAAGGTCGCATTGTGCTCTCAAGTCGGATCGCGCAGAGTCGACTGTTGACAGGGATCCAGTCTAGTAATGCGGCATAAGCACGTGTGCTCAAAGCAATCTCCACGCCCGCAAGACCAGCGTCTTCGGTGGTTGCGTTTCCAGATAAGAGCAATGTAAAAATGCTAGCGTAACTCGTAGACGCTGAAACCAGTCGTGGCTTCGTGCTAGGGTCCTGTAACCGGGTTTTAGTTAGACAGCAGACATCAGTGACAGTAGTGTCAAGCATGTGAGCAACAGCTGTTGGTGATCCGATCCGCATCAGCTTCCGGAAGTTAGAGGTGGCAAACTGTAATTGGGAACGAAGCGCTAGCAAATGCCTGCCAGTGCTAATTGGCGTCGCACCTTCGAATCTAAATTTTTGATCCGTATGCCGAGAACACTCGCCCAAGGCGGCACAGTGTTTTGGACTCGGAGACGGAGAAAATTACCAAGAATGCGGAAATGAACAAACGTGGAATAAAGTGACCGAACTGTGGTGCGGTGGAGCGCGATATAGTGTGTTCGGCCGCCAGCATTATGGCCGACCATTGGCAAAGAGTAGACAGAAAGAACGAGTAGAAAGTAATTGAAACATTAGTCCACAGGTTGTGTGGGAATGTAGCTTCGCGGTTGCCCAGGCCGAGGAAAAGGATCGAATTAGAGGTTCCACGCAGAGCCTTTGGTCTTAAAGACCTGACCCGTAAGGAAGTGGAACGATTGAGATATATCGTATACAGTTTGGAGTCGGCTGCCACGATGATGATAACACGGCTTTGAAGAAGGAGCAATTTATCCATGAGGCCCAAGAAATCGGAGTGAAGCAACACGGATACCAGGAGAAATTCCCGGACCACTGAACTCTCAAGGTGCACGAAAGCCGTTGACAGCCAGATGGCTCAGATGCCTTCGCAGAAGCCGGTAGCCATTGATGCACTTCATCCGCCCTCCAGATTGACTCTATAACCGGTCACATCGGCTCTTGTGGTGTTTAATGAAGAACCAGGTGACCAGTTCCGAGGTCCCACGTTATACGACGCTGCCGCTGACTGTCCGTGAGTGCTTATTCCTCTAGTATGAGAACAGTCGAGACTTGTTCACAATTACCTTCGCGAAGGAGGCGTTCCCCGATCCGCAACCTGGGGATGCGACTGGTGGCGCTAGCTCCGCGGAACCAACCAGTAGTCAGCTCAGTTCCGGGATCGTTCACTCAGCGGAGACATGAAAGAAGTAGTAATCAGCGGATTAGAATATTTAATGGAACGTAGATTTTAAGTGGTTATGGAGATAAAATCCAGATGGAATTTCCGAGGTAGCGTTATAATTTTGGCATACATGATGGAACACAAAGTATGTAAAAATTATGTAAAAGGGGTGCAAACTGAACTTACTATTTACGTATAGGTGACTAGATTAATAGAATGATATGATGTGTGCATTTCCAGTCCAGCTTCATAAACTTTGATATAAAAATAGGATATTTAGGGAACGTAAAATAAATACAAAAAAGCTACTCTGTTACATTTCAGTAGTGGCAGTGACACTGCAAATAGGACAGTGCGATTTTATTGCTACAACATAATTCTCTCAATGGAAGAAGGTATTCTAAAGACGCTTTCGGGTACACTCGGTTGTGAAGAGTGGTGTTGTTACTGGAAAACATAAGCTACGTTCTACTATCATCAGAACTACAGCGCTTGAAGACAAGTGCGTCATTTACACCATGAAACCCTAGACTTATGCAATGCTTTTAGCCTTTCATTTTCTGTCAAGCCCAATTTGAAGAAGCACTTACAGTCCGGTTCGTCATTACAGACATCTTAAATTATTTTTCCGTATGTCAGGCGTTGTATGCTAGACATTTGGTTCGGTTCAGTGGAGAGCACGATGGTCGTCGGTCAAACCAAGTATTGATAGCTGACGAATGGCTTACGAAACACCGCTCGGTTCGCCTGGTATTCCAAGTACAGTGGCATGTATCAAAGTTTTTAGCCTCCCCGGAGTTACTGATTCTGACGGTAGCTACTACACAAATGATTGATTGATAGTGGTCTGTCACTTAACTCAGGCTTGAGGAAATTTAACACTGATTCCAATCGAACAATTGTACTGTTTGCCAAAGGATCGTTCGTGTTGTCGACGTTTGGAGGCGGAAAATTAATAGCACATTTGCCTCCTTGTTGTACGCATCTACAGGTATGTGCATTTTATCGTGAGACTGATACTCTTATGGGCTCTATGAGTGTTTGTTGGGGTTGGATGTACTTGAAACAACCAAGCTTTCCGTCCGCGTGTCTCCCAGCCAGCTAATGTTTTCCATTATGAGATGCGTGGCTGTCTCAACGTGAGATCGCAAACTTTTCACGCTATGACTGCACTTTCATCGCACCTGACCATCTTCGTTGCCTCATCCTTACTTTGCCGCTCCTTAACACGCATACGGCTTGTACTTCTCGTTTGTCACGGGGTTCTTCGTGCAACCAGCACATGTGTCACATGATAGGGTTACAAGCTGTTCGTACATTGGAAGTGTGCCGTGACCGCCTAGGCGTCTTGCTACTGGCAATTCGCGCAATGAATAAAACTGCTTCACAAGTTCCGCAGGATGATGAAGAGTACAGGATGAAAACAGCGTCGATAAAACAACGCGCAAGGTTCGTGACTCACAATGAGGCTTTCAGTATCACATGCGTGAGCGCTACTGTATGAAGTTTAAGCGGTCTGAGACAGTCCGCTATTTGTTCTGCACTAGTGTCGTCATCTGATGCTCCTAGCGTAAATGTGGCAGAGCAGTCAAGTCGTTTTTGAATGGGGGACATTCATTACATGTGTTGGGTAGGAGTTCCAGGACTAAGACACTCGAAAGGAGAAAACGTTTCGTCAAAATTCCAGTCGGCACTACTGCGTGGCCAACTTTAACTGATGGTACCTCGGATGTGTTTCATTTGGCGTTCAGAAGGTGATGGCAGGCGTGTTTTTAAGATGTGACACACCATTGAGAGATCGCTCCGTCGAAGCCCATAAAACCCCCTGTACAATTTTAGTTGTCATCCTGAACTGGAAGGGAAGCTGGGACGAACTGTTGTTCTTTTCCCTGCGTTGTGCGGTCTCGAACGCGATGAGGTGGCACTTCTACCAGGGCTGCCAAGCGTAGATATTTCATTGCACATGCGGCTTCACGTATGTGCAAAGCGTTTGTTCAAATATTGCGGCACCGAATTTCCCTAGCACCTTAAAAATGATGCCGATTTACTTTCTTTGAAGCCTTTCATATCTGTCTCTAACATCCATTGTCGCCTTAAATGAACACGTCAAATTACAATTCATGAGAATCACACGGTAGAATTCGTGGACGTAGCCAGTCTTCGTGAGCACTGATGGGGTATGCTCAGAACTTCGTGCTTAGCCGCGTTGTACTGTGGCATGTTCTCGGTGGACCATATGTAGTCTTCATCCAGAGCAATTTGCCCGCCTTAGTGACCCTCCATTGTTGTCATAGCACGCCATGTTTTTATGTCATCAGTGGATAGTGTAAAGACAGTCAGACAAACAAGCTTCTTTTTGGTGATTAACGTCAGGCCAGCACACTACAGAGGATTGGAATACAAATAACACAGGGTATTGAAATGCGAAGAATCAATGAAGCGAAGTAGCCGCTCAATGAGACTATGGGACGACAGTGGCTAGGGCAGCGTTAATGGAAGGATTACGCGCGTTGACGTTACACGGAGCAGCTTGAGGTCGTGGTAGATGTAGGGTCCGTTCTCAAACCAGATGTTTACCCGAACAAATTCGTCAGCTTCAAACCGACCTTGATTAAATTTGTGGATGGTCGGTCCAAAATCACGTTTGATTCAATGTGGCTACATATGGAGTGCTCCAGCTAAGACACTGAATGGTTCACACATAAGCTGGGGACCATGATCTGCAACACTGTTCTCACATAAAGGATCTCAGTGTGCTGATCCAGGAAGATCTCGGCTGCTCGGGACAGTCTAAAAAGGAATCGGAGAAGGAGACCCAAATCATGGGGCTTTTACCGAGTGATTTCGGACACTTTGAGCCGTATATATTCCGCCAACCTTCCCGCCCACATCTAATATATGAAATCCAAGCATGCCACCCAAGATTAAAGCGGGATCTCACTGCCTTGAGGATTCCGCAACGTCGGGCGACCACAAATATCAAGGGGTTGCGCCACTTGTCATACGAACAGCCCCTGAGTGCTAGACATTTTCAGTTGACGCTATCAGCGTTTGAGTGGTGACCTATTCATGCTTTACTAAATTCTAAACAACTCTAATCATGAGTGCCCTCACATGTTGCGGCTGAGTCCCAACAACAGACTGAAAAGTTGTCTTCACAAATTGGCAGAACAATACAGTCGGTTTGTGTGTCGAAGAAACCTCTTCTCGCTGCGTGTTTACCACACATGGAATACCCTCTCAGATGCTGTTATTTCAGCCCCACGTTATCCGTGTTCAAAGCATGTGTCGACGATGCACTAGCCACACCACACCATATCACGTAACCCAAATGACCCATGCAAACAACAGCAAAACAAAAACAAATCAACATACCTATGTTATGCTTGCAGAGACGCCAGACGATAACCTTGGACAATACATAAAACCAAGTGTGAACTGCTGAGAAGGGAACACTGTAACCGGCTATTTCACAATTTGCGGTTGTTCAATATTTCATGTTGGTATTTTTGGCCTTCATTTTGCTCACCCTTAACGGATGTCCCGGTGGGACATGTCAAGCTTCGGCTTGTTTCATCCGTAATATACCATTGACCATTGACCATCTGTAAGTACATGGAGCCATGAGCATCAAAAGTCTAATCACTGTAGAAAAGCGGTTTATCCACTTATCACTGACTTTCAAGGGTGGTGTTATACGGCACGAACTACCCGACAGCTCTGTAACGCAGCCATGAGTATCTACTTTGCAGCTGACAGGAAGATCAGCTGCATTTCTACGCCAGTCGTGAGTTAACAACACAAGGACATGATACCGAGGTCGAATATCTCCTTCTGCTTGTACCAATTCTCTTGCTAGTAGCGAGCATGTTATATGGGAAAGATGAACGGGCGACTAGCTGAAGGAGTCCGGGAACATTGCCTGGCGTGGCACTACACCGGTGTGAGAAAGACAGTAGCAACCGCAGTGGCACTTGGCTGACTAAAATCACCAAGTCAATGTAAGAGAGGCTTTCTAGCCAATCCGCCAGATATCGGGACACCACACGCGAGCACTCCGATGTCGCTTATCAGAGATAACGGAGGCGATTGCTATTGGGCTCCATAATCCCAACTTATGTGGTCAACAGATTTGTGCAAGTTGTTCATCGACTAGTTCCTCAAGCCAATCCGTGTAGGGACGACGGCTTTAATTTTTCCATTAATGTTGCGCCAGCCAGTGCCGTCGCTCAATCTCAACAACCAGTCAATTCTCTTCATTACTTCATCATATTTAAATACATGGTGTTATTTATATCCCTATCTGCTGTGGTGTGTTAGCCTGATGCGAACCAACGAAAACAAAGTTATTCGCCTAGATGTGTTTTGCTTCGGCTGTCTTCTCGGGGATTATTTTCACTGTTGATCAGCATAAAATTTGAACATAGGACGCTCGCGAAATCATTTATGAAGTCAAGGGACGGACGGCACAAGAGTGAGGGGCTTTGAGGTCCGTCGCACTGAACTTCGATTGGGTCCAATATAGTGATGCAAAAGCCCACAGAGAGATGAAATTGGGGGGAAAATTTGCCTATCCAACCCAGAGCGGGATCGTCGATTCCATAACCCCGGATGTTGTGAAGTAGAATGCGGTGATCCAGGAGGTCGAATGTCTTTCAAAGGTACAGATAGACGGAATTTGCTCATACAACAGCATCGATAGACACTGCCCAGCAAACACAGATTATCAGTAGGTTTGCGGTGCTTGATCGATATTGGCGAAATCCGTACTGTTATGTAGCGAGAATTTTGTTGCCCTCCAAGCACCCCATGAATAACACAGCGACAATAGACTCCATGACCTTGGAAATCACCAAAAATATTGTCATACGCCGAGTTTCTGCTTTTCGCAACTAGTGGAATACAAACTATTTCGGGATATCTCAATGTATGTTTGTACTGGTGAACGTTTGAGCAGTTTTACGAATTTGCTGGCTTGCCATTTGGTTTTCAGATGTCAAACTTCACCACCGGATTCTCGGTGGTTGTGATAGGGTATAGGGGATTATCCTGGTCATAATATAGGCGTGTTTCACAAAAATCCTATAACACAGTTAACAGTTTGCTATCATCGTACTGGACAGGCGGTTATTCATGACGAGTCGCATTTGCGCTTTCTGGCTTGTGGGACCAGGTGTATCATTCATGTAGTAGGCTATGGGCTAAGTAACCAGCGAAGTAAACGTTGGGATAGTGGATAAAATACCTTGCTTACTTCTAGACGGGTCACGTGAAATCAACTAAGACATACAACTCTGAGTAAAGGTGTGATATGGATATCTTGTGTCTTCCCATTCGGCTGCTCTGCATCACTTAGGGGAATACCGAAAAATCCTCTAGGTGTCTTTGAGCACCTTCACATATCTTCTCATACTGGGAGACATTCAAACTGCCACCAGCAGGTGACATTTGTATTCACACGGTCGGTCCCGCACTGGCTGTATCAAAACTATTCCATGGGTATTTCACCTTGACCCGAGTTAGACGCACGTGTTGGTTACCAGAATCATCCGTATGCCTCTAAATAGCATTCTAAACTGATTTTTTTCAAGGCCGATTTAACGTCTGCTGAAGCAGCTAAATCTGGTGGAGCCATACCTTCAATTCAGTCACGCTTGTATCAAAGATTCCGGGTCTTTCTTATACACAAAGTGAGTCTCACGTCTCTCTTCATGGGTTGTAGTTTCATACTGATGGGGGTAGTTACCAAAGCGGTCAGACTGAAGACTCTTGGTGGTCCTAACCACAGGAGTAAACATGACATAGAGTGTATTGTTGTGAACCAGGGATACCCAAAATGCTTACACTTGAGTCCACTGTGGTGTTCCTGAATGTGGATAAGGAGACTTTCACGGATGGCTTCGGTCCTCCCCATAGACAGTATCCGTACCTGCTGACTGGGAGCACTGAGCTGCTTTCTGTGTAATGTTGCACCACTTCCAATTTTGTAAAATTCCTGTTGCGTGATCCTTTTTCTTGCAGCCTCCCTAGCTTGGCCCTAACGAGCCAACACTGTAGTCCTGAATCCTAATTCATTCTTTTGACATGGATAGTGCAAAGTAGAAAGGATGGCATTACGTCTTGAGTCTGCGCACAATTCCAAACAGGATAACTATCAGCTCATCGAAATCAAACCGGTCAGAGGTGGCATTGCATCCCTGGTTCTTTTGGTTACGACATTGCACACGAATACCTATTTTGAATGAATATGGATCACGTGACAGACGTCTACTGTCAAGTCCAGAACAACCCACACCGTAGGGTCTTTCTTGGTCATAGTCCAAACAGTTGTGCGGTGCTCTAGCTCAAAGCTAATGCAACGTCAACAGATAACGGTAACATGTGTGTGTACCAGACTAGGCATTCTGCTGCTACCCTTGTGGTCCTTAACAGGGATTTCACCGAGCTCTTACCACCAGGCTAGCTAGAGCACTGGGGACACCGGTAGGAGTTTATATGGTTAAAAAGGGGTAAAGAAGAATTATTGAGGATTCAAACACTAGCGAGTCAGAATAAAACATCCACCGTATGATGTGAAGGCAGTTGTTAATGTAATCCGAATTCAGTAAAATCACTAAACCACCCTCCTAGAGGAAATCAATGTACCGCTCAGATAGTGCTTACGTTAGCGTCAAATAAGTTTAAATTGGTGGGTCACCTCAACCTAAAGAAAGTTTCCTCGATGAGCTTTATCTGTGGTTATTCTACCGTTGCCGCTGCCACACAGCAACATGGCTACCCCAAACGCGCTATCGTAAGCGCTGGAATATGTGATTACAGCATGATTGCCTCTTATACTGCTGTGAAACCTGGCCCATTAGTTCGCGAGACATAAAGACGCTAACCACGTTAGATCATCGCTGTCTCAGCAGCTTAGCTCATGTCTGGTGGGAGCACCGCTTGAGTAATAAGCGTGTTCGGTGTCGCGTATTTGATGCAGGGAGAGCTAATGAACCGCTCAGCATCACTTTGCCACTCACCAGGCTCAGATGGCTGGGCCACGTGTTGCGCATGCTAGCACACCGACTCCCTCGACGTGCGTTGTTTGTGCACCGGGAGTGCGATTGGAAGAAGAGGGGAGGCCAAGCGATGACTTCATCGAGCGAAATGAAAACTCTGACTTCGAAGTTGGTGTCCGTTGGTGCATCCCGACTGATTGGCTGGGGTCCAAAGGATGATGAACACGTTTGGTTGGACACACTTGCTGATATGGCTAGGAGCCAGACCCCAATGGCGTTTGGGTTGTGAGTTCCCTTGTCCATCCTCCCCCTGCTTAGGATCCACCTCCAATCATGATCTCATTCGTTGGGCATAATATAACTCTCCTCTTGCGGCACGATAGCCTGCTGATAGCTCTCCGGAGCGATATCCATCCGTTACTGGGGTCTTAGCCGGCATGGCACTGTTGTCATTTTGCTTGTCTTTTGTATTGCGGCATAATGGCTGAAGTGTTTTCCACCTGCAACCAACTTGTATGATGATAATGATGATGTCAAATGTACAACTCGCCTAAGCTGTAGCAATTTACTTCGGTTCGATCCATGCAGTGAGGTGTGCTTTCTCCGGTTACTTTGGTCTACAACGCTGGAGCAATCGTAGTTGGTATTGATGGAAAACAAGTAGAACAGCAAAAAGGGTAGATTGCACCTAACGAATGGTTATTAAAGACTCCAGCCACTGGAGGAATAAGTTGAGAGACAAAAGCAGCTGCCCGAGTCCAATAACATCAGCGATTTGCTATATTGTAGTGGTGCGGAAGGTAGCGACCACGCAGGAGACAGAAAAGCCATTAGAACGAGCGAGAGTCCAAACCATTGCATGCAACATGGACGAAATCACACGGCGCGATGCACACCGTACACAACGAACGGAGAGTGGATCGAGAGCAACGAACGGAAATGACTAGGAGCAAAGGAGAACAGAAAAAAGGATGTGTCGAAATGTCAATAAATCAAATAGCAAAGCCTTTGTCATTGCATTCAGTAAACACAAGCCGGAAAACGTAACCAGGATTAAGCAAATAAACCACATTATATCAATTCCAGTCTGAGCAGAAAAAGAGCTAAGAAAGCAAAGGTACGGTGTCAGAAGGGCAGCCAAGGCCCTCATAGTTGCAGATACGTGACGCACGACTGCGACCTGTTATGATTCCTCAGTTGTGTTGCTTTATGGGACGGAAACATGCCGAGATATGCACGCGTAATCGCAGATTGTTGAATCGTGGTCGCGTGCAATAAAACCCGCTTTCTTGCTGTTTCGTTCTTGCTAATACATGTGTTGTGTCTGATAGGATTGTTAATCTTTACTGGGACCGATACTGAGGCAACTTCAGGTTTCCTCTAAGTGATTTCAGGTTTTACTGTCTGTATTAAAGATGTGGAATTTCAGTGGTGTTATTTTACCAGACGCGTAATGATATTGTCTCTCGATATGTTACGGGAGAAGAACGGAGCCATGTTATGAAGCCAAAGGCAAATTCCAACTTGCCATTCGTATAACGCATTGTACTAAAAACAAAATTTGTTGTTTCGTTACATTCACATCCAAAGTTATATGAACGAAGAAAAGAATAATTTTTGAGGGACCAATTGAAACGCATCGTGTCAGATAGCCGGTGAAATAATGGATTTCTAGTTGATTAGCTGCTGAACTCGGTGAGTAGCATGGACGGAATAAGGATACCCGTTGAAAAGAGCAGAAAAAATCATTTTTGAATAACCAAGATTGGAATGCTTGACAAACCGGATTTGTCAGAATTAGGTCATTGCAGCACACGAAAACCTGAGCATGTGAATGCTACGATTGCTTTTGACTTATCCAAAACTACACTGACCATTCTTCAGGTGCTCCTCGCAATTATGCTGCATTTTCGGTTGATGTGGGCAAAGATACATCAACGAGCTTCGCACGGAGCACCGATATCATTAAAATGGTTGCAATCGTAATCATGACTTGGTAGTCTTATCCATTTAATAAATGTACCAACACGGACTCCGGCAAGCAACGGGATTAAATGTTCTTTCGAAGGACAATGGACCACAGAGGATCACCGATGGTTGGCATGTCAATTGATTTTCACGCTATAATGCATTTGTACAAATTACTGACCATACTTCCATAGATTTGATAGATGGCACCAACATTGTCGTATTCGCCATATCTTTTCGTTCCTAAGCGATTCCCGTCGAAAGATCGAGTTCACCAATGCCTACTTCAAACACGGTTGTAAAGAAGCTTTACTACTGAGGTAGCAGCAGTAGTCTAAACGTATATATTTATACCTTAGGAATTGATCGGTCATTTCTTATTTAGGTAGCTAGATCACGTGCCACGTGCAGGATTTCAGTGACCGGTGGGCGTGCGACACTGCGTTTGTCCACTATGCCGGTTCCTTGCAGGCCAGACAGCGGGACGGCTACGACGCATGGGTGTGTGGTTACATTAGTACACCAAGCAAAACGCACTCAGGGGAAACATACGGATCGGAATCATAAAGGACAATTTTAATTATGTAAATCGAAATACAAAAATGTAAACCCATTTATATTCGGGATTGGAAAAAACAGCGTTCTATAGAACCCTGTCTCGTCTCAACGGCAGTTAATCGGGTTAGTTTCAAGAGAAGAACTTTAACCCATTTTAAATGGACACTGCAGAGCTGATGCAATCGACCAAACCAAAAGTAGTTGTCAAGATATTGTGCCTCAGTAGAATGGGTCAACTGTACAAGCGCCAAATCTGGTGCCATTGTGGCCAAGGGATTCTTTGGTTTTAATTTGAACATAACTGAATAGTAGAATTTTTCAACAAACATCACAGATACCCCTACTGGCTATAACTAACAGTCCGCCCATAGACCTCGACGCTCCACGATAAAAGTAGTAGTTTACCTTGTTTATCACATCGTGTCTGCACTAGAACAAAAATGTAAATCTGCAAGACTTCTCTCCATTGATTATTCAAATGTCTGGAAGTCTGGATTGGTCAATGTTTATCAATCTCCTATCCGACATTGGAGTCTCCCCAGGTAGGTGTAATCTGTTGCGTGATCATTTGTAGATTGTATTCACTTTATCCAGTCTAACGGTAAGAAATACAATATCTGTGTCGACTGTGGTGTTCTTGAGGGAGGGATCATATCACCTCTCCTGTTCTGATTATATGTTGAACGCCTCCTTATCCAACCGAAGTTCCTTTGATACAAATATACTCTGGAGCTTCTGTTGGGGCGTATGGCCCCTACAAGGCAGGCTTGCTAAATGCGTTAAAGTGGATTAGGAAGTCTGGTAGAGTGGTATTCATCCAGATTTCCCGCTATTAAGGCTTTCAACTTAAGTCCAATGTTTCTTTTCATTGTAGAAATAAATTACATCCCATCACAAATATTTCCCTCACTGGCTGAGAGACAGATCTGTAGCCATCTAATCCACCGTTAAATACATGGGTCTCATTTCGTATCAATATCAGAAATCAGTTCAGGGTGAAGAATTCTTTTTGTTAAACTCTCATCAGACCCAAACGTTTACAAAGCACTGGTAGTGTGGGTTAAGCATCAAATCGGGCTAGGATTTACTTCTGGACTGTTTGAATGATCAAACTCGATAACTTGAGACAGAGATAGCGATGATAAACCAGGTAAACTAAATACACATGCATACGCAAAGCTCAGTAGTCCAAAGTAAAGAAGTAGGTAAAATAACAGCCAAATAACTTAGTAACAGTGTCCGTTGGTCAAGTTAGTAGTATCGGCCGTGTGAATCGTTTTTGTATACATAATTCCGCCTTCAGATGGTGAATGTAGCTAGCCTCGGCGATGGATAAGAGCAGTTTGCGGAATCCTTGGGTGTAGTGTTCAGGTAGTGAATAAATTACTTTGAAGTCATTCACTGAAGCTGTGTGGCCACATTCAAGGAGGTGCGACATGATTGAGCTGTCTGAAGGCCTCATTTCGCCTTCGTAAAACCATGCTGGGATGTGTTCACGAATCCTCTGAGATAGGCGTCTTGTCGTGCGACCCACGTATCGTGCACAACACGAGCACGAGTACTGATAAACGATCACTGAAAGGGCCAACGACAGTAGTCTATCTTTCAAGGGTTTCGTAAACAAAGGCTTATTGTGAAAAACGATTATCAGACGGGCCGCGAAATAAGTTTTCTCGACAGCGTCTTTCAGGCGTCTGGATAACATATCAGCTACAGAATCGCCCTTAAAAGGTATATGTATGAAAAGCTCTTTTTTAGGAGCAATGCTCCTAGAGGGCTTTCGATTGCGTTCTTTCAAATGTTTCATGATAAATTTATCAGGATAGTCATTTTCCATGAGGGCGTCGCTGATTCTCTGTAGTTCCTCTTTGACTGCATCTGGTGTACAAATACTGCGCGCCCGGAAGGCGAGAGATCTGAGTAAACTCCGCTTATGCTGTAGTGGTACTGCGCTGTGTAGGTTAGTGTACTGCCCAGTCCATGTGTGCTTTCTGTGTACCTTTCTACTGCATGATCCGTCCGAGTTACGGATAACCTCTACATCCAAGAAAGGTAACCGGTTTCCGAGTTCGTGTTCACATTGAAGTGGAGATTCTCGTGTGCGTCATTGAAAGCTTTCAGCAACTGTTCCGCATGCTTTCCGGATTTGCAAAGTACGATGGTGTCGTCAACATACTGTACGTACATTTCGGTTTTGCGGATGTGCGTTGCAAGTGGGCAATGTTCCAATTTCGCCATGAAAATATCAGCCAGCAGCGGTCCCAAGTGAGAACAAATGGCCACTCCGTCAATGTGACGATACATTTCACAATTGAAGGTGAACTGAACATTTCACGTGCAACGAAGTTGCACCTCCTTTAGCAAATTCTCCGCAAAAGTTGCGTATATGGGCAGTTGCCGAGCAAGCTCACATACGTAATCCACGGTTTCGAGCAATGGAATGTTTGTGAACAGCGACTGGGCATCGAATGATATCATCCTTTTGCTAACAACGTTGCTTTCGGGTATTCTCTCAATGAATTCGAACGTGTCTCTCACGCAGTAAGTACAAACCATATTCCGTAACGGCTGTAGCTTCGCCACCATCCACTGGGCCAAAAAATGCTGAGGAGAACCCACCATGTCCAAGATTGGGCGCATTGGGGCGTCTTGCTTGTGAACTTTAGGCAGGCCATATAATCTCTCTAGGTGTCCACCTGAAGGCTTCATTTTTTCGAATTCCTTCTTCGTGATAAGCTAGGCTTGCATCATTCACCTGAGGCAACCGGTTAGCTGTTTCTCTAACTCCCTTGCGTTGTCTTTTTCTGCCATGAGCCTCTGAAACTTACTCTCGTCACTGAGGATGTGCGCATTTTATGGATATACTCCACTCTATTCATTAGCACTATGTCGGAGCTTTTGTCTGGCTTGGAGATTATTAATTCGCTGTTTAACCGTGGCTCTTTAAGTGACTGAATTTGTTCCCTAATGATAATATTATTACTAGATGGTTTGGTCCTAAGGTATTCGTGACAACTATGCACTAGGCTGGATTTTAGATTCTCAAAATCACTTGATGAGGTTAGAAGCAGGTCTTTAGTCTGAGCAATTAGGCTTTCAAACTGCACCTCTAAAGCCGCCTGATCTATTTTCTTACATGGTATGCAAAACGTTGGACCTAATGACAACACGTTCAGCTGCGTCTGGGTTAGTATCACACTTGTAAGGTTAAACACATATCGGATATGTCAACTGGGGGCATGGCTATTAAGCGTACTAACTAACTTTTTTGTTTTCTTACTCCCATTTTCTGTTTAACCAGTTCTACATATTCCTCAAAAGGTTGTCTCAAGTCTTCAGGCAGGTGTAACACCGCTGGTAATCTTTGCGACATGAATCTCTTCAGCTAAGACATTTTAACGCGGATGGTATCCCCATAATTGAGCACATGTCTCTTCAATCTTTTTGCGTTTGGGTAGAGGCCACACCGCCGTATTTCCCTCCAAAAGTGCTTTGGATAGCGGTTCGCCTGCACGCATTCATTGAGAAATTCCAATGCCACAATGGATTCTTCCAGCCGAGTCAGAAAAGTTTATGTTATGTTTTCAGACTTAAAATTCATTTAGCAGTTGTTACTTTGATATTTATTTTATGACTTCAAACATTATCCTTACCGAGTATACTGCTCCCATATCATGTATTCTGGACAGCTTCATCAAGGCTGTACCTTGCTGATACGGTCGATAAATCACATTTCTAAACGCAACGCTTAATCTATTGGTCCTCTAGATCAGCCATTCTGGACAAGAGCCATGTAGTCCCCCTGGGAGCCATGGAGAATTCCTGGGTGGCCTGGCATAAGAAGATTTTTCGAGGGGCCATGCTGCGTAAACTTGGTTGTGATAACACAAATAACCAAATTCATTAAAATATTTTCTGACAGTTTCTGGGCCTTAATCACCTCTGATAGCTACTGGTGAGTAAAATGAATTACGCTCGCGCATATGACTGTTTACGAAGATGTGAAAGCCAGACCGGGCGGTTTCCGTTGTTGAGCTGGCTTACCTCCGCTAAACTTGCGCAGATTTTGCCAGTCTCACCTCAAGGATACAATCACCATACGACGAATTAGACTACGCAACTAACAATCGATTCGTCCTCAGGACTTTGATTCCTATCCAACTGAGCATTACTCAGGACAGTGATGCATCTACTGGGCACGCTGCAGTTAACCTACAGCAGTCTCGTCAGAACATTTCAGTAGTTACCGCACAAAGCCACTTTGACACTTAGTGCGTTTTCTTCAGGACATTACCACTGCCAGTAGTTCTCGTTCGAGTCTCAGTGCGGTAAAGCTAGTTTACGAGCTTTCGTCGCCAGCCTCAAGTCACTTGTACGTCTGGTGGTTTGGTCATGTTAGCCTGCAACGTTCCCAATTCGAGTAGCTACCTGGTGCGCTTGTGGTACTATATCTGAAGAAGGTTCTTTCGTTCGGATTGAATCGAAAATGCTGGTACGCGCTATGACGCTTTAGTAACATCCAGTTTAGCTTAATGTTCGAATTATCGAACAGTTTTGTCAACTTACATCGTATGTGGGGATATCCATTTTTGTGTGTGTGTAAGGATACTTCTCCTAACGCACAAAATAATCAAATGACTTGCCAGCACGCGTTGGGTTGCATATTTGGCGGTAGCCGATACCCGTTATCAGTTTCCTTGTGGAATATCCCGTGTCGATTTCTTGAACTATCCGGCATTTTCTTCCGTCTTTGTCTCTTCTGCCCTTTATTTTCCAGTTGTCCCTTTGGGATTCAAAATTCCTGTAATGAATGTGCGTCCAGTGAGCATGGTCATTTTTAAGTTCCATTTGTTTTCGTTCTGCATCAGCTATGGTCAACAAGTTTTCTTCAGCCATTTTAGTTGTCTACAATATTTTGACTCATTCTCAGAAACCGCTTTTGGGTTGACTCTAACATTGTCTATACACTTGCATGTTAACACTGCAGCTAGCAGCAGATGTTACAATCATGGTTACCCGATGTCTTATAATTTCACGGTCAAGCAAGATTAAATTTATTATCACAAACCATTCATACAATCTGCTTGTTTCATCTTATGGACCTCTAACAACAAAGCGACCTGGCGGATGTGACTGGCTACTAATTAAAGTCACCTCCCCTTGCTTCACTAGAGCAATGTATTCCAGCATCCTACTGATCAAAAGGTGAAGAGAATTTTGCCCCCATTTGGTAACCGATCTAACAAAAGGTGTATGGACTGTGCAGTCAAGGCTCCCAGCGGGTGCGATTCCTTGAATTCGCGCCGCTGCTTTGCGGGCGGACTATTTAGCCAATGGCTACGCGTGGGGTCCTCCAAATCAACCCTTATTCGGCTTGGTCAAGAGGGTAGTATCACGCACTCTCATAAAGCCATGGACTGTTCGTTTGCTACCGTTTCTGCTTCATGCATTCACGCGATTTCATCACACACCAAGCGGTTGTTTGCTAACAGTTCTTACTATCCGTCACCCAACTGGTGTTCAAAAATTTTGCTGCGATACCGGTTGCACTGTGCATCATAGAATTCAGCTTAAGGCTCTCGTTCGACCCCGATCCTCGTTCCATATTGCGTGCTTTAAGGTAGGGACACTCATGCAGATTAGAGGACTGCTGCCTTGCAGAAACCCGATTGCAGAAGCCTGCACTGTGCTTAGGCTGACATCCCCCAATGACTACGAAGCCAGATATCACCTGTTTCTTTATGGAGATCCAGAAGCAGCCTCAGAGCGTTTGGCTGATATAGGTATACCACTAATTGGGAAAGCAGAGGTGGCACTATTGGACTGGTTCCCGATTAACAGCTGATTGTATGCAGTTCGGCATTGGATTTCATGTAGTATCAACAAGCGACGCGAACAGTGACGCAACTTGTTTGTGATCTCCCCGTACGCTCCATTTGACTGTACAGGTGGCTCTGTCAAGGAGGACTTCTATCGGAAGCTTCATCAGCTCTTAACCAACGCTAAAAACGTCGGATGTCCCTGTCCTTGCTGGGGATTTTAATGTACCGGTTGGCCGTCATTGTAATCCGAGCGCCACGTTGGTGGTCATCACAAGCTTGATGAGGACAGCTCTGATAACAGTGAGAGAATTGGCGCACTGCGCGAAGACAAGCATCTGTTTCTATCGAGCACCAACTTCAGGCATACGAAGAAGCGATCCGCCACGAGGCGTCTCCCTTCATCCACACAACCATTGTCTCAAATTGACCACCTTACAATCAGCTTCAGACAACGTAGCAGCGTAGGGGACTGCAGGTTATTTTGGTCCAGTTTCACTGACTCGGATCATGCAATGGTCTGCGCGAAAATCTGCATGTGTTTTAGGGCGTCCCCCAAAACGAAGCACCTCAGGATTGATATGAACAGGTTAACTGATTCTTCGGTCCAGGCAAGCTATCAGTCTTCACTGGCATACCCACTCCGTTGCAACCCACCGCAAGACATAGAGCAAAACTAGACTTGTATACTGACAGTGATGACTACTTCTGGACAGTCAAGCTGCTGCTTATCTTGGCGCCCCTTACAGGCTTGGGTCTCCGCTGGCTCTCTGGAACTGTTGGACGGCCACAAAGATATCCCGGCCGAATCACATCGTAACGAGTGGCGCCGCTCTGTTAGCTGGTTGCTCAAGCAAATCCTACGCAAGGATCGTCGAGTATGGTGCTCTCAGCGTGATTTAGATATGGAGACCACTGCTGTTTGATAACATAAATGCTTTTCAAGTCATTCGGTTTACTGGTCTCAAGGAAAACCTTCTGTCAGTGAGGTTAATTGTGAGTCGGATGGGTCACCGATCACCAACCAACAGATCCGTTCGGACCGCTGGGCCCAGCTCTTTCATTCGCAATTCTAAAGACCTCCACCGTCTATCATTGTATGCAGTTCACCTTGTTGTCTCCCATGACTCGTCCCACTGGCTCCATCCAGCGAAGAGGAAGTCTGCCTCGAGATTTGACACCTGAAACGATTCTAGACTGCCGGCTCAGACAGACTTCCTGCGGAGCTGTTCAAGTACGGCGGCGTGGCGATCAGTAACCAGCTAACCTTGTTATTAGCGAAGGCCTGGTAGGAATGAAAAGTGCTTTTCTCCTGGGGCAAGTCAGTTAGTGTACCGAATTTAAAGGAAGACGCTCGCACTTCATGTGTAAATCATTGCGGGATTAGTCTTATTTCAGTTGCCTCTAAGCTATTGGCATTCATATTGCTCCGTAGACTATCCCCAGTAGGTGAGTCGTGCTATCGTGAAGAACAAGCTGCTTTCCGTCCCGGCTGTGAACGCGTGGACCGAATTTTCACGCCCTACCAACTCCTCGAACATCGGCACATTTACCACAGGCCAATTATCGTCACATTCCTAGAAATATGGGCTGCATTTGACTCCGTTGACCGACCTAATTTATGCCGTTGCTTGCTGAAGAACAGGGTGACGGAGAAGTACATCACCATGGCGACGCTCAATAGTGTGTTGCCTCGTCGGACCGATGTGATACGTAAACCCAGCTTCGGTGCATAACAACGTTATTCTACATTAACAGCGTTTAAGTAATGAAGTGTTGGAAGTTTGGTTATGTTGGTTAGGCTCAAGGACATAAAGGACTATGTAGCATAATGTAAATGGATGAATGTAACATTAAAACTAATTTGAACGCTATCAGTGTCAGGGAAGAAACAAGTTAAGTGAGGAGGTCTTACTAAAGTTGGCACGCACGAATTGAATAAAAATTACAACTGGCTATATTGGGTGTCAGCCTTTAGATGGTGTCCTCTCAGAATGATATTGTGCTTTAGGTACAAAATGCGATGATAAGCATGGTTTGGATTTCTCAGGATCAAATATGTTAATATCAAATCGCCATGCAGGCGTCGATATTGTCAACTCTATCTTTCAATTGCTTCAGTCTCAGTTGGTAAGCGATATGAAACAGACTCTTACATTCTTGGTCTCCCTTCGTTTGAGTAATGGCCTAGGGGAGCAGTGGATTACGTGGGGTATTAAAGCTAATGCTTGCTAAGTCCAGTAGGATGATTATGGTGGAAATTACAAGTGCTTTTGCCAAGACTGCTACGCGTGGATGGCGCATTCCAAATGAGGCGTAATGTAGGCGTTGAGCATATGAGAGAAGATGAAAAGGCCAAAAGGCCTGAATGACTTCCGTAAAATGCCAAGACATTGCTTAGTCTTTTTGCATGCTTTACCGGTCTGAGATGAACAGCCAGTAGCCTTTTGTAGTATCACACCTAGGTTGCATTCAGTAGAAGCGCGCTGTAAAGCCTGATCCCAGTTACTATGCTACTAAATATTTAAGTAATTGTTTGCACTCGTCAGTTAGGGATAGCAGAATTCGAACTAGAGTCCAGATGTAAGGATGACAAGCCAATCTTTAAATCATAAACCCTCGAGTAATGGTGAGTAGGGCTTTTGCTGACGGTTTGTGACGCATTTGCGGCTCATTTTGAAGCACTGGTCTTGTGAATGGATTATGACGACAAGGAATTATCTGCATTCCTTGTGACAGCCCATACTAATCTCGTCACTCTTAGTACAATGTGTCCGTTGCACCCAATTAGAATGGATCCAACATGCCACATGTGTTCCTCATCAATAACGTTCTGCCTAAATCCAGGTTCAGATGTCAATTCGTTGCCACGCAGGAGTTTTGTGCACATATATCTACTAGGCGTGGTACTGTCTATTACATTCCAGCCGTAAATAGTGGAACTGGGACTTCGATCCAGTTAGCTAGGTAACCGTTCCTATGTGATGGTTGATTCAGGCTTGCGATTACACTCGTAGAGCTCTTGTGGTTCCTCTTGGCCTGGATCATTTACGATAGCATTGGGCCCATGGGTGCTCGGACAATGAATCTTACGTACAGCGCTGTTGTTTGGACAATGTCCCGGTGTAAATTAATAAAATGGTCCCTGCATTTAAAAGACTTTAGGTACTGGTCATTTGTAATCACCGGACTCACTGAAACATCGCGAGATCCTGATAGATCCGTAGAGTAAATAGTCACATGTCTATCATTTGGCAATTAATAACGACTCAAAAGACGCCAGTTGGAAGAGTCTTGTAAATTTTCGCCGCGTGTACGACGGCTTGGTCGCGGTTTTCGTATGCACGATGACCTCAACTGTTCGGCTGCAGCATTCGTGGTTAGGATAGCCAGTTGCCAGAGCCCCTCTCAGTGTTGTTGTTAGAAGAACTAACAAAGTAGATCAAACAATTATCTGATGTAATTAGCTGAAGTGCCCATTCGGGCTTTTGCCAGCAATTCAAGCATGGATCTCTCATATTAACATTGCCCTATCTGCCGGACATGAAGTATCTGAGAACTGGAAAATTCTGCTGCATCAGGCTTCCGGAATACAGCCTTTAATGTTTCCAACCAATGTTTCCAACTTCTAGTTTATTACCCGATCTTCTCTACATTCCCCGAATTTTATGATTCACACTGAGATACAACCATTTATTTTTATTATCTTTGTAATGGGACATAAATTTACCGCATTTCGCCGCTTGGATCGTAAATGAATATTTGAACTGCAACAGAATAACTTGCTTAACACCAAAAGTAAAATTTCGGTAAAATGAAACTAGCTTTCAAATTAATAAACTGAATTCAGTTTATTTTGGTTACTCTAATCATCTGTCTTTGTATGTCAGCAGTGGGATGACTAAATTGAAACCAGAGACAAGTAACGTTAAGACGGTGTAAGTTCATTAGGCTCACGTGCTTTACGGTTGGAAGCAGACAGGGATGTCAAATTCTTGAAAGATACTTGGAACCGATCGAGTAGTCATGAGTTCAGAGAGGTTTGGAAACAATCGGTTGGTATAGTATTTTTGGTAACGTTTCGCCAATAAAATAATGGCTTCGTCAGACCAGGTGAATCAGTGTGCAATTGGTGTGGGATTTTATAGCGAACAGGGCCGATAACCGCGGTACCCGAGTCTTGAGCCATGAGTCATTACAGGAACAGTTCGGCATGTCACCTCAGGTGGTTTAAACACAGTGGGAATAGTCCAGGTGTTCCTTTGTGCGTCATGACATTGACGGATAGGCCCATAGTGTTGACATTGGGAGCCGGTTTGCACTTTTCAATCTGATCCACGCATCGATGCTCGTCAAGCTGGCCGGCCTAAAACCGCCCGCCATGCATTAGGGAATTCTACCCCCTCAATTCTATTCACGCAGTCATCAGATTTGGCAATTTCCACCGCCTCAGCAATCAGCCGCTGGGATGTTGATCGTATGCCTCTCCTAATGACCTCTACGTTTTCGAGGTCTATCTGGTGACCCGTGTCTAATGCATGCACAGCTACGGCCGAGTCTCTTACTATCGCCTGGTATTCGAACTCGTTTCTTGGTAGTCTTGCAATGCGCCTCCTATGCTCCGAAATTCGTGTGCGTAATTCTCTCGCTGTTTGGCCTATATACACATGTGCACAGTCTTTACATTTAATTTTATAAACACAGTTAGTCGTCCTATCCTTGGGAAGGGGGTCCTTCAGGTGTACCAGCGCCGAACGTAACGTTCGACCTCGGTGAAAGATCACCCTTATATTTTCCTTGTTTAGTACCCTCCGAATTGCCTCGGAAGTGCCTTCCTTGTACGGAATTCCGACCGTCCCTATCCACTCGGCTGTGGGTCTTGACTGCCGGTGTAGCACCTTATGCAATTGACGTTTAACTAGTCGCCGTGGGTAACCGCTTTCTAGTAGTTTGCTCATTGCCACTTTCCGCGCAGCCTTTTTGTCCTCCTCCATCGTGCACAAGGTTTGTGCCCTGTAGAATAGCGTTGAGGCTATCCCAGCGTAAACCTGTTTCGGATGACCCGATGTGTAGTGGAGTACGCCGTCAGTATCCGTTGGCTTGCGATATAGTGTCGTCTTTAAATTTCCCCCATTCCTGTGAACTAGGCAGTCAAGAAATGGTATTGTACCGCTACAAGATTCCAACTCAATAGTAAATTGTATTCTCTCATCAATGGAGTTTAAGTGATCAAGCAATTCGTCCTTCTTATCCTTTTTAACAAGTACAAAGGTGTCATCTACATAACGCCACCAAACTTTTGGTGAGTTAATGGTGCTTGTTAACGCCCTGTTCTCGAAGTCTTCCATATACAGGTTCGCCAGTACAGGGGATATTGGCGATCCCATTGCGAGACCTTGTTCCTGACTGTAAAGCTTCGACTGAAAAACGAAGTAAGACATGTTAAGACACACTGTCATTCCCTCGATTATCTGGTTAACTGTTAGTTTCGTCCGATCATTCAGAGTGACGTCTTCATTTAGACAACGTCTTGCTATTCCTAGCGCCTCTTCTTTGGGTACATTTGTGAAGAGTGATGTGACATCGAAGCTGACCATCAAATCATCTGACTCAATTTTTAGACTTGCTATCTTTTGAGCGAAGTCATAAGAGTTTTTCACGAATGCACTCGTTCGCCCTGTTAGAGGCTGCAATAGTCTTGCAAAGTATCTAGCAAGTTCATGGGTCGGGGAGCCAATACCGTCGACTATGGGCCGTACGGGGACTTCGGGTTTGTGAACTTTTGGCAAGCCATAAACCCTCGGAGGTAAAGTCGATTTTGGATAGAGACTGTACCACTTGCCTGCCCCCAAATCGTCCTTCACGGTTCTTAAATAGTTACCAACCTCCGTTTTACTCTTGTTCATTACCGACGCCACTGTCTTATCAACAACTACTCTATATGGACCCGTCTCCAAGTGTTGTCCCATTTTTTCCAAGTATTCTGACTTATTCATTACAACCAGTGTTTTTCCCTTGTCAGCCTTTGTAAGTACAATGCTGCGATCTTCCTTCAAGGAATTTAATGCGATACGTTCAGTCTGCGGAAGATTTGGCTCACCCGGTTGCTGAAACTTAATGATATTTACTAACTGTGCTCGAATATTCTCTGCCTTCGTAGCGGGCAACTTTGTCACCGCGCTCTCAATGCTTGGGATAATCTCTTCGGCATATATCTTAGGTTTATTGATGGTAAATGTCAAACCTTTCTCCAACAATCTACATTCCGTTTCATTCAAAACCCTATCTGACATATTAACTACATTACAATAGGTACTAATAGACGCGGAACTGTCGGTAGGACCAATAAAATTAGGATGCTCAGACATTAAACGTTCGAACTTACGCAATTGTCTTTTCTTTGCATTCTGCCCTTGTTTCAATTTGACGTCTGAAGCCTTATTGAAAATTCTGTTGTAGTCGAGAGGCGTTATGGCGGTTTGTAGATCCAGGCTCAGCCGGCTCGCGTCAATGCGGATCTCGCTTAAACGTTTTGTCACTAGGTAAATCCGCTGTTTCAGAAAGGCCTTGGAAGCATTAAATGCAATCCTTGCAGAGGTGTACGTGCTGTCCGGAGGTTTCACTGTGAGACATTTTGGGATCAGGTTTGTCTTAAGACATCTCATGTTGAAAACGCGATGATTCTCCCAGTTCGCTTCAAGTCCCGCCAATCGAACGAATTCACTTGACAGTTTTCGAACACGGGGTCCGTAATTGGTTTCAAATTCTTGAAAGATACTTGGAACCGATCGAGTAGTCATGAGTTCAGAGAGGTTTGGGAGAGGCATACGATCAACATCCCAGCGGCTGATTGCTGAGGCGGTGGAAATTGCCAAATCTGATGACTGCGTGAATAGAATTGAGGGGGTAGAATTCCCTAATGCATGGCGGGCGGTTTTAGGCCGGCCAGCTTGACGAGCATCGATGCGTGGATCAGATTGAAAAGTGCAAACCGGCTCCCAATGTCAACACTATGGGCCTATCCGTCAATGTCATGACGCACAAAGGAACACCTGGACTATTCCCACTGTGTTTAAACCACCTGAGGTGACATGCCGAACTGTTCCTGTAATGACTCATGGCTCAAGACTCGGGTACCGCGGTTATCGGCCCTGTTCGCTATAAAATCCCACACCAATTGCACACTGATTCACCTGGTCTGACGAAGCCATTATTTTATTGGCGAAACGTTACCAAAAATACTATACCAACCGATTGTTTCCAAACCTCTCTGAACTCAGACAGGGATGTCTTTTGTTCTCCGAATCTTTGGTGATTGGACGACAGAAACCAAGTGTTTGCATACAAACAGATCCTATGATCAGCCACACCCTACCCTGGCGGGGCCAGTGCACGTTTACCACCAACTGGAATGCAAGCGATTCTGATGAACTTGACCACCTTAACTTTCTGTCTCTCTATGCAGCTTAGTCATTTCACAGCTAGCATGAAAAACTGCTATTAAGAATACGGGAAATAGCTGAAAACAGTTTATTCAAGTTAAATGTCATACCTTCTTGTCCTTTCGAAAGTGATGAAGGAAACTTATTGCGTGACGTGAAATAAACGTCGATTTTTCTCCTTCGGTAATGACATCTAGGCAGTGGCGAGAACAGCGCCGGGTGCATATCTAATTTAGTCATGAACAAGTACTGGAAGAGTGGTGTAGCCATATTAATAATGTGATTGTTGATATTGTCTCGTGGGATATCCAGAAGGAAAACCAAGGAAATGAACAACAATAACAACTTGTAATATGCTTGGAATGAGTCGCAAATTCATGATTTCAAAAGGCTTTGACAACAAACCGGTCACTGTAGGTGGAGAGCAGCCAAAGTTACGGCGCGCTTTTAAGCTTACTCACCGTCCTTCTGTCGAAACCTAGGTATAAATTTACCAACACAGGGGATATTGAAGATTTCATGGGACGAATTGCCCATGAGCATATAATCTGGATTGGAATGCGAACTACGACATGCTAGGACACAGCTTCATTCCAAACATTATTCGAGCTACCTTTAACTTCGCGCGCTCTTCAAGATAGTTGTCTTCAGTTAAACAGCTTCTTGCTAGCTAACGCGTTGACTTTTGACACGTTGGTGAAAAGTGAACTAACATGGACACTGACCATTAGTGCATTTGGCGGGGCCTTCAAATCGGCCGTTGTTGTTGTTTCTCCTTGGAGAACTGGTTCTTAGTCCATCTACTGTGGATACATCCATTTTATTGTGCAAACAGCAGAAATTCTGTTATCTGAACCATTCTAAGATCATCATCGATATCGCACCCTGCTGAATGTATAAAATCCTTTCGAAGCGCCGCTCGAAGCACACCTTATGCCGAATGCGGTAAACAGGCTAGAAACTTCAAGAAAAAAATTTTCAAGTAATCTTTTGATAAAACGAGAAAACTTCGCGCTGGTTGGTAAGTTAACCACAGACGATGTCTTGCAAATACAGCAAAAATCCTGCTGATTTTCTCCAGTAATATGCTTTCACTCCTCTGCAGAATGGCTGATCTTACTGCCACTATGATACCTGAGAAATTTGCAAATACAGTTGTTGTGAGGCTTCAAGGTTGGCCCGTCCTGACGTTGCGGAGGAGGTCATCCAACTCAGTGATTTTCGTCTCACAAGGACAGATAGACCTGAAAACCACATAACCGTGGGGGAAGCTTCGTTACTTACACCAACCATGGTGTACTTGGGTAACCTTTTTGTCTACCTACTCAACATTGAAGGTTAACTGCCATTTAATTGGGTGTAAAACGAAGTTGTTGGGTGGATTGTTACCCGTAGTCATTAGAAAGGTCTGTATACCTTCTGAGCACTTGCTCAGCTGCGAAACGGCAAATGTGCCGGGGCCGACGGGATCCCGCCTGAAGTATTGAAACACGGTGGACCCGCGTTGTTGACTGCGCTGTACCACTTAGTGCAACGCGTGTGGATTGAGGAGGAGGTGCCTCCTGAGCTGAAGGATGCCCTTGTGCTACCACTGTACAAGGGCAAAGGGAGCAAGCAATGTTGCACGAATTATCGTGGCATCAACTTGCTGAGTTGTGTGGGCAACGTGATTGCCCGAATCCTGCTCAACCGCCTCGTGAGTCAGATTGTAGTACCTAACGTGGCGGAAGAGCAATGTGGATTCCGTTCGGGTCGCAGCACTATAGAAATGGTGTTTGTGGCTCGTCAGTTGCAAGAGAAGTGCAGAGAACGACACCAGCCATTGTACTCGCTTCTTGTTGATTTCACCAAGGCATTTGATACGGTGAACCGCGAGACATTGTGGCTGGTGTTGGGTAAGTTTGGTTGCCCGCGTAAGTTTGTAAGTTTAATTGGATGTCTGCACAGTGGTATGCGAGCGAGGGTGCAGCTGAGTGGAGAGACCTCGGATGACTTTGCAGTTGTCTCTGGTGTGAAGCAAGGCTGTGTCTTAGCTCCTGCCCTGTTTAATATATATCTTCATGCAATGTTGTCTTGTGCTTTTGATGCGGCTTGTGCTCACGGTGTTCGTGTGGAGCACCGTATTGATGGTGGGTTGCTGAACATCCGTCGTTTCGGTGCGAGAACTCTAGTCTGTGAGACAACTATCCGTATGTTGCTGTTTGCTGACGACTGTGCGTTGTTTTCACACAGCGCGGATGAGTTGCAGCACATGACTAGTGCTCTGGCTTCGACAGCGGCCAAATTCGGGCTCAGCATCAACACAAGCAAAACTGTCTGTCTCTTTCAGACTTCACCGGAGGTGCAATCTTCAATATTGCCGCAAACCAGCATTGGTGCTGAAGTATTGGAAACCATCTCCCGTTTCAGCTACCTTGGGAGTGTGATATCGACTGATCAGCAGCTACACGTTGAGTTGCGTATTCGCGTGTCGAAGGCGGCAGCGGCATTCGGGAAGCTTGAGTACCGAGTGTGGAACAACCATCAGCTTAGCATTGGCACGAAGCTGATGGTGTACAAATCCATGGTGCTGTCCGTTCTTCTATACGGCAGTGAAACGTGGACGATGTACCGTCGGGATGTGCGATATCTCGAGCAGTTCCATCAGCAGTGTTTGCGACGAATTTTGCGGATCGGTTGGGGCGCCAGAGTCGCAGACACGGAAGTGTTGCGCCGAAGTGGGATGTATGCAGTGGACGGCATACTTTTACTGCGACACCTGAGATGGCTCGGTCATGTGAGCCGTATGGATTCGGCGCGGATACCGAAACAACTTTTATGCGGTCAGCTGAGTATTGGGAAGCGGCACGTGGGGAAACCAAAGTTACGTTACCAGGACATGATTAAAGTGAGCCTCACACGTTCTAATCTTGATTGCAGATCATGGGAATCGAAGGCGGTTGATCGTGGTGCATGGCGCGATCTAATCACGAAGGCAGTTGCTGAAGTGCGGGAGAAAGTCCTCATGCATGCAGAGAAGAAGCGGCAGTTGCGGAACCGGCAAGCACCGATGAATTGTACTCCATCGACATCGAGCGCATGATGCTGTAGAACATGCGGTCGCGAGTGCCTTAGTCAGGCAGGCCTAGTGAGCCATGAGAGAGGTCACTCGGGACCACTGCCGAAGCGACGACGGGTCCCGCAGTGAACGTAGGCATCACCGGCGCAGCGTTTGTAGGCACGCTGAATTCGATTTACTAACCGCATGCTTGCATGCTAAGTCTCTTTATTTCAGGTGGTGGGTTTTCGGTTTTCTCCTAATGCCTTTCTTTCTCATATAAATGTCTAGCGGGCCATGAGCTATGCCATTAGGGGCCACTACAGAAGCGACGACGGGTCCTACAGAGAATTACGGCGAGCCGGCGCAGCGTTTGTAGGCACGCTGAATTCGATTTACTAACCGCGTGCTTGCATGCTAAGTCTCTTTATTTCAGGTGGTGGGTTTACAGTTTTTACCTTAAAGCTTTTCTTTCTCATATAAATATCTCCCTGTACTCTATTTCGTTAACTTGCACACATCGCCTAAGCTAATTGTATTCGATTTCCATAACATTTTTGTGTTCGTGGCATTCCGTGAACTATACTTTCTGACCTCGTGCACTTAGCTAGGATTTGTTTGTAAACAACTTATTACATATGCTATTTAATTAAGGTTTATATCACCGTTGCCTTATGCATTAATCGAGTTTATCTCTTTTTCTTTCTCTCTCAAGTGTTTGGCTGTTGTTTGATATCCCCGGTGTGGATGCGCTTGATGTGCATGTTGACAAGGTGCCTACCTGTCTATTACCCACTACCTCGTCCATACTGGCTCCAGGAGACAGTTGGTCGCTGCTGGAGGGGACGGGGTGCACGGTCCTTGTGGACGTGTTAGGATCAAAGAGTGGTTCCATGCAGTCAGTGTGGAGCGGACTACGGTCCAGCCACCGCCTTGTGTGCGCTTGATTCCCCAACTACAGTGTGTTTGTGTTTGCCTATAAAGGAGTGTGGGCCGGCTCCGTTGATGAAACGTGGTTCCCCTCCTCATGCCTCCCGGTCTTATTCCTTCGGGTTTACACTGGATATGGGGTGTGTGGTTGGAGCTGTGGGTGGTGCAGCGCAAGCCATCCATGGTCCCGCTGTAGGCACAGGCGTCCTGTGGCTTGCCACAGTGACAGGCAAATCCGAAACCGGATGCCGCCAACCATACCTTCTGACACATCACCGTCTGAGATGAAGGATTTTGCTGTTTATTTTCCCCCAGCATTGTTGCCTAAAACTGAGAACTCCATCTGTATGTTTGTTAGGGTATTCAACATGTGGGACAAAGCATTCATCAAATCCCTTGGTCTAACAAACATGCTAAACTTCGAAACCAGACTAAACGCAAGTTTGGTTTTTCACGAATAAAAGTCAATGGTTTTTTACACTAAAGTGAGCGGCTTTCGGAAACTCAAACCATTGTATTCGGATGGTGTGTCCAGTCCTGTACTGCACAATCAAATTTGTTTCTTTGTCAAAGGAGCCATCCGAAACCGTCAGACGGCGAGACTGTCTAACAGAAAATGTCGCGAAACTCCAAGCGACGTTGGCTTCAACTGATTTTTCAGTTTTAAAGAACAAATGTATCCTTGTAGTGCGATCACTTCACTGAATACACTAAGTTATGCTTCGAGGTTTATTACCCGGTTGAGACTATTTACCTAAGGAGGGATAGGTTTCTGACTGCTGTTGAAGCAAATTTGGAGCAAGAAATAACAAGCTCATAAATACAAAACGGCTGCGCAAGTTAAAGGACTCTCTTCGACAATCAAATCTGAGATAAAATGGCTGAACAAATGCTACATTGAGACTATGCTGGGCAATCGCGGTTGTCTCGATCTTTGGAGACAATTGGACACCTATGTGTCCAAATTTCTCATAAGTGCATTGAGAACGTGAATGTGAACAAACTCAAGCTTGAGTTATTTTCCTCCCAACATGGCATATATTCTTTCCGCAATTCACAAGTCCGGTGATCACCTTCGACATGTGTAATGTTGGTCCCGAACACAAAATTTGGAGGTAAATAAGGCTGCTGATCCTGATGCATTATCACCACTTGCCTTAAAGTACAGCGCAAATTATCTTGCAAAAACTACCCTTATTTCCAACCTATGTCTTATGGATTGCATCATCTTTGTGTCCAAAAAGGATTCCTACAAGTAGCGTCCAATCGCATATGCATCGGTGATGTCGAATGTCTTCGTGAAACTGCTTGCCCCTCAGATTTTCACACTCACCAGTTCGCGTACAAACATGACCACTCTACAATGGTTGTTTCATCTTGTGCATACTGTAGAGTGTGCACTGCATGACAAATGCGGGGCATCACTCCTTCTGCTTCCCGACTATACGGATACTTTCGGGAGCATTGAGAGATCTGTCCTGTTCCACCAGCTGTTTGGGAATCGGGTTTCAACAAGTGTTTGCAGCGTAGTTAAAAACTACTGCCAAATCGCAACCAATTCATCCAGAGTAATGGAGCGAAGTCTGTTGCGTTTTTCTATAGCCGTTGTGTTTTACAGGAAGCCACCCGCCCTATTTTCTTTCAACAATGGAAAGCTCCAAATACCATAGATATTTATTAGATGCAAACATGTTAATGATTTCGTCTTGGTATATATTACTCCGATCGTTGCGACATCTACCTTTCAAAATGGTCTAGATGAGCTTGTGGTTTGGTCTACGTCCCATACCCTGATTTTGAACGCTTCTTAATGTCGTGACGTTACATTCTGGTTTCTCCGAGCGGAGAAGTTACGTGTTGTTTTGGACGCCACTTCCCCGTTAGCATTGAGTGACCAGTTAATACCCAGATAGCCAAGTATTAAATAACTGGGGGTCTTTTTATCCTGAAACTTATCCTGGTCTTCATGTTGCTGAAACTTTTGGAAAGTCAGACGGTTGTCGTTCTCCGCCCCTCGATTTAAAGTACTTTCAATACCACGTGATTTGATTCTTAGCTTTGTGACTGCATGCGTCATACTGCATTGGCTCTACTGTTCCCATATAATTTTCCACAGGTTATCCAAAAGAGACCACACATTGATTTTAAGGTCCATTAGGCTTATTTCCAGTTGCAGCGGATTGTCTATGGAGTCCGTTGCGTACTTTTTATTAAGAAGTACCTAGAAGCTTGTCCTTGTTTTCATCCACAGTTCTAAATGAGCCTATTCATGCAATACATTGTGACCAAGAAAACGTTATTTATTTAACCCGTTGCAAACTTATGTCCTTTTTTTCTCCTACTGCATCTTACTGCAATTCTGTTCTGTCGTTCACGATTGCTTGTTTACCCAACCAAAACTTTCAGTACGATGTGAAAGAATTTAATCGACTAATACCTGTAGACATTTTTAGACGTTATATTTTTTCTTTGACGGTAATTTCGTATACTTCACTATTCGCAATGATGATCTAACGTGTTGAAAATGTACCTACCCGGGTGCATAAAGCCTACTTTGAATACTGAATACTGAATACTGAGAATAGACAGCTAGAAGAGAAAAATCTCTGTTTCTCCATCATAGATTGATCGGGCACATGCGCGGAATCACCTGTCTGATTCCTGCGCGGACTTGACTTGACTTAACTCGGTGGAAAGATTTGACACCGTTTGTGGTGATGTATTTGGTCTGATGAATCACCGAAAATGAACTCCTTTGCTACACCGTCTTTTCATGACTGAATCAGCAATTACTCACCAACTGAAACAAATCTTGGAAGGCTTGTGATAGTACAATGACCGATTAAGGACGCATCAGCAAAGCGGCGGTCTTCGCAAAGCAAAACGATGCAGAAGACAACATTTTGAAGTGCAAATGTTAAAAGACATTGGCAAACATGTAGTAAAAGAATTCATGAAATGTTACCTTGTACCTCAAGTGTGCTAAACTATCACACTTGAGAATTTGAAGTCCGGATGTCCTCACGGCGCTATGATGTAGGAGGCACAGAGGCGAGTGAGGAGACCCGCAGAGTTGGTATCCACTCACTGAATAGCGACCCCTCGTTGATCGTCCTTTGATGGTCGTTTGGTCTGCGCCAATCAGCAATGGACATCGATCGGACTGCATAGCACGTAGTTTAATAAGCCAACGGCAGAGGCACTCTGAGTTCCAATATTTTGAATAGGTTCTTATTACCGCTGCTGCTGCGAGCATCTTTATTTCCATACTGCTTAGCATGTGATAATAAACTGAAAAACGGGTTGCGATAGATTTATCTCCTCGACCACGTAGAAGATATGACCAATAAAGCCCCGTTCCTTTTGTATTGCTGCGTGGCCATTCTCCAGTGTCAGTACGGGATTGAATCTAAGATGCGCCGGTCCTCAAACGCTCACATGCAAATCGAGCAGTTGGGCACTTGGTTTTAAACAGAAAGAAGCAATTACACAGTTGCTGCGCCAAGTATCGAGCGCCACGCGTTGCAGTTTTATTTCTATGAGGGGGTGGACTAGGTACAATTGACTTTTAGGCAATAACATTTTGAGCGCTTGTACCTCATGCTTGGCAGATTCTTCAGTCAAATTAACTAACATAACAGTATACTGCAGCCATGTTACATAGCGATTAGCACACAGGTGGATCAATAAGTGTTCGACCCGACCAGAAATTAAATGCCCTGGATGAAAACTAATATTTTATAAAATTATTATACCCTGGAAGTATTCGCTCTAAGTAAGCAGTTTTTAGTTTGGTTTGTTTGTAAGTGACTATCCACTGAATGGATCTTGATTGCTCAATTTCTAAAAATGGACAAACTTGAGAGCCAAGCTGTGATCAAGTGCCTTCAGTACAAGAGTATAACGCCGAAGTAAATCCATTCTGACATGGTTGAAACACTTGGTGAAAGCTCCCCTTTATATTCTAGTTAAGAAGTGGGCTGCGAATATAAAAACGGTAGTGAGAGCATGAAGATGACCTACTATCTGGCCCTCCAAAATCGTCGACGTCTGATAATCAACTGGAAGCAATTCACCGAGTGATATTGAATGATGGCAATTTATCTATTTCCCAGATAGCTATGACCATAGGCATCAGTTAGGGCTGAGTGCATGCTGTTTTAACGAGCACCTTAGAGGTGACAAAGCTAACTGCATGGTTAGTAATTTACCTGACTGGAAAATTAGAGGGAAGTTTTGCATTGCTTCACGACAACCCCCACAATATTTTCAAAGAAATTTTTCCTAGGTAATAATTATTACGCAGAGTCATATATTAAAATTATCTAATGGAACCACATTGTTTTATCCTCACCAAAGAAGTTCTATCAGGTTGCGTCTGCGGGAAAGGTGATGGCCCTGGTTTTTTAGAATACTGTATGAGTAATCATGACGGACTTATTGCTGGGGGGCAGACCGTCACGTGCTAGTATTGCACTTCAGAATTACGCCAAATGAAACAAATAAACAAACAAACACAGCGAGGGATGCTCGCAGCATGTATACTTCTAGTGTATTACAATGTGCCTGTTCTTCACACGTTCTATGTGGCCTTGTCAGAAGCAGCCAGTTGTGGCTTTGTATTGATATCACACCCAAATTATTCCCGATCTAACCTCAGCAGACTTTTATCTGTCACGTGAACTGAAATCATACTTGCATGATCATCGGTTTGCCAATACTGTGAGTTGATCAGGGTTGTGGAGCCACTTTTAGAGGCACAGACTTTGACCTTCCACACAGGAATTGCAATGCTTAAACACCGCTGTACTAAGTGCATTCTAGTTACGGGAGGTTATGTTGACAATTACTAAGGCATGACTTGGATAGCTAGCTTCTTTCTACGTTGGGCTGTGAGGCTTTCACTTCATCCACGTACTAGTGATTTGCACCCTATTTTGTATTATTTCTCAGCATATCTTTTTAAAGTTGGACTGCTGCATTACAGCAATTCTGATGCTCAAAGCCGATCCTCCATTTCATTCCACGGCCATTATCCAGACTTCTGGCAAGCTTTTATTTCTTACTTCTGTGTTCTTTCCATCAGGCAGGAGACAGCTCCATACTGGAATGTATGCACAAATGAATGAATAAAACAGTGCATTTCACAAATCGCTGAGAAGCTTATCTCACAAAGAGTCCAATTCAGAGCATTATAAATGGTTCATGAGCTTGCGAATTTCACTTACAGGAACAGTATATGTCATCAATTTGCATGGGAGATTGACTAATGCTAGACATTTGGTAATGATACAATGGGATTATCACGCTATCGTGGGTTGCAGAATTGGCTATCCGGTCCTTTTCTCAGCAATCAAGTCGATAAAATTTCCTTTGGTTAATCACAGGAAAGTAGGGGATAGAAAGGAATAGTTGAGTAGAGACTAGAGATGAAAAACAAGGCTTTTCATTTTTAGCCTGAATGTTTACGTGAATGACTCTAGTTATACATGGTCGAGTAAAGCGAGGAAAGAGTAGAATGGTGAAATTAGAGACGCACGCTTGAATGCTTTACCTTTTAACGTCCAGGGTGTTTTGAAAATCTCAAGAAAAGATATGTTGCTCCGCGGGCGGAATCCAAATATTTTTAAACAAATGAGGTAAGCATGAGATCTTTCCTAAATCTATATCACATAAGTTTCAAATGCAATCGTCAAAAGCGCTTGTGGTAGTCGGACAACGCGTAAAACACCCATCCGTGACCTCCGAGAAGGACTCAACGACCGACAATGAACCGGAACTGGTAAGCAGCGCTATGTTATAAACCAGCGAATATCATAATCGCAACATATTTCAACAATGTCCTTAATCAATTGGGTACATGGAATTACCCAATACAATAATAATGCAACCAACCTGGCAACAGCAACAAGTGCGGCAATGCGGGGGATGACGAAACCTGCTCGCATGTGTGAAGAAAAGTCTGCTTGGCATTTGGTAAAGCGAAATGGATCACCATTTCTTGAGAGCTGTCCGCGCCGTAGGTCTTGTGAAGGTGATGGATCTGCTAGACGCTGGCGTCAATATCAACCTTTCTAGTCCGATTCGTCTTACGGATTTGTATCTTGCTTCGAAAGAGGGATTTGTCGATATTATAAAGGAGCTCATTCATTGTGACGCTGACTTTGATGCTCCGACGAAAAAAGGGTGATATCGCGCTCCAAATCTCCTGCCTTGATGGGCACCTCGGGGTGGTTCAGCTTTTGCTCGACTTCGGAGCCAAGGTGAATCGTAACAAACACAAAAAATCACTCAATAGTCAAACCACACAATGGTGGCGACAATTTGTTGAGAGATAGGTAACAAAGGCATGAGGTTGGGAACGTATGTTAAGCAGTAACGCAAGCCGCTTGAATAGTATGTCCACCACACAAAACCCCGGCATGGCATGCCCTTACTCGAAGGTCAAGGACGCGCGAGAAGTGACGTGATGAATGAGACGTAAGTGAAGAATGCAAGTGAGGGGGTATAGACGTGTCAATGGAGAATCATCGGTCAAGGCGAGAACCTGAATAATAAAATCGGTACAAGAATTGAACACAAAACGATGGGCTGCATTGTGATTGAACAAATCCAGAGAAGCAATCAATAGGACATAAATCAAAAAAGGATTTGCGAGACTGTGGTAGAGCGGCTCCAACTGCAAGTTCAACCAGGTAAAAGAGGTAAATCGGGAGAGGAACAGCGCTATACATGTACAGGTGGCACCTTCAAACAATGAGCACAACACAAGGGACTGGAGGAGTTTGGGCCATAATTTTGGTCCAGGTCAAGGGCGCTTGCGCTTGAAATAAATCTGCGTTACCTCTAACATTGTTGTTGAACGCATCGCACCAATTTTGTGATAACTTGGGCAGTCTGACTGCGTGTTCTAATATGAGATGTTCTAATGTGAGATGTTCCATTGAACTTCTGTAGATTGCAGATCTCCATGATTTGCCTAGGTTAGTTGTTCCGGTATTCTGTTTTCGTTTTTGTAACAATGATGTTGAACACGTAATCATGTATGTATGACGTTCTATTGAATTAAAGCCCTATTAGTATCATCTTTAATGTGCACAAAGGGCATACGTGTTTCAGGAAAATGCGTTCAATTTTGCACATACGGGACTGTGCTTAGTGCAGAAGTGACGGTAGTTCAGAATTGTGTCACATTGTAGTGCCACTTCATTAAGCGTAGATCTGAGACAAAAGTCTGGTTACAGTTTATGCACCAATTAGTTGCTTTTAGTTGCGGTCTTGATGGACGCGTTTTACCTGCTGTTGATAAGTCATCTAATACAGAGAGACACGTTTTTGCTTGGTAAGTACGCTGCCCAGTACTTGAGCATCTAACACTTTACAAGGCATTACAAATGGAACAATGGAACAATGGTTTATTACGGGTAAAAGTAGCATTGCTTAACAAGTCCCGTGGGATTGGAATTATTGCGCAAACCAATTGCATGATATAGTGAAAAACGTTGTGGTGGACTCACCATAGATTTATGCGAATAGCGGAGATGTTCGCGTATTAAACGTATAAATCCATTGGTTAGGCGTTTGGCAAGACACCGTTTGATTGCGTTTTGTAGCCCCTGGCTAACACGTCATAAACTGAAATGTAAGTGAGACAATGCATCGTCAACACGTTTTTTAAATATCGCCAGATTAGGAGGAGGGACGACATAATCAGGGAGGGCGTTCCAAGGCTGGCACACGCGGAGAGAAAAGAAATTTCTACCTCATTCAAGCCGGCTATACTGAATTGTCAGTTTCAGAGGGTGACCTCTTAGTTTAGTGTTGTGTTTCAATCGCAGCAGCGGACTGCAGATGTGGTTTGGGTTCTTCAGAATCTGGTAAACCATTATGAGATCCCCCATAAAAGCCGATATCGACCGCTGATTTCAGTCTAAGCTGATAGGGCAGATGAAAGCGGCCCCTGACGTTCTTGGTTGCCCTTCGTTGCGGAGTTTCGAGAACAACGAGATCCTGTTTCTGCCACGGCTGCCACGCATGAACAGCATAATCCACGTGAGGTCGCACGTAGACGTTAAGCATTTGGGGAAATATTGGGGGTTCAAACCGACCGAAGGCTCTGCGAAGAAGGCCGAAGTGTTGATTGCCGGTTCTCGTCGCCTTCTCTGCTTGTTTTGAACACCCGAGATAATGAATGATTCCGTCGGTTACTACTCGGTCACTGGTACAAGGACTAACAAATTTATCGTATCACATATGCAGTGCGCGATCAGCTGCTCCCGAAATGTGGCGACAATTGCTATCGCCATCAGTCCCTCATGCAGCTTGTCAGGATGGGTGATGTCTATACCTAAGTGGCATGTCACCAGGGAATCGAACGTAGAGAATCAGTCGGTTACACATGTCACCGTTCACCTGGTGCATACATGTACTTCGCAGAGAGAAGTCGAGGTCATAATAACTTGGTGACATGTGGTCAGTTCGTCCAAATGAACGTGTTAAGAAGTTGAAAGGAATAACTTCTGAAACAACTGCGCAGCTAACTGTTTTTCGCTGTTGCGTCCCTCCAACTGGTTCATTTTGAGTTCGCTGCAGTAATCGATTTGGGTGAAGCAATCGATACAGCAATTGTTCAATGATGCCACGAACTATTCGATGAGCAGCATTGCCGAGAACACCTTACAAAAATTACAACTAAAATCCTGCTACTTACGAGTACTATAAAATAAATAGTTTCTCTTTGCTTCTACGCGCTATGGATATAGCGTCGTGAGAGGACGTCATCACAATGCAAGCTACCCACTGTCAGACAGTGGAAGATAGGTGGTGCTACGTATTAGTAGTCAGAAGAGCTTTAATTTGGGTACGATGGACACAGGATGCGTTTTCTTCTGATGTCATGCAGCTCATAAAAAACGTCCATTAACTTATTAAGAAAGCTTGGACATAACTAAGTGCCCTTCACCATCAGGTTGTTGAAAGCGTTTTACCGTGGAGTCAAGATATGTTAGAGAGTGCTTTATATTATCTAGTAAGGACGGCCAGTGGCTTAACGACTACTGCTGTGGATACCGCAAGCGCAAAACTGCTGCATTTCGACCCAATGCTACAGATACCATGGAACCTTTGCCCTATCAACTCCCAACCAATGTCGTCGGCTTATTCAGTCACCGGTACACCATCAGTTGTCGTAAGAAAATTAGTCTATCTAGGAAAACAGTGCCCAAAAATCGACAAGACCTGTCACAAAGTACTTGAAACTTACCCCTACCATAGCAATACATCTTTTAGCTTTCTTCCAGGTCTGTTTAACTCCCATACACTCCTTTCTGAGTGAAAACGGGAAACTATCGCTCCGACATTCGAAGGTAAGCGACCGGATCCTGTCAACTACCGAGCTATTACTCTCCTAGCAGTTTTATCAGAAGTGGTGGAATCGGCAATCGCAGCTGAACTAATGCGATAGTTTGAAAGTCTGCAAATACTTTCCAATGTCTAACATAGTTTTAGAGGCAAACGATCTTGCGTCACTAATCTGCTGCTTACTCGGGGCTCATGGACCATGGCGACTGATGGAGGAGTCCCCGTAGATGTAATTTACGCATACTTTGCTTAGACATTCGACAGGAGCAATCACTACGTTTTCCACCAAAAGCTTAATACCTACGGTATCAAAGGTCATCTGCTCACCTGCTTGGAAGATAACTTACAAGACAGAACCATCAAGGTAAGAATAGACGACACTCACTCCGAAAACTTGTGAGTCTCCAGTGGTGTGCCGGACCGATTCGTCCTTCGACCGGTACTATTTTTAGTTTAGATATATTACCTCTAAGCGAGCATTTCATCCCCGATGCAGATACTTGCAGATCCTGCTAAAATATAACGAACAATACGTTCAGCATCAAGCCGTAACTATCTGCGGTACGATCTGGACCAGGTTAAGGAACTAACAGAAAGGAAGCAACTGCCGTAGTACCATGAGAAGTGCTACATGATGATATTGCGTAGCCGCTTCTTGAATAATTATCTTATAGGACAGAAGATCTCGCAGCAGGTAACTAACGAACGGGATCTTGGTGTCATCAAGAGAACAATTTCGAAGAAATTCCTTTTCGATGAATCTTGTCAGGCGAGTGCAATTATGAAGAAGATAAGCAAAACGTACAAAAAACTATTACCAGCTATGCACAACTAAAAGGAAGTCAGATGATAGGTAGAACAATAAAATCGGGATCCTATTATGTACACCAATCAGCATCAAACAAGTCACGATGTACCAGTGGCCCAGAAGCCGGTTAACCGCGTGACGGCAAGGGCAGAATTAACACTTGCACGAGAGCCCTCTGATTGCATAATTCTGACCGTAGGTGTATGATAGCAAGTGTTTCAGCTATAGTCAGGATGCTTATTTTGAGTCTCTGTGAGCATCATTTTGGGGCAACAAGGATAACCTTAAATGTGTCCTTAACCTGACGTTGATGTCCAGTGTTAATCAGGCGCTCACAGATTGAACTATGGACACTCCTCGGAATTCCATGCGGGAAGGAAGTAGGACATTGCACTGCGATACGTGTTGATGAACGTCGGGTGGTGTGTCCGATGCACGTGGCACCACAGGGACAGGCGAACCGATATTGTACAAAAGGTTCGGACTCAACCGGTAATCATATTTTATGAAGTTGCGTAACGAGTGGAGATCTTTCGGCAAGGACGTAAACTCGAGCTGCCGGATACATCTTGTTTAGCGCGGAAAACAGCCTTCAATTAAGTAGCTCGAAAAGGATATCTGCGGTGAAGGGAACAGAGTGAATGAGCTCTTTCTTTCTGGGTGTGAGCACAGATTCGGGGACGTCACTGACTGCAGAGGACTTCTTGACAAATGCAGTAGAGTAACAGTTGTTCTGTAGATTTATATGAATAAAGCATTTTTTCTTCGTCTGATGTCTCTGGGCTACAACTGTTTGTTGCTCGATAGTACAAGCAATGCACAAGCTTTCTTTTATATTTCATAGGGAGGAAGTTATGAAAATGGGTATATTAGCCAACGCAAGTTTTTTTCTGTATACTATTCTTTAAAGCCACCCAAGGCTACTCCGTCGTAACAGAACGTTATTCATTGTTGTTCAAAAGCCAGTGCACCACCGTCCACAGCCTCGCAATTGAAATTCCATAAGGGTGCATACGGTTAAACTTGTCCAATATGTGTAAAGGATCAACTTTACCTTCACAAACGATAAAGATGTTGAACATGTATCGTTGTAACAAGTCAAGAGACGTACTAACCTATTTGATGAGAAGGCGTTCCTGTTTAGCTAAAAAAATCTCTGCAATAGCTGTTTCGAGGGTGGTCCTAGCACAACCCCATCTAATTGCCGAGTGTATTGCCAGTAGAAGAGAAAAGTTCTGTTACAAACGCAACGTAAAATGACGATCGTCAATGAAGGCAGTTCCACGTTGATGAGCATGCTGTTTTCTGTCAGTTGTTCACAAAAATATCTATCGTTTCTATTAAAGGGACGTTAGTTAAAAGTGATGAAACATCAATGGGCATAGTTTCCGTTTCTAGATTCAACTTATCTACGCCCTCAACCGATTCAATTGTAGAAAGTAGCGAACAAGCGTGTTTTCAGTGGATCCTGATCAAATTAGTACAATCACAACTATGTAGATCAAAAATTAACACGTGAGTTATAGGCATCAATACAACTAAATTCCTCATCAATAAGTGATTAGCCAGACCTGTGTGGAGTCGAGAGAAATGGAGTGATAGGTCTGCTTACTTGTGTTAGTCTGTGGCCATGGTAGAGAGAGGGTCTGCATCAAATTCTTCTGTGTGTATAACTCCAGGTTATGAAGCCGAATCGCGATTGCCTCCGCTTTCAACAGCAGACGGCATCTGATAGCTTGCGTGTAGTGTCCTGGCACACAGTAGATCGGTTGGTTTTGATTTTATTTTGTGGTTAGTAGCCACGAGATGTGACAATACTGTACCCGTCACATTCTTTCCCACACCACTGTATAGCCATGCGGGATAATGCTCTCGAACTCCTACGGCAAACTTCATCTCCGGGCATAACAACATAAAGTTTACTCTCAAACTAGAAAGTGAGGACTGTTGGACCTTTCTAGACTTCTGCATCAATAGAGCCGCAGACGACACAATACAGAGCAGAGTGCACAGAAAGGGAACACCCACTTCCATAGTTTCGTTGCAATCAGCCAGAAGCGTAATACGGCCCGAGACGAATCTGCACAGAAGATACGCTTTCTGAGGAACCAATTTTCATCCGAAGGATGTTCGAACTTAATGGATATCCAGAAAATTTCATACAGAAGCACATGGAACCACAAGTACCGAAGATGAAATCTGTTTCCGCAGAGGAGCGCCTACTATACTTATCGCAGTGAACCGTCCGTAGGCTTACCTTAGCCCCTGTCAAAACGTACTTTGCGGCCGACTTACGTGTATGCTTTACCACAACACCAATTATGCACCAGCAGATCTAAAAAAAGGATACCCCGATTGCAAATTTCCATTTGTGTGTACTATTTCTCTTACACTTGTTGAGCAAGGTATATTGGATAAACGACTAGGCGACTATCCGTAACAGCACGAGAGCGTTGTCGCTCTGGGCCACACAGTGGTGGGAGGATGAATGTCCAGATACTGTACAAGAAATGCCAAGCCACTGTACAGTCACAAGCAGCCGAGATGCCGCGCGAACCTACAAGATGGGTAAAACGTTCCATAGGGAGAAGTTACGTGAGTTCATCCGAGCAAGCGGGAATCCAGCCAACTCTATGTTCGAACGAGCCCACCTGCACCCTGGCTGTAGGCTCTCCTGCGCAATGTCCACCCGTTGCTGGAGACACAGCTGACGTGCCTGTGTTGCGTTCTACGTAAAGTAACATACCGGCGTGCGATAGTGCAGGTGTTGAAGGCCAATGGAGAATGTAGCGAAGTAAAAAAGAAGAAGACAACTGTCAGCAAGCAGCTGCGTTGTAACCTTATGATATTTCACACGTCCTCATGCCTTTTATGACCACGACGTATATTTTCTGCAGGGACGGATTGATAGGCTTCTCGACATAATTGAACAGGGATTGCAGGTGAAGCAAAGCACCAGTCTTAGAAAGAGAGTGGAGGGGGAATCCCGGCATCTGCGAGTCACGTTTATTGATGCAACGAGTCCGAGGTTGTACTATCCCGCCTCGGTGGACTGAGAGGTCTAAAGATCCATATTCGTACAGATTTGGGTCCATCGGACAGAGAGAAACTGAAGTGCGCCATCGTGAAATTGTAGCGGCGCACTGATAGTGGAGAAACAAACCACCACCACCCATTGCATTTACCAATTCGTTTGTAACTGCTGTAGTAGTTACATTGGCAGAACAGATCGATTCTTGGGTAAGCGCATTGGAGAGCATATCCCAAAACGGATTTCCAAACTATCGACATAACAAGCAGCCGAACAAGAAAAGATATCTAAGCTGCCGGCCTCATCGATCGCCAGACACCTACTAGAATCAGGCCATCAGGTTGACGCTAGGTCAACATTTACAGTTATCTATCGAAATGACAACCCCAAAGTGTTGAGGTTTGCCGAAGCGGTGGCACTTAACCGGCATTGCCCTATCCTGTGTGTACAAAAACAATTAACAGTCCCCCTGAAGCTGCCTTGGGGCTCATGACCCCAAGATTAAGATGCTGATCTGTCTTTCTTGCGTCTACGTAATTTTTCCCTTGTGACCAGTTTCAAATCTTCGCTTTTTCTCCAGCAGTCATTGATCTCTGCAACTGTGTCCTCTACCAGCTATCAGTACCAGCAAATGCAACTCGCAACTTATGCAGAATTGCGTGCCGTTTATGGATGCGACGCAGTGTTGACTACTAACATGCGACAGGTTTTCAAATTTTGCGCCGCCTGACACCCGAGCTCCCGAGAACAGTGTCCAGCATGGGGTCGGAGATGCGCCAAATGTGGAGGAAGGAACCATTTTGCTGGTTGCTACCGATCAACCAATGTGAGTGCAGTCGTTCGTGACAAGTCACCCACAAATGCAGAACATTCAATTGGCGACGTGTCTCGGACAGTGCCACCAAAATGTGTTTAATCAAGCCATTTGATCGGAGGCAAACTGCACGATTCCAGTTAGACACAGCAGCTACAGTCTTCATTGTACCAAGGAAGAACTGTCCCGGAGTGTGCATTTGATCCGATCAAGACTGCCTGTGTATGTGAAATGGTTCCAGACTTTATCCGAAGGGCTCAGCTACAATCGAAGTCGTTAACCAAAGAGACGTAGCCTCACATCGGCTGGAGTTTATGATCGTGGAGGAGGAGATTACGCCGCTTCTCGTTATTGATTCGATCCAGTCTCTCGGTTTTGTTGTTTTTAATCATGATAGTTTTGTGCATGATTGCCAGGGAGAAACCGACATTAGTGACTATTATCACTCTAGGTTTGGCCCAGGTTCCGAAAAGTTTTAGGGAACCGTTCACTTGTTCTTAGCTTCTTTGATATGACCGACAGCGTTACTGGCTATGAGAGTTCCATTTGCACTGCGTGACAGGTTCTGCGATGAATTGAGCAAATTGATGAGAGAGAGAGAGTGTGTGATTGCCGAAATCGACGAACCAACCGACTGGGTTAGTCAAGTCGCAATCATTACGAAGAAGACGGGAGAACTGCGTGCGTGTGCTTACCCAAGACCGTTGGATGCGGTCTTGCGTAGAGCGCAGTATGCGTTACTTAAACCTAGAAGACCTTTTACTGCATTTGGCCAAAGCTAAGGATTTCACGAAGGTAGACCTCTATTCGGCATTCTGGCACGTGATACTAGATGCTGAATCCAGTTTCCTTAATATTTTTGCAACACCGTTCAGGCATTATCGTTGACTGCTTTTAAGGTTTAGTTTGAAAGTGTCCAGTGAAAATTTTTAAAAGCAATTGGTGTATGCGGTAGACGATTTAGATGCTGTAACATACGAGAGGCGATGTTTTGCTCTATGGCTCGACAGAAGAATAGCACGACCCTAATCATCATCGTTCCTCGCAGCTTTGTGTGCAAAAGAACATCAAGCTTAAACGTGACAAAATTGTACTTCGGAAAGGAGGTGATTTTCCATGGGCATTTGCTAACAACACAAGGGCTCAGGTTCCATTCAGGAAAAATTAAGGCAATCCAAACGATGCCGTTCTCTAACAACGTGAAGGGAATCCATCGTTTAAACGGTATGGTGAATTACTTGAGCCGTTTTATGCCAATACTCGCTGATTTCATGATGCCGATCAGGAGGTTAACTCACGAAGCAGCAACGTGGAGTTGGGGAAAAGAACAGGAAATGGCATTCGAAACTATTAAGCATCTCATCAGCAACGCGCCTGTACTCGGGTACTACGATCCAGCGCAGCATTTGGAGGTACCGTGTGACCCTATTCAAAACGGAATAGGTGCTGTTCTCTTACAGAAGGGAAAACCTTTGAATTTCCGCAGTCCAGCACTCACCGTGACCGAGCAGCGCTATGTGCAGATTGTGAAGGGGATGCTTTCGGTAGTCTATGCCATGGATCGTTTCAAGGAGTATACTTCCGGAAGAAAGACAACGGTGTATACAAACCATATACCACTTGTGTAACTAGGCAGGAAACGGGTGTACTTCATTCCTTGTCACCTACAGCTAATGCTTATTCGGCTTTTGAAATACGACGTGGATATTGTGTACAAGCCTGGTGCACGGATGTTCAACGTGGATAGCTCTCACGAGCTCATCTGCCGGTACCCGACCATAAACTGAAAGAGATCGAAGAAGTAAATTTAGTACTGCATTTAGCAATGACCGTAGGCCGCATAAAGGAAACAAAATGCAGCACGGAACAAGATGCAACGTTTTCAGTTTCGCGAGACGTTATTCTAAATTGGTGGTCAGGGGCAAAGAAGCAGCTGCCGAAGGAACTGACACCCTACTTCAAATTTTGGGATGGACTTTGTCTATGGTGGTTTGCAGTTCAAGGAAAACCGTATTCTGATTCGTCATCGCTCCGAGGAGAAACGTTGAATAACATACCTTGCGCTCACCTGGGTGCCAACTATACCATTACTCGAACAAGAGAAGTGAGCATGTGGCCAGGGATGACTGATCAAATAAGAGATCATCTATCGAATTGTGAGGCGTGCCGTTCACATGAAATCCGGCACACTAGTGAACCAATGATGCTGCATGATGTCCCTGACCGACATTGGCAGAAGTTGGCAGTGGATTTATTCAGTGATAACCGGGAAGATTAGTTACTCACGGTGGACTACTAGTGTTTATTCTGAAATCGGTCCACTCGCCACTAGGAGCACAGAGGCACTAGTCAACAAGCTCAGATGTCATTTCGCGTGGAACGGTATACAGGAGGAGCTGATCTACGACAATGGGCCCAGTTTAAAAGCAGTGCGTTTCAGGCCTTGCAGCCAAGTGGGAATTCGTGCAGCAGCAAACCAGCCCATAGCACATTCAATCGAATTGAAAAACGGAGTCAGCTATGAAGCAGGCCAAGAGACTGTTACCAAAGGCTAGAGTAACTGGCGAGGACCCGTACATCATGCTGCTGGAGAATCACAACACTCCCTCAACGAATATCGGTTTGAGTCCAGTGCAGCGCCTATTCAGCCGAAGGACTAGAACTCTGATACCGGCATCTGCCACACTTTGTGACCAGTTTTGCCACAGCCAGAGCGCTTACTAAACATTCTGCGAAAACGAATGACCACTTAGAAACAGTACTATGACCGCGCTGCACGGATACTGCCTTAGCTAACAGTGAAAGTGGAACCGTGAAAGAAAGTTGTGGTGACTACGAGTGTCGGTGCCAGGTGATGTGCAATTAATGTTTGAGGGAAAACTTTCAGAAAACTCGTGTTCCTTTGGGACGACACCAGAGACAACAATATGGAATGGGAGTTGAGTGCCAGATGGTGTGGGACAAGGAGACCACGGCCGTAGGTACAGTAAAGAGGACGCGGAGTGGCAAGGTCTACGGGATGGATAGCAATATGGAGGCGCAATCACAAAAAACAAAGGGGATGTGTTGGTAGTATCAGATCAGAGTGAGCAGATGGACTAACCGAGCGAGTCAGACAGTCAATCGAAGGCGGGCGTGACGGATTCGATTACTGCACTCGGCTACGCAGAGGTTCGTGTGAGTGATTCACCGTTTGTTTAACTGAAGTAAAGGTGGAACCTCATCGACTCAGCAGGGTCGTTTGATATGAGGTTACACGTGCAATTATTATCGATGTGTTTGGCTCGCCAAACATGCTGTAATTTTTACGGGATTAACTTTGCTGAATAAGCGTTTGTCCCTGAAGGAATGTGTTCTGCAACAGTATACGTATATTTCCGTATGTTCCATGGAGCGCACGTCAGCGGGACAAAGACGATTCAATCAATCACCACAACAGGGTAGCAAAAGCGTTATTTTCCTTCATTATCTTGCCTGAGCTACGCGCAACCAAAATCAAAGATGCCTTCGCTCCTGACCAGGAAGAATTGCTATTTCGTGATACTCTCAGTGCGGGCGACGTCATTCTTCAGTCGATTACACGGTTACCCGTGTAGCTAAGCTACAAACGCAGTGGTCCGAGGTTACTGAAACTAACAGTGAAGTCACAACGTATGCTCGTAAACTTAACCCGTAGCTGGTCGTTACTAGGCAACCTACTTCCTTCGGAACTACGACTGAAGACAGCAGTTGGAGACCCGCAGCCACTCGCTGTTCTCGCGGAAACGGCACCTCCCGCGACGACATAACCATAATAGCGCTTCAGAAACCTGTGCACTAAGACCCGTAGTTATCGAGAAGGCTGCCGATAGACTACATAGCGCAGGTGCAACTGGGACCAAAAACAGATTGCATTCCGGTCGATACTTGGAAATTTACCAAAAAACGATTAGTTACTGGCCTCTCATTGGTCGGCACAAATGCATATCATTCTTGTGTTCCTAGTCAACGGCTTTTGACATTCGAGAAAGTTTCATGTATGTATATCAACGCTTAAGGCTTACTGAGTAAAATTTCCGAAATGGGGCTGCGTCCAGGATCAAATGCGTGCGATCTCATCGCTATGACGGAGACAAGGTTATACACTGACAGAAGTGACACCGCGATCGCACGGCCAGGCTTGTTGATTGTTTGGCACGACCGACGCAGCAAAGGTGGTGTGGTGGCTCTGATTTTTCACAAGGAGCTCCAATTTGAGCCCATAAAAGACCAAGTCATCACGGTGTAAGATTCCTTTTGGTGCCGTCTATGTTTACACGGCGACAACACTTGCTTAGTTTCAGTTATTTACCGCCGCCCTTCCTCCACGGCCGAGATGGGCATCCGCAAAAAGGAGAGTAAAAACACAACTTACAGCAGCATTTTCATTACTGAGGATTTCAATATCCACCCTCTGGAATCCCAAGCAAATCCCGGAGAACAGTTTAAGACGGATCTACAAGACTTTGTCTCCAGTTACCAGCTGCATGGTTGAATCAACACTCCCACCCGATTCCGAGAAATTGATAAGCCATCGATATTGAGTCGGATATTCACCAACGAAGAACTATGGTAGAGAGAGTGATCGTTGACATCCCCTTGGGCCAAAGCCATCAGGTAGTCCTACTCTTCGAATACATCTACAATCCAATATATCCAGTGCAAGTTGCCGGCGTAACAAAAGCGATTATACGCTACGACATATTAGCTCGGCTAGGTGAAACAGCCAGTTGGACCTTTCTGTTAGACGAGGCACCAGCTAGTGCATGAGGACATTTAGTCGGAAAGTTTAACTCTCTGGTTGCCGAAGCGTCAGCGACTATGGCCTTCCGCCCGAGAAACGTGATATCGTTTTTGCATAGACGGACACGCAAGTTTATAGCGGTGTGAAGTTCAGCCTGACATATCTAAAATCTCTCGCCGCGTACCGAGAACTGGATGGCCTGTGCGACCCAAGGTAACCACTATATTCAGCCTGTTTGCGAGGATAGAATGACGTAACAGCAGAAGTTGGCAGTGTGTATGGTCTAAAATACCAAGCTTCTGTATCAACACGTCTACAGTTTAGGTAAGGTGGAACAACGTACGGACGAACTCGGACACCGAAGAGGGCGGCGAATCCCATGCACCTTCAATATGTTGCAATATTACAGTGCCATCGTTGGCTACTTAAACCTATGACAATGGTTGTTTCACCCCCAAAACTCACTCTATATATCCTTTACAGCAGTAGCTGTACCAAAAAGCTGTTGAGCATGCATAAGCACAGCCACCTGGAGTCGATAATTTGCACACGAATTCGTTAGCGGCGTTAGGAGAGAGTTTAGCCTAAATTTTGACTCGGTTCTTTTAACACTGTTTTAAGGAAATGTACCTGCTTGACATGTGGAAACACGGGATGATTACTCCTATTCACAAAGGAGGCAGTCCATCCAACACAGCCAACTACCGTCCCATAATCGCACTACCGATTTTTCAAAGGTCGTGGAAGCTATCTTTTCTGATGCGCTAACGGTTTACTTGGAAGGAGTTAACTAGCTAACACCGGAAGAACATAGCTTCCAAGGAAATCGATCGTGCACTATAAATCTACTAATAGCACGATCCAGCTGAACTGAAGCAGTAGACTCTGGCACAGAACTTGATATAGTTTCTTAAGACTTCTCATACGCGTTTGACCTGCTGGACCTTGACATTCTGCTCCGTAAACTCCAGGCCTTTGTTGTTAGTGATACTCTCCTAGGATGGGTCAAAATTTTCTTACTTCACCGGCTCTTGGAAATACTAGTTCGTGCATCCCTGTCAGATCCCATCCGAGTTGAATGAGAAGTACCACAGGGATCGGTATTAGAACCGCGATTATTTTTGACTTATATTAACGACAGCACACGCCTCATAAGCTCGAACTGCCTGTTTTGTGCCGATGACATCAAGGTGTGGAGGGGAGTCAGTACTCTAGATGATATCACGGTATTTCTAGCTGACCTGGATAGGGTATACGTGTGGTCAATCCAGAATGAACTACGATTCAATGCCGATCAATGTAGAGTGCTGCAGTTAAGACACAAGTTGGTGCACTCCTACATACTCGGTAACCAGGAGCTTCAAAAGACTTCTGGTGAAAATAGTCTGGGAGGTTTGGTTTAACTCGACCTCGGATGCACGAATCAAGCTGTAACGGCGTCAAGGATGAGCATCCAACACGTGGGCCTCCTGAAGCAAGCATCCGGACGATTTGACCCTTCGGTTTTTCCACAAATTCTCGGCCCATACATACGGCCACATGTGGCAGTCATGTTTGAAGAGAGATCTCGCCGCCTTGGAGAAACCCCAAAGCTGGGCAACCAGATGTAATGGGTCTCTATAATTTGCCGCATGAACGAAGGCTTTGATTGCTCGGGGTCTTCAGTGGACAGTATTGTCGATTACGCGGGGACCACATTTTGATTTACCAGATTATGAGAGATCCCAACCACACATTCCGCTACTTGCTAGAGCTCAATCACAACGGCAACTCGTGAGGTCACCATCTCAAGCTGGCAAAGTCCTACACTCGCTTGGAATGTCTTCGGAATTTATTTTCCGTACGCTTTTGCAGAAGGTAGAATGCCCCCACCGGAATCTGTCATTCATGCTCCCAGGCGGGCAGAATTCAAAGCCTGAGTTGACCGTGCACTTATTTTGCTGCACTAGTTTACTTGACGCATTACCCATGGATAAGCTGTTTCACTAGCGGTCAAATCCCAGATTTTGTTCCACTTTTTCACCTGTATGTGCACACCAGGAGGAGATACGATTTTACCAACATTCCATTTGCCTTATGACGTAAGGATTTGACGTAAGTCCTTTAATGTCTTTTCGATGTTCGCTAGTATGTGTCTTTGAGTACTGAGACTTAAAGTTCTGCTAACTGAGAAAGAGGTACTAACCTGCTGCTGAAAGAGTCGCAGGCGACAGAAGCGGATATATAACAACAACTTGGGTTGGCCAATATACCCATTTTCACAGCTCCGTCCCTATGAAATATAAAAGAAAGCTTGTGTGTTGCTTGTATTATCAGGCAAAAAACAGTTGTAGCCCAGACGTTAGAAGAAGAATAATATATTCTTTCATAGAAATCGAGAGTGCCACTGTTACCCTACTGCATTTGTCAAGAAGTCCTCCGCAGTACGTGACGTCCCGGAATCTGTGCTCACAACCAGAAAGAAGGACGTCTTTCTGTCTGTTCCCTTTAACGGAGATATCCGCTTTGAGCTACGCACTAGAAGGCTGTTTTCTGCGCTAAACAAAACGTATCCGGCAGCTCGAGTTTACGTCCTTGCCGAAAAATCTCCACCCGTTTCGCGACTTCATACAAATTGATTACCGGTTGAGTCCGAACCCTTCGTACTATATCGGTTCGCCTATCCCTGTGGTGCCACGTGCATCGGACACACCACCCGACGTTCATCAAAACGTATCGCAGTGCACTGCCCTACTTCTTTGCAGCATGGAATTCAGAGGAGTGTCCATATTTTAATCTATGAGCGCCTGATCAACACTGTTCATCAATGCCGCGTTAGTGACTTTATTTAATTTTCTCCTAATTGACCCGAAACGATGCTCACAGGGACTCAAAATAACATCCTGACTATAGCTGAAACACTTGCTGTCATACACCTACAGTCAGTATTTTGCAATCGGAGAGCTCTCGTGCAAGCATTAATTCTACCCTGGCCGTCAGACAATTAACCGGCTTCTAGGCCACTGGTACATCGTGACTTGTTTGATGCTGATTGGTGTACATAATAGGATCCCGATTTTATTGTTCTACCTATCATCTGACATCCTTTTAGTTGTGCATAGCTGGTAATAGCTTTTTGTAAGTTTTGGTTATCTTCTTCATAATTGTACGCGCCTGACGGGAGTTCTCGACAAGAAATTTCTTCGCGACTTTTTTCCTTGAAATCTGAATAGGTATACTTTATGAGTTAGATGTCATCGTTCAAGAAAGTATTAGTAATGCACTCCGATGTTGAGAGCAACGAATTTAGCGAACCCAATCTTGAGGCTTTTGTGGCGAGCACACGGCATATGTGTGCCAAGGCTATCAATATTTTTGATGTTTGTCGCCCGTTGAACATGCGATTCAGGCCTGGTACTTATGGTTAAAACGAAATATTGTTCATTTGATGCAGTCCAAATGAAGAGCCACCAACGCAATACATAAACTATCCGGTCTCAATTACGAACTGCGCCTTGGTTTACTTGGTGTGCTGTTTTCAGAATACCGACAACCTTGCGAAAATCTGATTCTCACATACCGGATATTGACTGAATGCGAGCACCCATTTACTTCACTGCTGACCGTAGCCCCATGCAAACAGTGTCGAGGTCGCCACTTGAAACTAGTAACGCAACACTCCCATTTGGATTGTTGGAAGTATTTTTATGCTCTAAGCATCCATTGTCGTTGGAATGCAATACCATCACATCTGGTGAACGCACAAGACATCCCGGCCTTCGAAAGACCATTAGACTTTCGTCTTAATGCTAAAAGCTAAACAACAGGGTGATAAAGTGCGACGTCTTTGCTGCTGAGAATGCAAGTTCTACGTTAGAACATTGTAATTTTAATTTTCTGTTGCATTTTCCGTCCTGTGGGTCTTGTGAACTTATGCTTTTTGTATCATTATACACTGTTGAACTATTTAACTACATTTAGTGGATTTTGCGTTTTTGTGTGAAAATGCATTATGCCGCATCAACTACATCGGTGACGTCTACGATGACAATTATTATTGTAATGTCAAAGAGACATGCTTCGACACTGCGACCTGTTATGCTATTCATGGCAGAGATGTAGGTACTTTGTTGGCACGCGGAGTACAAACAGCATCTACTGGGGTTAAATTGATAAGTAGACACAGCAAAAGCAACGTTTGTGGGCGGATGATGGAAAAAAACTCATGCATTATTCAGAATACTAAATCATTTCCTACATTTAAGCAATTTGATAATCTCCTTTTTATTTTCGGGAACAACAGAAGCAGTTAGGCATGCTTGAACAAGGTGCTTAAAATCAATCTTTGCAAAAATTTTGCTTTTAACCACATAATGCTGACGATATAGTTGTAATGTTTCATTCCCCCAGTATATTGAAGATATTATTAACTCTTATAACGAAGCTCTTAAAGTCATGAGTTTCACCGCAGAAGTGGAGGAAAATGGCTGTTTTCTTTTTCTTAACTTGAGAATAAACAGACTCGCTAGCGGGATTTTATAGCGTCAAGGATAAGGAAAAGGTACGCGGAACAGCCAACACACCAATTTCCACAGCGGCGTGCCACAGTCGAGCGGAAACAAGCTGCTCGCATGACGCACTTTCAGAGGAACTACAGCGAATATGATCGAATCCTCGAGAAAATGGCTACCCAGATCGCTTCATAAAAGTCTACATGGAGCAGGGGAGGGGCACACGGGTGTTCTTCATCCTTAACCATAAAGCACTTCTCCTACAAAGTCCGTACAAAGGGAAAATCGCGGCCGAAAATTTTACTTTTCTTTTATCACAGGAACGCAGGCATACTTTCCCAGCAGCGAGGTCACAGACATAATTTACCAGACCACCGGTAGTAAAGCTTAGTCTCAAGAATAGCATATCTGTCCACGACAATTCTATGTACATCTCTTCATTCACCTGTTCCTATGGAGCAGTATACATACGAGTAGGTCTATCCGAGAGAGTGGAAGAGGACCGTCCAGCATAGCTAGCGGTTGGAATCAGAAAGGTAGGTAGGTTTACAATGACCGCCCAAATTACCCGTGTACTGGTTAGAATACACTTCGGTCTAGCGGTCTCGGCCTTCTGCTTTTTTCTCGGCTGAGTTCGCGGCGCAGAGAGCAGAGGCAAAAGGCAACGTTACAACAGTGGCGACGGAAGTTTCCAATTGAACCCAGAAATGGTAGTCAGCTTCCGACAATTGCAGGCGCTTTCGTAGCAAAAGCAAATACAGTTCGAAAAGTCGCAGACAAATCTCTGGGAGATGTTTACACAGAAGTTGTCGGTACAGTCAAGCTCAGGTTCAGGGGCAAGTGAAATTGTCCCCTTTCCAGAAGCTCTGACTCAGATAACCAGTGATTTCCATTATGATGCTGATGCCGGTGCAACATTCATTTCTTGTTTTCACAAGTATGAAGATATCTTCCAAATTGAGTTGGTCAACTTCTCAGAGGAGAACAAAATTTGCCTTATTTTTCGAAAGCTGGGTGATTCTGAACATGAAAAGTTCACGAATTCCACTCTTCCAAAGAAGTACGCTGCCCTGTCCTTTAATGATTTCATGATAGTTCGCTCGAAACTTTTCGGTGAACAAACATTGCTGTTCAACATTAGGTACAAGTGTTTGCCAATGACTAAGAAAGAAAGCGAGAACTGGGTCAATTCTTCACGCAATGTGAATCGCAAATGTGAGCAACTACAGTTGCACAAGATGACCTGTGGCGAGTACAAGTGCCTCGTATACGTTTGCAGCTTAAGAGCATCCAAAGATGCAGACATGAGAACAAGAATACTGAGCAAGATTGAATAGCATTCTGACATCACATTGCAGCAAGTGACCGGTGAGTACCAAAAAAATGCAAAACGGACGCATGATACATTACTGATATAGCAGTGGTCCAATAAGAGCGAGCATGAACTCACTTGATCAGTCAACCGGCCTAGCAAAACTCAAGTAAGTCCTTCACATTCCAAACTCCAGCTACTTGTTGGTTTTGTAGAGAATGGCATTTTGCTCGAAAATGCCCGCTTAAGAACCACATTTGCAACAGATGCGACAGAAGAGGTCATAACGAGTCGTGTTGTTGGAAAGAGACCCTCCTTTAACAAGGAAGAAGCGCAACAATGCCACACCGTTCAGATGGCTTGATGGGATCAGAACGAGCACCGTGACATTCAAGATTGATGGCGTCACCAGGCGTAAGTACCCCACATTGGAACTCAATGGCTGGTAAAGCAAGTTACAACTTGATGTCGTTTCAGTTATTGCCCTGACCTCTCGCGATACGTAGCCCTGGTTGGGGATGCCGACACTCGTACAAACGGCCGATACGGCACGGAATGCATCAGGTGGTAAGTTCAAATTGCTTGGTGAATTAAACTATCAAGTCATTTGCTAGGGCCAACAAATGCAAACAACGTCTTTGGTGGCAGACCGACCGCAGTTAGATTTGCTGGGACCCGAAAGCATTGCATGTGCTAGCTACGAGGAGAGCTGTACCATTAAGGATATTTTTCCAAAGATACCTGGACGAACCGTAAGTCCCTAACATGTGAAAGCAAGGCATCATTACCCCGATTTTCAAAAGTGGTAGCCGTTCAGATCCGGCCAATTATTGCCCAGTGATTCTCCTCCCGGTGCTATTTAAGGTGATGGAATCGATCATAGCTAACGCTGTAATGGGTTACTTTGAAAAGTCTAACATCATAGCCCTGGAGCAACATGGATTCCGTCAGCTTCGGTCATGTACTACCAATCTACTGCTTGACCGTGGCAGTTGGATCGAGATAGTCGACAGTGGGACCGACATTCTTGTCATCTACTTACACATTTCCAAAGCATTTGACCTCACAGACCACCGCATCCTTCTCCGAAAGCTGCAAGCATACGGAGTTGGAAACCTTCTCCTTGGATGGATTGGAAATTTCCTATTTCAGCGGCGCCTTCATATTCCGGCTTGTGGTTCATTTTCTGATCCAAATGAGGTGAACTGCGGTGTTCCAGAATGGTCTATGTTGGTTCCACTGTTATTCTTGTTCATCAGTAACGATCTTGCGAGTGTCATCAAGTCAAATTTCCTGCTTTTCACTGATGACATCAAGATATGGAGAGCAATGGACTGTCAAGAAAGTGACGATATGATGCAACGAGAATTAGACTGCGCTTTTGCATGATCAAAGCTAAATCTATTACCGATTAGCAAGGACAAGTGCAAAACCGTGCATGTCCGCCAGAAGCCCACGTACTCATATAAGATTGGAGACGATATGCCGAACACCGCTTCCCAAGAGTGAGACCTTAAGATGGTAATCCAAGACGACTTCGGCTGTTCAGCGCAGTTTTTGAAGGTGTCCAAAACTGCGAACTAACATGATGGTCTGTTAGGGAGTGCGTTCTGGAGGTTCGATCCCTCCATCATCCCCACATGCTCCATGCGTATGTCAAACTTGGAAACCCTGGTTAAAACGGGACCTGGTTGCACTGGAGACCGCAGAGGGACGGGTAACGAAAAATATAAAGGGTTTGTGCAATCTGCATTACCACAGGCGACTGAAAGCCCTGGGAGTCTACAGCGATAGAAATCGCCGTCTACGAGGTGACCTCATCCTGGCGATCCGGATTTTGTAAAACCCCGGTCGCGCTTGCTGCCATTTCCTGAGGTTTAGCTGCAACCTAGAATTAAAGGGTCATAAATTGAAACTTGCCACCCAATACAGGCGACTGGATTGTCGCCGGAATTACTTTTCCTTTCGAATTTTTCAACCGTGGAACGCTATTTCAACTTTTCTCATTTCAGCCCCTACGCTACCCACTTTTTAATGAGGACTCGACCATATCTTACATCATTTACATTACTTGATCTGATTTCTCTTCATTGAGCGACGACAATACGTAGGCAAATTTTGTGAGCACCAACCTCACGAGATCGGGTTAGACGGATATACACATGTGTTAACGTGGATAATATGGTGAGTCCTTGATGTGTTTTTCTCTTTTGTGTAACTTCATTGTACTAACCTTATTCCCACAAACCATCCCAAGGGATTTGTCAAGCCGGCATTTTAGCCGTTTATACCATTGTTCTATTGTTCGATTGGATGGACAAGTTGAGCTTTCTCGACCAGTCCGTCAATAATACATGCCAATAGTTGCCAGACAAGCAGTGTACCAAAATGTCATCGATGAAATTCTAATTATGCAACTAAATTGCAGAACTGAATCGACTCCAAGAAAAGCTGTTCAAACCCGGTCTCAGATGCTGTCATGTAGCCAGAACGGAGCTGAAACGCAAATAAGATGCCAAATCAGTCTTCAGACCCAGAAGCCGGGTGCCGTAGGCAACTCAATCACTACTGGAGGCCGAGCTAGGTCGATTGCAATCCGAAGGTAAAATAGAACGGGTGCACTATTCAGAATAGGCGAAGCCGACTTTGGTGATAAAGAAAGTGAACGGTAACGTCTGTCGATGTGTCGATTTTGCAACAGGCCTGAATTTTGCGCTGGACACGCATTAGAACTCACTGACAGTACCAGAAGACTTGTTCTCCGAACTCAGCGGTGTCAAATGCTACGCAAAACTTGATCTAACTGACGCTTACTTGCCTATGAGTGCAAAATTTTACCGAAGGTCAATACGCACTTCGGACGTTTCCAGTACAACCGGTTTCCATTTGGGGGGAAAATCATACCAGTCGTTTTTCAACAAATCGTGCATACTCTGTTGAACGATATCCCCGTACCACAGTCTACCTGAATGCTGTTTTGATTATGGGCGCAGACACACGGTGCTTGATGCACACACCGGAGAGAGTGTTTTCAAGTTTGGATGAAGATGGATTTCGATTACGTGCTCATAAATGTAAGTTCATGTTAACTGGCGTTGAATTCCTCGGGATTATTGTTGACCAACACGAACAGTGCCCGGATCCTGTCAATGTCAAAGTTATCGAACGGATAGCGCCTCGGAGAAATGTCACGGAGCTACGCTCGTTCATCGTTCTTATGCGTCATTTCAATGTTTTCCCACTAAGCCTGCATCAAGCTAAAGGTCCGTTGAACTAGCCATAAACTAAAGACAATGTTTGGCAGTGGATAAGGAAAGGCCATCAAGCTTTTGACGCAGTTAGAACGGCACTTACTTCTGATCTACTATTAACGCATTTCATCTCGAAATTGGAAAACTTCGATCCCTCGGACTCTTCCAATTACGGTTTTGTCGCTGTTATTTCCCATATTTTTGAACGGAGGTTAGAAGGCTATTGCGCATGCGGCATGGTCTCTAACGTCGGCTACGAAAACTATAGCCAGATTAAAAAGGAAACACACGCAATCGTTTTCGTCATGAATCGGTTCCACAAGATACTTTATGGCAGGCGTTTCTCGCTGCTGCCTAATCATAAGGTGTTGCTGTCGATATTCGGGTCAAAGAAGAATTTCCTGTTTTTGCCACAAAGCGGGTACAAAGATGGTCGACTATACTGTTGGCGTACGAGTTCAGTATGCATTATCGACCCAAGCAAAATATCGGTCAAGTGGAGGCCCTGTCTTTTCTCATCAATTCGTACCCAAGGTAGAAGTATGGTTGTGCACTTGCAGCTATCTAGTTTAAGTCAAATTCCTAACAAATTCTGGCGGATAATGTAAGAAGAGTACAAATGACAGCTGCAACTATTCGCGCAATGAGAATTCGCTATAAAGAACCCAAGAGAAAGTGATGCAATACTTACACACACACATTGGCCACAAGGTTGTAACCCTGCTGAGTTGCGGACGCTCTTCAACCGACTTGGCTCACTGTCCGGTGTGGACAATTGTTTGAAGTTTGGAGACCGGGTGGTGGTGCCAAAGAAATTGAACCTGCAAGTCTTACAGCACTTTCAGACGTACCATTCAGGTACCAACCATATGAAAGTCTTGGCGCGGAATTTTGTTTATTAGCTTGGAATGGATACTAAAATTGAAAATTTCTGCAAAAATTGTGAATCTTGTCATTATGTGACAGTCATCCAATTGTCGTGCATAATTACAAAGTTAGGCGCAGATTAAAAAGATTTGTCAAAAGCATGGTGAGGTTATCGACACACATGCAAGAAAAAACAGGTAACACATCATCTGATCCGCTAACTTTCCTTGAGTTCAAATTCCTGAGTTCACCATGAACTTCAACGCTTTGAAATATATTTTTGGTCAGAGCCAGAAGACAATGAGAAAGGAAAGAAATGGAAGGCTGCTGCTTCCTTTGAGAAATAAAATAATGCAGAACTGAGTTGCTTTACATCAACATATCCAAGCTGTTGCTGCGTAGCAGATCTAACATCCTCTACAGATCTCGGCAGTTACATTGGAATAAAAGGGCTTCGGACATGAAATATCAGTTTTCGCTAGGGCTGTCATTTTACCTTTGTAAGCATAATCGTATTTGCTCCTAGATTATCATACTGATAGCGAGGATAATGCATCTACTAGTAGGTATTTGCTTTGCAACGGGCAGCACAGATTGAAGCAGAAATCGAGTTAGTCATAGAGATAGGCACACCGAACAGACAGCTATCCATTGTTAAATGCTCGCAATTTATTTGAAGTTTGTGTTTCCTGGAGTCAAAAAATATTGCATGCTGAATAATCACGTCACCTCACAGTTTGGAAAGGCTTGCTAGCCTAGGAACTGGAGTGGGTCTAACCTTAAACGCCGGGACACTCCTTTATGTTACAGTGGTCGGAGTTTCTGAGCGCGGCAGGATTGATAAAAATAAACGGTTAAGTATGTTTTGTGAAGACCAAATCTATTTACCCTTCGATTTGGGTCGGAAAGACCATTATATAAGTCAAATCATTTACCTGGATTATTGAGGTATCACATTTGTTGTAGTTCACGGCCATGCCAGAGACTAAGAGGTCACTTTTCGCAGTAACACCGAGGATGGATAATCTACAAACCTGCAACTCCGACGCTTGTGTGTCGGGGATATGTATGCTTTCCCAACAATAGTTGAGATAAAACCACTCAAAAAATTTGGCTAACGTTCAATCAAGTGTCAGCTGATTGTGACTGCTGATTAGTTGAAGATAAAATGGCTGACAAATTACGTGGGTTTTGGTAGCCTAGTTGATGATATCATTCCACGACCTAAAGCATTCTGTGGTGGTCTTTTCTGATTGGATGATAACCAGCAAGTTTACTAACTTAGATACTTAAACCTGAATTAGACCAGCTTCCTTCAAGCATCAGAATGGCTGACACGCAACATTCAACTTGCTGTATAGGCGCAATATTTTCTACCATTTTGACTGGGGTAACCGAGTATTGCTGAATAAAACAAGAAATGTAGCGTGTTAACTGAACGACAATCTAGTTCGACTTGGCGTCAAGAGACGTGTATTTTGCAACTTGCTAAAATGTTTCTTTATGGTTCGTTTGAAAGTATTTGTGATTTTAAGGGTAGATTGAATGATGCAGATACACAAAGTAGTATTCCGGAGTGATTTCAAATAACATAACTGTTTAAAATGAAACTGAGATTAAAAATTGTCCACATAAAAAATCGCAGTGGATTATGAATTTGCGAAATTCATAGCAGCTGGAGTAAAAATGATTTTTAAATGAGAAATTCAACAGCCGATTTGAAGAGATTACTTCTATTACAATGGCGGTAAATTTCTCCAGATTAAATTCCTTGAAAATTGAAATTAAAGCTCCGTGCTTCTTTGGGTACATTGAGAGTTCTAGCCCAGATATGTTAAGCAAACCGTATATGATTGATAAACAAATAATCGCTGGTCGATATATGCCTTTACCCCTTATATGAAATCAAAACTTTTTGTCATTTATTCTACTCTAGTGAAACGGTGTGGTTCTGCTGTCGGAAAAATCATTTTTACTTTAAAATCACAACTCGTCTATAGTTGTATCATCATACTACCATACACAGACCCACTCTGTAACAGTGGGCGATTGTTTTGAGTTGCGAAAGAATATATTTGGTCTTGGTTGAAGCAGCAATTGCATCGCTTGCCCAAAAACATTTTGCAAGAGCGTTTGTACTAGAAATATAGCAATATATTTCAGATTACTTTAATGTCGCAATGTCTTACACAAAGCTTTTTCAGATCAGCATCATCATCATTACACGTTAGCTGGAGGTGGAAAACACCACAGCTATTGAACCGCAATACAAAAGATAAGAAAAGGAAAACAGTGGCAAACAGTGGCACGTCCGCTGAGTTCCCAGTAACGGATGGACATCGTTTCGGAGAGCTAACAGCTGGCTGCCGGAAAAGAGACTCGTATTATGCCTAACAAGTGAGATCGTGATTGAAGGGGGATGCTAAACAGGAGGGGGATGGACAAAGGAAATCACGACACAAACGCCATTGGTGCCGGCTCCGAGCCATATCAGCAAGTGTGTCCAACCAAACGTGGTCATCATCCTTCGATCCCCAGCCAGGCAGTCTGGAAACACCACAGGACGCCACCTTCGAAGCGAGAATTTTCATTTCTCTCGACCAAGTCATCACTTGGCCTCCCCTCCTCCTCTTCCAATCGCACCCACAAAGCGCAAACAACGCACGTCGCGGGAGTCGGTGTGCTGGCATGCGCAACACGTGGCCCAGCCATCGGAGCCTGGTGCGTGATATAATCGTGCTGAGTGGTTCACTCGCTCTTCCTGCACCAAATACGCGACGTCCAAAACGCTCATTGCTCACGCGGTGTTCCCACCAGACATGAGCTAAGCTGCGAAGGCAGCTATGATCGAATGTGACGAGCCTCTTCATGTCTGTCGACCTGATGGGTCAGGTTTCACAGTCGTATAGGAGAGTTGAACGGACGGCTACATTGTAAACTCTGCTCTTGAGGGCGAGAGTAATGTCGCGTCTGCGCCACAGGTGGCGGAGATGCGCAAAAGCACCTCGAGGTTTTGCTATACGGTTCGTAACCCCATCTTCAATCCCACGGGTGATAATATAGCTGCCCAGGTACTTGAATTCCTGAACGACTTCTAGCAGATCACCACCAAGCGTTAGCGCAGGGTTGAGTCCCTACCAATCTTGGAGAAGTACTTTGCATTTCGATGGAGCAAAGCATAGCCCAAAACGATTGACAGCCAGTGCTAATCGGTCCAGTGCTGTTTGGCATGTTTGGGGGCTGTCACAGATTAGGGCAATGTCGTCCGCATAATCCAACTCAAGAAGTCGTTCACCAGGTAGTAGCTGCGCACCTTCTAGGTCGTGTCCAGCGAACATTGTTTCCATGACTTCATCAATATCGAAAGTTGAAGAGGAAAGGTGACAGCGGGCATCCTTGTCTCACACCGCTGGTGATACTGAAGGGTGGCGAGAGTTTGCCATAAACCCTCACCCTGCCCGAACTATGCGCGTACAGCGCTTTGATAATGTTTACATATTTATCAGGCACACCTTTCCTCAGCAGACACTCCCAAAGGGCACATCGATCGACTAAGTCGAAGGCACCTTTATGTCAAGAAACGCGACAACGGTTGGTCGCCAATAAACATGGCGGTGCTCCAACACTTGACACAATGTGAAGATGTGGTCGATGCAGCGCCGACCTCGACGAAATCCGGCTTGCTCTTCACGAATTTGGTTTTCACGCGTGCCAGTCAGTCTGTGGAGAATGACAGAGGCAAGCAATTTAGAGGCAATCGAAATCAGACTGATCCCTCTATGATTGCCGCATTCCAAACGAGAGCCTCCCTTGAAAATTGGGACAATGACGGGGCGGTTCCAGTCTGTCGGGACTGTCTCCTGCTCCCAAAGTTTTATTAGCAACTCGTGTAGATCATCTAGTAGAGCAGGTCCCCCGAATTTGAAGAGGGCTGGAGGAATTCTATCTGCCCATGCGGCCTTATACAATTTCAACAGCCTGATCTCATGTTCGACTTCTGCGTGTGAGGGGGGATCCAAGGAGACGGCCCAAGGAGAAGGGCGCTCAATGCCCGAAGAAGAAAGCGATAATTCAGGTTGGTTAAATTGCCTTGCAAAGTGTTCAGCCCAACGCTCCAAACGTTTTGCCAAGCTGTGGATCGGCTGCCCACTCTCGTCGCGTATGGTCTCACTAACACCAGGTCTCCTGCTGCCTATTTCCCGTATCAGACGGAATAAGTTACGATGATTACTAACGGCAGCGAAGGTTACCATCGCAGAGGCACGATGAGACCACCAGGTTTCGCGGTTCTTCCTAAGGCTAGCACGTAGTTTTGCCCTGAGACTTTTGCGAGCCTAATTGTATTCGCTTCCAGCCGGAATACGTCGGCGAGCATCCATAAGTTCCAGAGAGTGTGTAGAGACCCAATGTCCGGTTTGGCAATTTGCTTTGCCACATGGACATGCCTGCTAACTGTAACGTTTGACGAATATGTGACCAGTGATCAACGGTGTTTACTGGGCGCTTACTCAGCCCAGATGTCAGCGCACTTTGGTACACATTCAGAACATCTGGCTTCGCCAGCTGGCTAGTGTCAATCCGTTCACATAGACGTTGCGGACGTCCACCGAAACGCACCAGGGGGTCGGCACAGACAAGTGCGTGGTCAGAGTCCACGCTCGTGCTCCAAATCGAGCGACAATATTGGACACAGCCTATCCAGCAATAACTGATCGCGATATGATCGATTTGCGTCCATGGTTGGCCCGAGGTTGGAGGCCGCCAAGTCACGCTTCTGCGGGTGCTGTGTCGAAAGTTAGTGCTCGCGAGAAAGAGGCGAGCATCTTCACACAGCTGTAGCAATCGCTCACCATTATCATTACGGGAGCCTACACCGTGTTGGCCGCCCAGATGAAACTCATCAGAGGACAATTTGCAGACTTGGGCCTTTAGATCGCCAGCCAACAACACAGCATCCGTGCTTCTTCTGTAACGAAGGAGCTCGTGCAGTTGCTGATAGAAATCATCTTTTACCGGATCAGTGCTACATTCTGTAGGAGCGTAAGCCGCAATGACAAACAGGCAACGTTTGTTCCCGCGCGACTTCCTAGCACGGAACGAACCAGCTAATCTAACGGTGCACATTCTACTGTTTACTGGGATCCAATCAATCAGGGCAGCTTCAGCCCGGGGACTCAAAACAATGCCGACGCCAGCTTGACCGGCATTTGAAGCTGCGTCATCGCCAGACAGGCGCAGTGAGAATGTGCCGCCCCATGTGGGGGATCGCAGGGCAAACACAGAGCACGAAACTTGCACGCGGGTTTCTGATAAACAGCAAATATCGATCGATAGGGTCTCTAGTGTGCGGGCAAGTGCTGCCTGTTGGCCAATCTGTAGCAAAGTGCGCACGTTGAGGTATGCCAGTCTTAGCGAGACGCGAGGACTCCAAAGGGAAACGGATGAACTGACGTTGTCCGCTTGGTTGAACATGGACTTGTCGACTACATTGGAGCGAGGCCCTGCGATTGTGTGTGATTTGAAATTAGAAGACAAGCGACTATTGAAGTAAGCTGGGGGAGGGCCAAGAATGGCGGGATTAAAAACAGGGGGATATAAGTAACGTTGGAGCGGGACGATAAAGATGAAGAGGCGCAAGAAGGGGTATAAGATGACGGAAAGGCCTGAGCAGTAGCATCCAAACCCCTATCCACCCTGCTCGATGCAGCAGATAGGGCGCCGTTTATTCTCCTCTGCGACGGCCAGAGCATCAAGAAATCGTTGTAGGAAAGTTTCCTTGTATTGCGTGGGCGGAATACTGTCAGGTTGCCCAGGCCTAGACAGGAGAACGATTAGGGTTCTCAACCAAAACCTTTGGTACAAAAACCTTGCCGAAAGGCAGCGGGTTTTGGCACTGGACTACAGAGCCCGTTTAATGAAATGAGGAGCTACCCCATTCCAACCCCCAACCTGGAAGACCAGGAGGCTGAGTTTGTCTGGCCTCTAACCATTGACCAATCTGGTATGAGTGGCTCTGAAGGTGCAAAAAAAGCACCAACCAGCATAGCTCAATGGATCCGTGAGGCACACAAACCATCGCACCACGGTAAGGTCCAGCCTCATTGCGATGGGATTTTTCAGATACCACACATTTTATCCAAAAATTCTTATACTTCAAAGCACCCTAGTTGCATTAGCCTTGTATTACACTTTTATAGGAGAGCACAGTTGCATTCCACATATTACTGTCCTTTCTAGTAAGTAAATTCACTTTACATGCTTTAACTTTAAAGCAATAATGCTTCCTTCCATGATGCATTTCGAAATTATTTGGTTTTATGAGATAGATGTGGCAACCGGGACCAAGGGAAACTTTTTGTGATCGCTACCCTTAAGCTATCAACTCACGTCCGGTAACGCTTGGCAGGAAGGTGGTATATTTGACCAATTTACACTTTAAATGTGTGCGGTCCACAATGCGATTGTGCGTCGCAATCCATTCACACAAGGTTTTTCATCTTGATTTAACTGTATTGCTTGGGATATTTTGTAATCAAAAATGCGTGCGCAGTATCACTTTTTGAAAAAAAGCAGCTGCAGTGCGGGATGGTCTCTTCTATACCAGTGGCGGAAAGCCCATTTCGCCTGCAGATGCAGTTACAGAGACAAGTAAAGCTTTTGATGTTTTTATAAGACGTTTCAATAACTCGACTGATTGCTTTTATATTTATGTTAGGTAGATAAGATCAATATAACCAACGGCTGAATTAAATAAAACTAACCTAAAAACCCTCATTTTTATTGTTTCTTCATGCTGTAGACTCTCACTTATCTTAGATCAATTATGCAAATTTCTTCGTCATTTGAACTGCGGCTAAACAGTTTGCGTATAGGCAATTGTGGGCTTGCTTGTTGCTTCGACTTTTGTTGGCATTGCATTTCTTGCATGCCCCATATATTTCTTTTCATACTTTTCACACTCTAAGGCAAACGTCACATTCCTAGCTTGGTGAGGATGCGCTTTTCATTTTGGTCTTGACAAAGTTCATGTCGACAAAACTGTTTATGTTTAACAATCAAGTGATGCGTTTTGTGTAATCGGGATAGCACTTTGAATAAGACTTTTATACACTATCGGTCTCTTGGCATTTGGTGTAGGCTCGACATATTCAGCTTTGCGGTTCCAACAACTCCCGACAAAACTGCATGGATAATCGTCGCGCAGAAATGAGATAAATATGTGAATTTTCTATTTCCACTAGCCTTACGACCTATTGCGGTTTAGATTCTATTCAGCAACTAGGATCAACACGGTGGATACATTTTCATAACACCGTATTGTTGTTAGAATGCATTCTTTTGTGGGCACTTTTTGTTAGCTTCTACCTCACAATTGTAATTTACCCTCCAAGTAGATGAGCTTGGATTTTACTACGTATTACGTTGTAAAATGCATTCCGTGTACCACTCTGCTTAGTATATTACATGCTATCTACACCTGGCTACGTTTGATTGTCACGACTGTATTATCTACCTACCGAAATCATCGCCTTGCTTATGTAACTCAGTGTCTGCAATGAGTTCTGATATTGGAGAGACCAGTGGAATCCTTTCACTTGCACATAGATCATTCTATTGAACTTTAATCTCTTGTTGTCGGTTGCTGACGACTGGCCCACCATTACGTAAGCGCCGTGTGACGATTTCATTCGCCCGTTAAAAATAATCAGAATTAGATTAGACAACGATATAAAATGATAACGCTTTTTAATTGGCCGATAGATTTCATGTTATTAGGAAGTTATGTTTGGTATATACGGTACTGTGATCTCTTTAATATATGTTTAAGGCTTCAGCATAATTATTTAATGAAGTAAGAGGAGAGGGTGTCCAGCATTGTCGCAAGTAGTAGCAGAAGTGCATCCCTCTTGCACCTATATAAACTAGTGCTTGACTTACAAACCATCAATGTGTTTCACGCCCAATTTGATTTGAGTTAACTAGTAAATCTATGTCCTATTTATTTTATGATGTAATTTCAAAGTTAGTTCAATTACGATGCCTCGGTATTTGCGTTTCTTGTAGTAGACGCACCTTTTTGCTTGTAAAAGCCGTCTGCTAAGTTATGAATGACATATACCTCGTCAATGTAGGCAGAATGGCGCCAGACGTTTCGGCTTCTAATTATCGTAATGCATTCTTTTATTAAGTAACTGGAAAATCCCCATTTAATCATCAAGCACAAAGGACCGAAGGTAAATAATTGTTTTCGATGAATTCCTCGTCAGACCTTTACAATCATATGGGTACAGAACCATGGGAGTAACAGTGGTTTCGATCAGTTCCAATGAAACCAACAATAAACGTAAACGATAAGCGCAAACTAGGACAAAGATGTAGTCAGATGATTGCTTCTGGCCTCCAAATCGTCCATTTTTTCTGGCCATGGTAACTTAAGAGCTTCGACCAGTTTCGTTTGTGAACCCAAAAGCGGTTGCTACAACCGAATACTAATCGCCTCAGCTGTAGGGAGGGTGCGGAGGCGAAGGCCTTTCGATTGGAGTGGCGGAACCTTGTAGAGTATTCGAAAGGCGCGGACTGGATCGACTTCATGCCCACTATCAACTAAATGAGCCATAACATGCTAGTTATGGCCCAGGTACCGCCTCGAAGCAGCCAGCGTGGAAGGTGCTCATTAATGCGCTTTGACAAGTGCCGTGCCGTTCGAGCGATGTAAGTAGAGCCGCAGGCGCACTCGAACTTATAAATGACCATAGAAACCGTCAGCTTCGGCAACTGGTCTTTGTTGCAAACGCGAATGAGGGATTCCGTTGAGAAAGTGCATTGGAGCTTAGCAGCTGGAAAAGTTGACTTAACGGCTGTAGAAAGGCTTCTGGCTACACGTTCGGCGGCTGCGTCTCCTTTGAAAGGTAATCTTATAAATGGTTCTTTCTTCTCAGCTGTTGGAACCTGCACCGGGTAGGGTTTGCCTTGCATGCTCTTAAGAATGAAACGATCAGGATACCCGTTTTCGCGCAGCACATTTTGTATGAACCCCAACTCAGTAGCCAACGTGTCTTCAGAACAAATCCTGCGGGCCGTTGTGGTTAAAGTGCGAATTAGTTTTCGCTTGTATCTCAAAGGAACGAAATTATGGAAGTTCGTATATTGGCCACTCAAGGTTTTCTTCCTGTAGACGTGCCGATGGATCGAGCCATCTTCCCTACGAGTTAACAATACATCAAGGAACCGCAACCGGTTATTCGCTTCCTACTCGCAGGTAAAATACTGTGCTGCGTGGGCCTGATTAAGGCGTTCACTAACAGCGTCGAGGACAGTGGACTGATCGGTCACAATAAATATGTCATTCGGATAGCGATAATAACAATCAAAGCTCGTGATCTCCGCATTTAGTTTGGTGTTCTCTAATTTTGCCATGAACACAACAGCAAGCAGCGGACCTAGTGGCGATCCCATGGCTACACCATCTTTTTGACGGTAGTAGGGGCCATTGAATAAGAACTGTATGTTCCAGATGCAACGCAAAAGGAGACTTTTCAAATCACGCAATGTTATGCATATCGTTGTCTGTGTTTCATTGATGTAAGTACAAATGAAATCAATTGTCTCGAGAAGTGGGACGTTGGTGAAAAGTGAGAAAACATCCAAGGAAAACATTATTTTCTTACTGATGTTGCGGTCCCTGACGCTTTCGTTGAAATGAAAAGTGTCAAGAAGGCTGTAATGTGTAAGTCGCTGCCTTATTGGCTCAATAATTTCCACAAGCCATTGGGCAACAGAATGCTTGGATTTTGTAAAGAAAATCACCTGCACGTAAACAAGAGCATGACATACGTTCCTTCAAACGAGCCGTCGTAAATGTCTACTTTCAGACGCAACCAGTCGGGCATAAAATCCCTCAAAATCTTACACCTAGCAAAAAACAGCAAAGGTTGAAGATAACACCACGAGATCTTCCTTTGCACATCACTTGAAATCTATTCCGAAACAAAGTAGATTCGGGCACTGTGAAAAGAAGGCTAATCTACCTTGCGCAGTGTGTGATGTGTATTTACACGTGGCCTGCTCTGCGACATACCTCGTATGAATGGTACAACATATGTCTAGTGTAAATCTGAGCTTCATATACTTTTATAACAAACAACTGCCAGTTGCCTAAACTCCTTGAAAGAAATGTTAAACATTGTCTCATCAACTTTGCAACAAATTATACATTTTCCCAGCAAACTCAGTTTTAAATTTTTACTGACATTCCGAAGTCATTTCTTGTTGGCGTCCTTTAAAATAAACACTTAGAAAAGTATTATATTTTCTAAAAATGTCTAATTTGCGAATCGAAATTTATGTGTGTGATTTTGCACAATTTTCTATAACATATTTGATAATGAAGTCAATTTAAATCCTCAGCAGATAATGGGTTAAGGATAAATACACTTTACTTTTTAAATTAAGCTACGGTTAGCCTGAGTTTCCAGGCGCTTAGAAGTCTACGCAGGTAACCAGTTAATGCTGAGTCGAAGTCAAACAAGTATATTTGCTATAAAGCTGTAACGTTCTTATTTTATGGGGCATAATTTGGTTTCTTTAAGTTGAGCAAAACTAGTGGATTTCATTTTAATTATAATTGCTATGTGCTAACGATTTGTTTTCATGCCAAACCCGAAGATAGGATGTTGCGTAACAATTTGGTTGAACTATTAGACGCATCGTCTTTCGATCAGTAAGCTGCTAATTAGCTCCACCGACAAAATTGCCTTTTATATAGTACTCGTAAATATCAGAATGTTACTTGTAATATTTGAATGGTATTCATGCCGATAGTTCAGAAGCCACATAGCACAGCCTAGTCCGAAAAAGCACCAGACGCGTTTCGCCCTATTGCGTTTCGTTAGTGGTGCGCATGCACTCGGTTCTCCAATGAGGATCGAACCCACGACAGCTAGAGGCAGATGCCAACTAACCAGCAGCTTAAGCCACTGAGCCATGAGGGACATCGGCTGGGCTACATAATTTGCAAATTATCTGGTATATGGCTCCACCTATCCTTCAATGTTACGGACAGTGGGTAGTCTGCGAGGTGATGATGTCCTCTCACTAAAAGTTATGTAGCCCAGCCGACGTCCCCCATGGCTCAGTGGCTTAACCTGCTGGTTAGTCGGCGTCTGTCTCTAACGGTCATGGGTTCGATCCTCATTAGGGGACCAAGGGAATGCGCACCGCTGACAAGCCCCAATAGGGCAAAACGCGTCTGGTGGTTTTCCGGACTAGGCTGTGCTATGTAGCCTGTGAACTATCGGGAAGAATACCTTTGAAAATATTAAGGTAAAATCCTGCTACTTAGGAGTGATATATAACATAAATAGCCTGTCCCGGTTTCAAATACTATGGATATAGCGTCTAGTGAGAGGACGTCATCACCTCGCAGGCTAGCCACTGTCAGTGACAGTGAAAGATGTGTGGTGCTGTATCCTACTCAATTTGCAAATTAGGTAGCCCAGCCGACGTCCCCACGGCTCAGTGGCTTAAGCTGCTTGCTATTTGGCATCTAACTCTAGCGGTCATTGTTCGATCCTCATTAGAGAACCGAGTGAATGCCCACCACTGACGAGACCCAATTGGGCGAAAGCGTCTGCTGCATTTGCGGACTAGGCTGTGCTATGTAGCTTGTGAACTATTAGGATGAATACCTTACAAAGAATTGCCATTTGTTTGGCGAGAACCGGTCAAATCCAGCTCAATATGATGGATTGCGTTCAACGTAATCCTAGTCGGTGGCTAAGGAATAAGTTGGTTTATGAAGTAAAGATTGGATGATTTGATTGCAGCGCCCAAACTAAATGTCTATCGCGATTCCATTGAAGTTTACCTAGGTCATCCTGTCCTGATAATCGAATGACTCGGGTTAAGTTCATTTCGGGCTCGTGGTCTACATAGAGACTGCGAGTAGGAAGCTAGCTACAAAACCTGTACGCCAAAGTGATCTACCATTCGATCATTAACCGTTGAAACAAGCGTATTCCGTAATGTTCAGGTTGCAGATAGTGTAGAGATTCTGGCTAATATTCCAATGATTCCGAATTCGAGACCTGCTCTTTCTATTTGATGAGATCAGGTAACGTCGTGGTGCGTCGCAGTGTGCAGGGTTTTCGCGTGAGCAACATCCAATTGTCAACTATTACACATTATTGTGCAATGCGTCGCCTAATTGGTAGAACTACCAAGAGATTTGCCTAAAAAGTAAGGATGTCCCGCCTATTTGGCCATGTACATATGGGACTTATAATGTAACAAGTAAAAAAGTTATGAATAATTCAGTTAGATTGTACAACAGCCACACGTTTTGTTTCACATGAGTAGAAAAACGTCGCTCATTGTCAATTTGAAACAGTGTTCTGCTTGAATATGTTAAGTAAATCTTAATATAACCTACAAATGGCTTCAGTTTGACCGTCGACTAGCATCTTACTATTGCTTTTATATATGCGCTTTTAATATAGCATACGCCGCTAATAACCAGAGTATTGTATTTATTGAAACTAGAAACATCAGTGTTAAGGAAACTACACAACCGGCATTCTGTCTTGTTTATAACCGGTAGCTCAAAAGAATTTAAGATTGCAAAATTAACCTCTATTTATTCCAAAATATGCCCATATAAAGCATGATAGGGAAAACAGAAAACTGCTGCGAACCACATCCTCTCCTAAAAGTATTGTCAAAGTTTTCTGTGCAATCCTAAACACAATCATCATTTGGTAAATACGAAAACTGTTGCGAAGTGCTTACCTGATGCGCACTTGAACTAGTTAGCCATATTAAGTTATACGCTCTGCCAGTGCTGAGCTGAACCTATGAATTGGCTGCAATAAAAGAACACATCGTCTCCAAACTCGTAATGGATAGTTTGTCCATGTTGCAGCTCTAATCCGAAATGGATCGGAGTTTCACTGACTTATGGAGAACTGGATTTTTGTAACTGATGACTGATAACTGTCTGCTTTTCATGAACTGGCAAATATTACGAACTTGTCGGAAGAAGACTGTTTTCAAGTGAACTTGTGAAATCGAATTCGTAACATAATTTAGATTTACGAATTTCCTAGCACGCCATTGCTTGCAAAAATTAAGCACAAGTAAAAGTTATTTTTGCTGTTTATGGGCTGGTCTATACCACTACTTCTGAGAAGACGGTATTGCTTTTGATTGAAATGAAATGATGTCTGTCTTTAAAACAGAAACACAAATTGTTAGTTTCGGGTTAATTTGGCCCAAAAAGCCCAGAAAATACGAGAATGTAAAATTGAAGTACGCCGTATTTCCTTCATAATAACCACATCATAGATGTGTAGCAGCAAGTACCTAGTAATAGCATCTCAGAAATCGCAAGGTATGAGCATTCTGAAGGCGAATAAATTGAGCAAAGTATAGAAGTATAAGGTTCTTGCGTTTGCAATACAGTTGGGGAAAAAATCCCTCAATTATCAAACCAAACACTGGTACCAGAAATGTAAATGTAACCAGCGGTTATCAGTTTTATTGATGATATGTCAGTACGCGGGTTCTCTCAACATGGTAGCATTATTAGGGCAATGTAAGTGATACCTTTATTATATGTCTTTCTTATTAACCAAGCTACAGTATTATAAGGTTGTTTATCTGATACTTTGCCAATTAAAAATAATAAGTGTTGATTTTAAATGTATTTCACATTAGCCATAAGGTCAAATTGTTCGAAAAAAATTTAACCGTTCATCCGGTTGTTATCACAGATGAGCCACACAGATAAGGCAAACAGATGGCCCAACACACTTTAATGCACATTTTACTTTATTTTACTATGCATATTACTGTTAATTTTATCCCAGATTTATAAAACATAAACCACTTGCATTTCTTTGACAACTAAACTGATATCTTCTAGATCCAAAAGAAAATTGCTTTATATATTTATTGGCTATATAATCATCGTACCACCTTATGTGTATATGTATAGATATTTGTATATATAGCGTGATCGTTTTATTGTCTTAGTTTGAGCCATAGATTGATTCACAAATATATACTTTGTCTTAAATCCAATAAGAAAACCCAATCCAATACAAAACCGTGCATTTGAGGGTGAATGATATTACTGGTCGCAGAACAGATCAGCTGTATAGTCAATAAGGTTAAGATAATCAACGCCTTCAACACACTAAAAATGGTTCATCTGTTTAAAGAATTTATGGGATTAAAATTGTTATCAATATGACTAGAATGTGCATGATGGCTTAGGAAACGTATAATACATTTAAAAGCTTACGTTGTCGAACCACTGACAGGAGAATCCAAAGAATACGACCATATCATAGATCAACACTTGGGAGTAAATTTAGCCATATTAATGCGCAGTTTGGAAACTCCAGGCGTAAAAAGCATCTCATATCGTAATGCAAAGCCCCATATGTGTTCCTAGTTGTAGTGAACACTTGATTAAACAATGCAGTTTCGTGGTAAATGCTTTTATATGAATTCCGACCTGGTTTTAATTCACAGTAACTCAACTTATTTGCCACAGGAGTGATTTAGTTTGAACGTTACAAAAAGAATTCGCAATGCTTATATGTACACTAGTCCATGCGATGGTACACTAATGCGCAATACAGCGAAAAGCGGACTAATAGGTGCGCCTATCATCTTAGGGAATCAGATGCACTTTTGGCAAATGTTTGCACCGATATAAAATCTAGTGAAAACTTCTATGCATCTTAACGCTAGCAAGTTATATTTGTAGTTAGACATGTGGAAAACAATGTTCGGAGCGCTTGCAAGTGCATAAACCAAAATACTGTGGTTCTTCTCAGATGCGCTTGGAATTTCTCATTAATTATTAGACTAACTTGGTCTGTCTACCTTTTGTTTTCCTTGACTGAAGCAGAAAAATTTCCTGATAGATTACTATTGAATGTCTATATATTCATGGACGGCTTGATATCCGCGAGGTTCGTATTTGTTATGGTGAGTCCACTAAAAAGTTTTCACTTTAACATGCAAGTTACTTTTCGCAATAATTTCCATCCCACGGGACTAGTCAAGCGTTGCTTTTTTACCCACAATACACCATTGTCTCATGGTTCTATTATTCAAATTCTTACCTCAGCAGCAATGTAACCTGTTCCTAATAGGTATTATTACTTATGAAAGTAAGCATGCAATGACGCAGAAATAAAGGAGATATAAAATCATTGCATTTTTCAACATCTGTCTTGCAAGCATGCATTCACTAGAATTTATCTCCTCTATCACGAAGCTAGTGGCATCTATTTTAGCCCGCAGCTGTTTGCTTGTGTTGACTTGGCATTCAATCAATCATGCAGCCAGCAGCTGGGAATTCGCAAGAACTCGACGAACGCGAGGCATCAATCTTTCTCTTTGGCATTGTTCATTTGTTTGCAAAGCCATCTGCCACTTTAAATGAAGTGAGCACTGGCCGCAGTTTCAGAAATTGATGACCGGCAAACCAGTTCAAGGTGTTATTAACCACTTATCTTATTGTGTTTTCAGAATCAACACAAAGGAGCCTCATGTTAAAAATTTAGATAAATTACACCAGCAATTACTCAGCGAATAATAAGCGCTTAAATGGCGTATGATAGCAGCTTGCAGAGTTCCACTATTTCAACATGTTCATTAGAACAAAAATGTATACCTTAATTTGCTTATTATGTAAACAAAAGTGGAGCTTACATGTGTGATTAATTCTGCGTAGTTTTTGTTATCGAGGCAAAAATTTTATATGATATTGGTAGCGTGTATTCAAAGCGACGGCAATAATATTATAATTTACTTTACTACGATATGTCCCGGCTAAACGGATGCATTTCAATTGTTTTTGAAATAATTGTAAAATGTACCTCAATATTCCTGACCTCAATATTCCTGAAATGACTTCATGCAATCGTGCCAGAGCAGGTTGACGATTTTGCTAACTGTGCATGGAGTTACATATCTTAATTCAGATCCAAAACAAAATTGCTTTTTAATTGGTAAATAGTAAATTACCGCCTTTTAACGCCAAGTTTATGGCATTGTATGAAATCGATTCTTTAATATAAATGGAACCAAATGTAACTTTGTTGACATCCTTAATTTAAGCCTATATCCCAAATAAATTTAAGTAGTGCGCATTAAATGTCACATATCATTCATATTTTAGCTGCATTTTTGAAATTAAACCAATGTTTTATCGCGAAGTTTCGACGTCTTTGTTTCTTAACTTCATGGTACAGGATGATTTGTTATCTCCAGCGATTCACGTGATCACTGGACCCAATGGCTCAATGCAGCCCCATAGAAGCATTCCTTTGACCAGAAGGTAAATATTGCTCTATAAAAAACGTGGATAAAATTAGACAACCATTTCCGAAAGCCGCAAAATTTAAATGTGTCGATCAATTTTCTAAGTTGACGCTGAGAACTTCATCGAACTGCTTCAACTATAAAATAATCCTTAACAAAACTCAAGGACATATATCTGCTTTTGAGAAAGTAATACTACAAACCTCAAAACCAACTTGCCTCTGGATTCTTTGGAAGATCGAATTCAACCCATTTCCATGTATAACCGTTGAACCAGCAAGCACGGCGGCCACTTGCCCAGCTCCTGATTAATTGCCATATATTCCTTATACAATATCAAGTAGTTGCATTTTGGTGGTGTTGACACGAGGTAGGTGTACTCAGTCATACCCTGCCTTTGTTTTAGCAGCGTACAAATTCCGACATCAAATGAGTCAGGAGCCACCGCAATCGTTTTATCGAACATCAACAAATTCAGTGTTAGTTCCTGCTTCCTTATTTCTTATGCATATCGCTAAAACCTTACTGAGTAGCTTCGGTCGAAGATAATTTTGTTCCTCTTCTTATAGCTCTTTTGACGACCAGCGATAACAGGACCAGACCGGTGTGAAAGGCAGCGACATCATCATGCACAAGTATATCCCTCATTAACAACAAGTGGCATAGGCATGTATTTCGCCATCAGACCTCCTCGCTTTAGATCATGGATGGATAAGATGATCTGTTTAGCTACCGGAGAATAAAAGAAGCAATGGTTCCACTTCCGACCGATGATAGCGATTTCATTTTACTCCATAACATTTACGCCTAATAGTTAGCCACCGTCCGACTGCATCTTCGTGAAACACGACTACGGTCTCGCTATATCTTTGTTACTTAATATAGACTAAGCAAGAATTGCAGAAATCAAACAAATCACTGTTTTCATTCAAATTTACCCTTAATGACATCTCACCTATGTTCAACTACCCAAGCATGCAAAAGAAGCATAAGTACAATGCCTTTTATCGCTTCTATTTGGTACAAAAACCATGCTGCGCTTTGGTAAACATTGCTGCTTCTAGGATCCACGAACATCGGAAATCCTGACCTTTGCTCACTTTTTATGTGCTACAATTACGATTTGTCATACTGCGAGCATTCACACACAATGTTTAGCTGATATTTATTGGCTCCCTAAATGTCCAATGTCCGCGGCGATCTATGAATTCACTAATTTTCACGCCTGCTGCTTTTTACTTTTCTATTAATTTGCAATGCCTTATCTGTTGATCAATAACTGACATTAAGGTAACAATCAATCCTTGTGTTGCATAAACCCAATGCTAATCATTTAAATGCGACAGCGTTGATTACTTTGTAATTTACCAGAGGTTGTGAAGAAAATCGTTGACCTTGGAAGACGGCTTTTCTTGATAATCCTAAAAGTGCACTTGGAATACGTAACGCACCTTCAACCCAACGTTTGCCGGTGAGCAGAACCTGCTGGCCCTTAATGCGAATATAACCAATTTTCGAGTGCACATACTCCATTTTGCTTTAATTTGTGGATCAGCTTTGCACCCAACCGTTCTACAAGAGATAGCATGCATTAGCCGATAACACCAAGTCCAAAGGGGTCATGATCATTCGTAATCAAACACCCCTACAGAAAAAAAGATAAATCATCTGTAAAGCAGCGCTATGAAACGTTAGGACAATATTTCTACTTATCATGGGCTGTAGATCTAGTGCTTATGTTAGTACCAGGTCACTACCTCAGCTACCAATCACAACCTGCTTCCAGAAAATAGTGGTGAACCGCCTGGGTGCTTCTCTGCTTCGAACAACAATGGAACGATGAGATAATGCGGATAAAAATGCCAAGACTTGACAAGTTCAGTGGGATGATCTGTGAGAATAACGTTAGTTCAGTTACGTTACACAAACTGAAAATCACGTACCGCCTTTTATTGTGAACGAAAAAATATACAGTAGGAAAACTAGGTTTTTTACTCAGGAACTGATGATCGCGAACCACTACAAACGAAAGGTAAATGAGAACATCAACGCTGTTAAGAGAGGGCCAAACGTAATGCCTAATTGAGTACAAACATATACGAGCAAAAGTATGGTTGGTAACCTTGAGTATCCCAATGTATACCAGTTTTCCATACTTAACGGAAAGCTTTTGTTTTGCTTCTTTCTACTTAACCCCGAACTACTAGCGGTACGCCTCAAGTAAAGACTTTGCAATTACCAAAGGATGCCTTTCAAATACCGGTTTATCTACCGCCTCCTACTAAGCCGATCACGAGCGAAGTAAACAGGATTATCTGCTCTCTCGTACAAACTTTCAAGACACTTAGGTTGACTACCAACTAAAGCAACATACTAACCAAATGCTGATTTGCGTGAAAATGGGAGTCAATCCTGTTAAGATGATTCTCTCAAACTATTCCACTGCATTGCTCCGTGTATTCGTCATTTATCAGCAGCCATATATTCGCCTTATTACTGAAGCTTTGTGTTCAACAAATAATGCAGACAGCTTCATCGACCTCCGAAATTAATAATAATGCAGACGTGCTCCACACTTGGAAGAAGAGATGGCCACGTCATATATTGCATGCATAGTTAGAGAGCTTCCCAGTGGTTTGACCAGAATAGCTCATCACTCGATCAGTCTGTTTGGATATCAATAACTATGAATAAAAAGGACTACTATTTAGGTAAGCATTTATGCTACCAACACATTGGTTTTTGAAAACGGCAAGCTTTAGATATCCAGTATGTATGCCTCTGAATTTTTAATACCCCATAAGTTAACTTGTCTATTTTAACGTGTCAACCAATTCTGGACTGAACACAATACCGCCAGGGAATAAACTGAGCTATTACTTTACTTGCTTGGTGGAGGATGGACTGGGCAGATGGCAATCCTAGCACGAGAGCATAGCACTATTGATATTATATTCACTTTCACCCAATTGCTGCTGCTATGAACATGCAACACTGCGTTTATCGCCGTGATCCTCATGGTATTACTTGAGAACTAACTCCACATCCACATCTGAAACAGCAAGGACAAGATTTTTGATTTTGCAAAATAAATTTGGTAAATTTATCTATCAACGTGCGGGCATCTGACGGGAAACATTCTTACTTGTCTTCGCACCTATATGTGCTTTTTCAAACATTCTGCGAGGACGTGACCAGCTACAAGAAAACATCTTCTGGACTAAAAGAAATCATGGACAAGCCGTAACTTAACAAACAACACAAGCACAAAAGATTGACTCCGTGGATTTGTTTTAAAGATATAAAAGTTTTGGCAGTACTTTTCCAATTACAGGGCTGTTCAATAGGAATGATGAAAAAATGGGTCTTTGCCTCCATGAATAGAGGCCAGTTGTTCAACAACGTTAGAAAAATCTCCTAAACACCGCTGTTAAAAGGAGGAGCGGCGCACGAAATTCAGCCGTTATTCTTTATCTCCTTGATGGGTTGCATATTGATATCTCTGCGTTCAAACATCATTGTGCAGGTACATTTACAACTGCAAACGTAGTACCAGCACATCAGCCCGATCTGTATATTTGCATATAGAATTCTAACATTGAATCCACCATTAATCATATTAAGTGTAGCAATATCGCCTTAAATTCACCTTCTGCGCCGAGTCAAGATGGAATCTCATTGGCTCTTCTAGTGTATAGCGGCGAAAGCAAATCGTCATCATCATCATCATTACACGTTAGCTGGAGGTGGAAAACACCTCAGCTATTGTGCCGCAATACAAAAGGCAAGAAAAAAAACAGTGGCACGCAGGCTGAGTCCCCAGTAACGGATGGACATCGTTCCGGAGAGCTAACAGCTGGCTGCCGTAAAAGAAAGTCATATTATGCCTAACGATTGAGATCGTGATTGGAGGGGGATGCCAAACAGGAGGGGGATGGACAAAGGAACTCACAACACAAACGCCATTGAGGCCGGCTCCTAGCCATTTCAGCAAGTGTGTCCAACCAAACGTGTTCACCATCCTTAGCACCCCAGCCAGGCAGTCGGGATGCACCAACGGACGCGAACTTTGAAAGCAAATACCTTTTGTATTGAATTCACTACTTAATGAAGCCTGTGCTCTGTCCTAAGGAATGAATATATATAACAGTAACGTGACGACATAAAATTGGGTTTTTTAGGAATAACATTTTAAATTTGAATAAGCTTCTGTCTCAAGCTTAGTATTATTTTCTAACAAAATTTCAATCAGCAACAAATAGCTGGTCTTCCGAAAGTTTAGCAAATATTGTAGATCTCAAGTAAGCTTATACTGTAGGATACCTGGATATTAACCTATAAAACTTTCTACATAAACTACTTATTCAGAAACTTTGAAACCCTGGTAAAGCATCTTCAGTATTGGCTTGGATAGATTAATTTCTTACTATCGGAAGGCAGCTAGTCAGGCTAGAAAATAACTCAACAATTACGTGATAGACCACTGGTAATGTATTGTAAGCCGCGTATTACGCCTATTCTTTTGCGTATGTATATAAATGATCGGTTAAATGTAAGCAAGCAAGATAGACCTGGCCAGTTTGCCGATTATATAAAAACTGCACATGCTAAGAGAGCTAATTTTACTTCAGATATAAAACGACTTGATCTGTCTGGTGGACTGGCTCTGATTTCCGCAATGATCTTTAGAAAACTAGGCGCAGTACCATGCACTCGGGATGTTGGGTTCCAATAGAAAATCTTCAGCTGCCTATCCTCGCACTTCCCATGCAGGCTTCTATTTTTGATTTGGATCTGCGTTATCTCAGTTTGCTTAATTTTAGAGAACAACTTAGGTATATTGAGGCACAAACACAAATAACCATAGAAGTTGTTGGCCCCTTTTTTAATATGCTAAACTCTTAGGTTTCACGCCATGCGCCTGAGCTATTCTCTGCTACTGTGAGAGAGTAGAAATATAGGAAACCGGAAATTTTCTCAAGCTGACTTGCCGATTACACATTTACTCTCTAACGAAAGTGGATGCAATGTGCTAAATCCAAAGCCATTGTGATTACAGATGTCAAAAATAAATCTAGTTGTACGTTAGAAAACTGTTCATTAACAAACCCATACACATTATTATGAACCAAAATTTAAATAGTCTGTGACACATAATTTGAAAAACACATAATTTAATAACCGCCTCTCGATATATCACACCAATCCGATAGAACTTTCTTTTGATTAAGTATCTAATAATATGAAATAAAATTCACCACGTACATACCACCACCACATACGTACTTCTATGAATGTGGACCTTATAATTTCTGTGTTTTCATTAGCCATACTCATATTTTACCAATCTTACCTTATTGCTCAATCATCAAGTAGCAATTCCTAATCCATTATTTACTTAAAAAGTTTTCACATTCAGATTGAAGAAAGTACCAGAGTCGTTCCATACTACGTAGTCAAATCGCTTCATCGTAAGAATACAAATCTGTTATACCGGTGTGCCAAAACTAGGGCCTTTTCCTTCGTTTCTCTCGCGTTATACACCTGCCATGTAAAATATATCATATGATGCAAAACAAAGCACGCCAGCAGCCACTAATCGAACCGTTTCAAGGGATCAAGACTCTTGTCCCCGCCTAATTAATACGTATTCTTATTGTTATTGCCAACACTGCGACGGGGCCGATGTGACCCACCACTAAATAAGTTCATTGCCCCTTACTTCCTTCCGGTAAAGCACTGTATACCAGCAGTTTGCTGGTGAATTTGTGGGTGGGATTAGGTCGCTGTTTGGTACCTGTTTAAACGAAAGGCGTATGAACCGCTCGGCGTCCTTCTGTCTTCAGTTTTATTAATTTTATCACGTACGCCTTCCTTAGTATTTTGCTATCCATAGTATTCATGGATTTCGATATTGCATGTAATTTCTTCATTGTCATGAGGCGACCGTCTAGATAGCGAGCGATTGTGATGACGCTCAAGTCCGCCACGAACTCCACCTTCAGTTGTAACCGAGGAGTTGCCAAGATAAACGTAGGGTTCGATTCCGCCCATTCCACCAAGCAATCCACGGGACTTTTTGACAGACAATTTCGACACGACAACCAACGGTCTCTTGTCGATTCATTCAGTAATAATGTTCTAATCCAGCTGCTACATGTCTTCACATTTGCATGTAACAGTAATGCAAACTCTTCCAGTCATTGCCTTCTTCAAATCTTCAGGATAAGAGCGTTTCTATCGAACGGATGACGGGCGTATATTCCTCTTCTTCCCGTCGTGCTTAATGTGATCTAAAGGTCGAAAACCGTATAAATCAAATTGAAGGCAAACTCGGTAGGTGAACTATGAAGAAGATTTCTTTTCGTCTTGACCGCTGCGTGCGGTTCCGGCACAACCAAACTGGGGGAAAGCAGAAGTGACAATTCCGCTGAACAGAGATGGACTATCGAAACCGTATGGACGTTTCCATTTACAAGTCAGAGGCGAAAAATCCCCTTGATGTTTCGGAACTAAACTTATCCCCCGTATGCCAAGCACGTGGGATGTACGCCGTTCGGTTATCACCTTGTCCCACTCAGGCCATTGGGTGTAATGACCCCGAACTCTTTGCACCGCTCACAGATGGCACACCTACGCACAAGTACGTAAGGTCTCTCATGCGAGGTCCATGGCTGACCCCACAGTGCAATCTGGATTAAATTTAGATGGGTAGTTGATTTAATTTTCTGCATTAAGGACGAAAGCTGCTGAGTAAAAGATTAAACAGAGTGCGTTAATGCGGAAACCAGATGAGAAATGTATATTGTATGTTTGTGTTAACTGATCATGCTTTGGTGTACGTGACATTTTGCATGCACTTCGGTGGCTCCACAACGGTCAAACTTATCCGAAACAACATTTTCAAATTGAAGTTTTCGCAATCTAGACAAAGTATCAACAGAAGCTTCCTGAAAACCTTGCCCCTCCTCTTCCCTGGATGCTGTCGACACTGGTTAAGCGTTCAAAATGACACCCTGTTCGCATGTTTTCTATCTCCGGCCTCCTCCGCTGCACAGCTAAAAGCTGGATTTCTGCAACTTCTTTGGAACTTCTAGATCATCGAGGTGCCGTGCCTGCTGGCACGAAACACACTGAAATCCTTCGGCCTATCCATTGAGAGCTGAAAGAAAGCCTTCGCTCTGCCCGTGAATCCCGATGACCTAGGCGTGCTGCTGAGATGGAGGCCGCTGCACCGGTTGACAACTGTCGCAGTTAGTTTCGCCTCATCAAAGCCTCCGGTAGCAATTCACACACCATCAAACAGTTAGACAACACAAAAGTCACTCACCTGCAAAAGCGATTGAAGCGCTGGGCAGAAGGCTTTGCTGTTCAATTTAAATACCCAGCACAGCCCTCTGTGACACCTCCATCGTCAACGGATGTTACGTTGACGGTCCCCAGTGACCCACCTATCGAAGTAGAGACCTGAATCGCTATGCTTTCCTTGGACCGGCATAAAGCTCCTGGCCCTGACAACTTTCCTCAGGCTCATTTCAAAGATGGCGGGATGTACTTGTCAACGAATCACTCGCACTATTCACCAACGTTTTATTGATGAGAAATCTCCAACTGATGGGGTGATTCAATCGTTTTCTCGATCCACAAGGAAGGCTGCCACGAAGGTTGTGCTAATTAGCGCGAATGCACGCTGATCTCAGCCGCTTTCAAGTTTTCCGTGTCTATATTGACCACGCTCCCGAGCGGTAGCAAAAAAGTGTCCTTCTGTGTTGTTCTACTTTGAATGTTCGGATTTATTCACATAGAAACCTACGTGCTATCAGTTTATTTGGCTCCTCGAGATCCTCTTACCACTGTTCATCCTTTGGATCTGTCATTCGCGGATCAACAGCAAACTATGCTTTTGCAATTTCGAAGTAACCAATGTTTGAACCTTATGGGAACATTTAGTTTTCCTCTCGTCGCACAAAAGCTTATGTGGTCTTATTTTAACGAGTTTTTGAGAGTCATC
>OX104069.1:101569057-101589300 GCA_944474145.2 Dicrocoelium dendriticum
TTACACTTGTTGAGCAAGGTATACTGGATAAACCGCTAGGTGACTGTCCGGAACAGCACGACAGCATTGTACCGCTTGGCCATACAGTGGTGTGGGGAAGTATGTGACGGGTACAGTATTGTCATATCTCGTGGCTACTAATCACAAAATAAAATCAAAGGCTTCATTCCAACCCATGTACTGTGTGCCAGGACACTACACGCAAGCTATCAGATGCCGTCTGCTGTTGAAAGCGGAGGCAATCGCAATTCGGCTTCATAACCTGGAGTTATACACATAGAAGAATTTGGTGCAGACCCTCTCTCTACCATCGCCACGGACCAACACAAGTAAGCAGAATTATCACGCCATTTCCCTCGACTCCACTCAGCTCGGGCTAATCACTTATTGATGAGGAATTTAGTTTTATTGACGCCTATAACTCACGTGTTAATTTTGACCGACATAGTTGTGATTGTACTAGTTTGGTGAGGATCCACTGAAAACGAGCTAGTTCCTTACTTACCTCTTCTAATGTTTTCTCGAGGTATTATTTCCCGAGATTCAAACGTATTCTTCACGACATAGACAGACCATTTCTTTCGGAGTGGTTGGTGAAGTACAACGAGGTATATTGCCATTGCAAATACGGCGGAGCTAGACGTGTCGATAATCGCGCGCAGTGGTGTGTTGGCTTTATGCATTTTGCATAACCCATATAGACGTGGTGGTTGGGAATCTCATGAGTTTAGCCCAAGAACGCCGCGGATTTTCGGATTACCGTATTGATATCACTAACTGCGCACAGTGCTTGCCGGACGGTTTTCTCCCTCTATTTTACAGGTCAGTTTGCATCCTTCATTACTTTGTGCAGAGCAGGTTTCTCGTGTTTATTTTGGTCAACTGCAGTTTCTTTTGCGATTGTGAATGTGGTCATTGTGTAGTAGCTTCGTGCTCGTATATTTTACTCTGTTATTTGTATCGTGTACTTATCATTCCCATTTCACCTTTACCGTCACGTCTGTTATGCCATCAGTAATGACTAAGCTGACTCCTTATGGTACTTGGTGCAAAATAGCTAAGCATAGAACCAATGCTGTTCCATGTCTCATATGTGCTGCGCATTTCCACGTTTCGTGTTTTGGTCTGTCTTTAGATCATTTTAAACTAATGTGTGAAACCCAGCATGACTTTATCCAGACACTGTGCCGGAAATGCCAAGCCACCGTGCAGTCACAAACAGCCGAGAAGCCGAGCGATCATACAAGACGAGAGAAACGCTCCATAGGGAGGAGCTCCGTGGGTTCTTCCAAGCAAGCGGAAACCCAGCCACCTGTATGTTTGAAGGACCCCCTGGCTTTAGACGCTCCAGAGCGATGTCCAACCGTTGCTGGAACCCCAGTTGGCATGCCTGTGCAGTTAAAAACAGCCGAGAAGCCGCGCGAACCTACAAGACGGGTAAAATGTTCCATAGGGAGAAGTTACGTGGGTTCATCTGAGCAAGCGGAAATCCAACCACCACTACTTTCGAATGAGCCCACCTGCACCCTAGCTGCAGCCCCTCCAGTGCAATGTCCACTCGTTGCTGGAGACTCAGCTGGCGTGTCTGTGTTGCGTCCTGCGGACACGAACATACCCGCGTGCGATATTGCAGGCGTTGAAAGCCAATGGATAATGCAGCGAAGCAAAAATAAGACAACTGCCAGCAATCAGCTGCATTGTAACTTTATGATATCTCACTTGCCTGAGTCGACGGATGCTAGTCCTCATGCTCGTTATGACCACAACGTGGATTTTCTGCAGGGACTGACTGATGGGCGCCTCGACATAATTGAACAGGGGTTGCGGGTGAAGCAAAGCACCAGTCTTGGAAAGAGAGTGGAAGGGGAATCCCGACATCTGCGAGTCACGTTTGTTAATGCAACGAGCCCGTGGCTGTACTATCCCGCCTCGGTAGACTGAGAGGTCTAAAAATCCATATTCGTCCAGGTTTGGATCCGTCAGAGAGAGAGAAACTGAAGTCCACTATCGTGGAATTGTAGCGGCGCACTGATAGTGGAGAAACCAATCACAACTTTCGAAATAATTTGGAACACTGCTAACCCGGGTTGGTTGCTCTCCTGTTGATCGTTTCTCCGAGCTTGATAAAGGGATTGTATACGTTTCTCCACCTACTCAACGATTACGGACTGACGATTCAATAAACAGAATTGTACACTGCATTTCAGGGCGTTGAAGCTGCCACCTCGCATGATGATGAAACGTATACAATCCCTTTATCAAGCTCGGAGGAAAGAGCAACAGGTAATCACCACATTGTAAATTTTCGGGTAGTTCCGCGGGTCCGCCGAACCCGGATCAACAGATCGTTGACGCTTCATGCGTCTGTGCCGGTTCCTACCGCAGCCTGTGCATAGCCTTCACAAATGTCTGTATTTTATTGAACAAACGTGACGATGTATCTCACTTCCTTGCCTCACGTCGTCCGGACGTACTAGGACTGGCCGAAACCTGGTTAACTCATGAGGTCACTATCCAGAAAGTCCGGATTAGTGGCTAATCGTGCTGCTGGTGCGACAGATTATCAAACGAGCGTGGTGGTGGGCTGTTATTCGTTCGGTCTTCGCTGTGCAGGAGACTGGTAAGCAACCTACCCCAGCGAACATGGCCTGTGCGAGCGGCTATGGTGCTCGATCCGCCTGATACTGGGTGAACTGTTTGTGGGTGAGGCTTACCGCAGCCCGCGTACTCGATGTCTGGATTGGTTGCCGTATAGCCGAAACCAAATGAGTCGGCCCCGCTTCTTGCTTATGGGTGCTTTTAACTCCCTCCGAATACGTTGCAGTGAGGTTCAACTTCTCCCCGTGCACTTGGATGTCGAAGCGCAGTTTACGGAGATGGTATTTGAAACTGGGGCTGCACAACATGTTTCCCAACCGACGCGCGTTACACCGCATTCCGCTTCCTCATGCCTGGACCTACTACTAACGATTTGCGAGCAACGTGTACATGAAATTCGTGTCCTAGAGCATCTGGCAGCTAGTGACCACTCAATGGTGTTAATCAGCCTAAAGCTACTGCTGCCCTACTCGCGTCCACCGAAGCTGTCCTACAATTGTTGGAAGAGCGACTTCAATGGTCTAAATAGATCAGCCAGTGAAGTGGGCTGGTCGATGCCGTTGAATTCATCTGTCGAAGCCCGTTGGACTAGTATAAAAGTGGGTGTGCAAAAGTTGTGTGCTCGTCTCTTAACTCTCAAGTATCGGAAAGCTGGACCAGTGAAGCCACATTGGCTCGAGAGAGTATAGTCAATTGGCTCGACAGCGACGCGATTTAGGGAATAAATTCCTCTCGTCTGGCTCTGACGACAACAGCGCAAAAGCGCGAAAACGTCGGCAGTTTGAAGTGGGACTTGCAGCCTCGGCGAAGACATCCCCCAAGAAGATATTTGTTTACGTATAGCGGCGCCTGATCCCCGCAAGTGACGTAGCTGTGTTAGAGGGTACTGACGGACAGCCTCTGACCTCCAGCACTGAAGAGGTGTCCGCATTGGAGGAGCACTTCGCTTACGTATGTAGAAATGGGCATGCGCCTATGTCGAGCTCGACGTGTGCAGCCTTTAATGAACTCAAGGGCCTTGCTTGCGGTGTAGAACATGTCCGCAGTCTATTCAGCAGTCTTGATGGAACAAAACCTGTATGGCCTGGTGGACTTCCGTCACTAACTTTAAAGTTTTTATCGCAAATCATCTAGCCTGTCTAGACAGATCTATCCAAAAGATCGCTGTCCGAGGGTGCACTGCAGAGCGACTGGAAATGCTCGGTAGGGAACCGATTCCAAAAGATCGTGATCCACGCAATGTGGACAATTACCGGCCGATTTCTCTCACCTCTGGTTTGGCCAACGTGCTCGATAAGATTGTGAAAATAAGTCTCCTCCAACTGCTGAAGTCGAAAGATCTCCTAAAGCCGGTACAGCGCAGGGCCATGAAGGGCCGCACGTTCATCATCAGCTTGCTGTTGACGCGACAGGAATGGTTGCAAGGTTTTAATCGGGGGAAGTCAGTGGATGTTATCTACAGTAATTTCAGTACCGCTTGCAATAAAGTGAAGCATGAGGTCCCGCTCCAAAAGCTGAGGATGTGTGGTGTTGATGGCGCATTGCACCAGTGGGTCGGTGACTTCTTTATTAAGAGAAGATTGCGGGTTCAGGTGGATGACCACCTAACGGGATGGTACCCGTCCCATAACAGCGTATCCCAAGGCACAGTGCTGGGGCCCATTTTATTCCTGCTCCACATCAACGAAGTAACTCAGCTTCTTCGGTTAACCTGCGCATTATTTGCGGATGACCTGAAGGTCTGGGAGATTATTGATTTGCCCGGCGACTGTGAAATCTCTCAGCAGGACCTCACTCGCTTATGCAGGCAGTCAGCGAAAGCTGAGATACCGGTCGATACGGCGAAGTCCATTTTTATGAGCATGGAGAGGGGTAGTAATGGGCGTGCGTACACTCTGGCCGGCCACCGGCTGGATCTCACCAGTTCCGTAAGCGATCTAGGCGTACTCTCAAGCTGTGATCTGAGGTCTGTGGCAAACCAGAACATAATGTATGCAAACGGACTACGCCTGCTTTGGGCACTTAGACCCAGCTCCTGCACTTGCTTTGAATAGATTGCCACCGTCTATTCTCTTCCATGATAAGACCGGTGCTTGTTTATTACCCGAGCACAGCAGCATGTAGCTACCTAGCTCATCCCCAGTTTACGGGGTATGTCGTACGAGGATCGGAGTAAAAGTCTAGAGGTTTATACCCTGTCATATCGTCGACTTTGGTTTTTTCTCATTATGACACGCTGGATACTGCTTCTGCGCCACTTCCCTATGTTGAAGCCGCTGCTGCACTTTCGCACTCTAAGCAGCACACGCGGACACCGACACACACTGGTAGTACCGGATTTAAGGCACATGGTTCAACCTCCATGTTTCGAGCTTCGAGCTTTGATATATAGGAACAAATTGCCGGGCACGTTAGTTGGGGCAGAATCAATGTCGGAATTTAATAGATTCCTTGCCGCCTACTTTGCAGGCTACAGGTATAAAGAGCGTATCACACCCGGATAAGATATAGTGCAATATGTTGCAAAATGCTGCCGCCGCGCAGGAACCAGCGACGCGATTCCGCGCATATGTCCAAGCCACCTAGGATGAAGCAACCTGATGTCTATCTTCAAGCTCTCTACTCTTAGTATTGGGTATTCAGTGATGGATTTTACTTTTGTTTCAGGAATACTGTGTTATAGGTGATTTTACTGTGCGAATCGGGAGCCACTTTTGATGTATTTTTCAATCTGCGCAAGTTTGGTGGATGTTCTCTGGCTAATTTCGGAGTTCTCAATGATTGACCCAACTGAATTTGTTCTACGATAATCGGCTATCATGACCACTACACTGGTAACCGGAAACGAAGTATTTTGTGTTAAGCAAACTTGTGCTAAGCTAGTAAAAGTAGTGTTAACTTGTACGAATGGTATTAACCGATACATTTTCGCAGTGCGTCAAGGATTTTAGAAACGACATAAAGACATACAATACATCAAGGTAACTTTGGTTCCGTCCGAAGTGTACGGCTATTCCACTGGCAAATGCCTACTAGCGTTAAGACAAAAGTACGACAGCCTTGTCGTCGAAGTTAAACATTGTTTGTACGCAACAATTGCTTCGATCAAGGTGACAATACCGCACCATGCACCTCATCCGTCTCCCTCAATTACTCCTTTGAAACCAAGGAAAATGTTAGACCTTCACACGGCAAAGTAGTACTAGAAACATTGGCAACCAAGAAACAAGTCGGCGTCTCGACCGATAGAAGCAGGCCTAGCCCCACCGCCCACATCCTCTTATCCAATGCATTGACTTATGCAATATCGGTGACACCTACCCTTCCAATTGACCAACGAATTTCGAAGTGATCTAAAGACCGACAGATTGCACGGTGCGTGAAATTTTTGTTTGGTTTTCTGGTCCCTTTGATTCCATCAGAACCCAACCTAAAACGATTGCTAACCCAACTCTGTTACCAAAATGTAGCACTTGCTTACCACAGCTTCGTGTTTCCATGTTTGTATCCCGGTGTCCATCTATCTTTTCCCCTCACACCAGTAGAGTGCCAGGTCTGGTCAATCTTGCCTATTCTTCACCCCATCATCGCTTCTGTGTTACTGTATCTCCAATTGGCCCACCATGCGAGCTAAACGTAACAATCATGATTTTAAGTCTGTCAACGCGGCTACGACTACCAAAGTGTCAGCACCAAAGGTGCACTCAGAATTGATGAAGGGTAGCAAAACCGTTCTTCCTGATCAGCTGGCAGCTGCGCTTGCTAAAATTAACTCCCTTGAAAACGAAGTAAACACTTTAAAGGAGGAAATGGTCTCCATTGCTATACTTTCGGCGACCGTTATATGATAGGTTCTGGTCCTTCACTAAAATTTGGAGCATCTAACTCCCTGTTAGCAACAACACCCGGATCTTTTCCAGAATACGGTGGACTGCGACTCGCCACACCGATTCCTAATGGAGAGCGCAGTTATCCCATTTCTCTTTTATTCAGAATTCTATCTATGTCTCAAGATCCCAAAAATTATTAGTATCCAGGACCAGGCTGTATCCTGCCAACTCGGCTACGGTAAATGATAAGCCCTGCAAGGACCACTATCACCTATGTCATCATCATCATCATCATCATCATCATCATCATCATCATCATCATCATCATCATCATCATCATCATCATCATCATCATCATCATCATCATCATCATCATCATCATCATCATCATCATCATCATCATCATCATCATCATCATCATCATCATCATCATCATCATCATCATCATCATCATCATCATCATCATCATCATCATCATCATCATCATCACTCATCATCATCATCATCATCATCATCATCATCATCATCATCATCATCATCCTCATCCTCATCATCCTCATCATCATCATCATCATCATCATCATCATCATCATCATCATCATCATCATCATCATCATCATCATCATCATCATCATCATCATCATCATCATCATCATCATCATCATCATCATCATCATCATCATCATCATCATCATCATCATCATCATCATCATCATCATCATCATCATCATCATCATCATCATCATCATCATCATCATCATCATCATCATCATCATCATCATCATCATCATCATCATCATCATCATCATCATCATCATCATCATCATCATCATCATCATCATCATCATCATCATCATCATCATCATCATCATCATCATCATCATCATCATCATCATCATCATCATCATCATCATCATCATCATCATCATCATCATCATCCTCATCATCATCATCATCATCATCATCATCATCATCATCATCAGCAGTACATCAGTCATTTGAACTGATACTTCGCTGCCATACAACCATGAAGACTTGTGAAATAAAGAATAAGAAGAGGGAGAGAAGGGGGACTTAACTGAAAGCCTTAACGCGCTTAGCAAACATTCCGGGTCAAGGCGCCTACACCTTGTGTAGACAACATACCGTCACAAACAGCTGGCTGTCGAGCAGCAGCCCAATGTCCTCTCATCAAGCAGTTGCCTACAATCCCTCTACTACTACGCGTCACATCTCCTCCTCCAATGATTCTGCCATGCCTTTATTGCCTACCGCATCTACGGATGTGTACAACTCCCTTACAATAAAAGCGGTAGCAGCATCTAAAACCTTGGAAGATGCAAGGAACCAGTGAGTATGGATATGGTACTTCGACTGCAGCTATAGTTAAACACGAGCCGGCTACAGCGCTTCTCATTAAGGTTCGATCCATCAAACATAAGTGCACCTACTAGGCCCTTTAATCATTTATCTGACCCTCAGCTGTTTCTCATTACTGGAACCTGGCACTCCTCCAGTGCGCCTGACACACCATTTCGCAGCACGGGTTAGAGTTTCGGTAATGGACTCATCACTAGCCGGCGATTTGGATCCCTTATCTATAGCCATGAGGACTTTCATGCTACTACATTTGAACTTTTGTCTATTGGTAACCCCGAAGACAGTCTGGGTTCAGAGCAGTGGGGAACAAGGGATCTCTTAAGTGGCCGGATTAATAACCCCCCACACTACCACTGAACGTGCTACGGAACTTAACTCTTTCATCAAGATTCAGAACTACCGCTTACTCACAAACTAGTAGGAGGTGACTTTAATTTGTCGAATGTCAATTGGGACTCTCTGACAGCACCTCCAAAATCCATGGCTCTATTAGACACCATAACGGCATGCCATTGGACTCAGCATGTACGTACACCCACTAGACAAGATAATATCCCAAACTTATTTATGACGACAGGAATCTCCCGAGCATTCTCGGGTGGGTCAGAGAACATCCAAGGTAGCGACCATAAGGTGGTGGAGCTCTCGTTTGAGATAACTCAATTTAAGGGTTGTCCTACAAGACAATTGTCCGCCCAGCGAGCATTCCAGCGTATTAACTGGGATAGCTTCTCCAATCTCTTCAGGTTCATAGATTGGGCTAGCTTCTTTCTCGTAATTTACATTGTTGTCCCCATCAACGAACTGTACAACAATGGTGAATTCTGTCTGGATATACTCTCATCTAAACAACGCGGTCGTACACCACACTGTCAAGCAACCGCAAAATCTTTAAAGACAACATCCGTTAAACTCAAAAACATGCGATACAACTTCAAGAAGACAAAGCAGTCGCACTTTCTCATGCGCAGCAGTGTAACCATGCTGCAATGGAGAAATAAACTGTCTTTGGCGAAGTCAACACAGGTGAGAACTTCGATTTTAAGAGCAAATTCGTCCAGTTTGCTAACAAATTTAGTAAAGTATAGGGGATCTCGTAATGTGACACCCAGCAGGTCATTAGTGCTACCGGATAGTACAGTGCTTACTGACCAAGGAAAAGTATGCAAGGTTCTAAGCACCTGTTTTGTAACTCCTTCACTGATGCTAGTATGACACCCACAGCTCACATACCCAGACTTACAGAAGAGGAGCTATCCATCATTAGCCTGATAGCACAGTACCATGATTAATCGTTGTAAATCTCTAAAAATGTGATCTAACATACGAATACATTTTGGGATGTCGGATATCATATATGATGAGCATAACCTTACAATTGCTCAACCCCGTTATCCTGATTGCTTGTGAACGAAATGTATTCAAAACTCCGTGTTTCAACCTTGTTACAACGCTGCTTGGTTGATGAGGTGCATTGGTCCCATGACTCGCTGCTCGCTTATTCGTGCGTTCAAAAATCTGGTGTGCGATCGCACACATGTCCACACTAGACAGCTTTGTCCTTACACATTTCACAGGCTTTTCCCATATTACGCGTAGAGGAACAAATGTGCATGAAATGGTACTGTGTGCTGGATGGGTACCTTTGATCTGCGCGCCACCGCTAGGGTGATAAAGTCACCCAAGTTGTCCTACTACCCTGGCCCCTAAGTCTTACCTTCTGTAGTCCTAAAGCTAGGTGGCCCTGACCTTACGCTCATACTCCTGTACACTTTCACTCCATCAATGAGAACCAGCACCTTCCCTTCCGCCTGCAAGCATGCTGTTGTGCTACTGAGACACTAAGTTGGGTGTCTCCAGAACGTTGACAATTACCACCCAAACAACCACACGCCCATCTCATCGCGACTGATGGAGAGGAGAATAAACGAACCATTTCTTGAACTTCTGCTGCCGGGCATCTTAATTAACAAGTTTCAACATGGCTTTCCACCGGATAAGTCCCGTCAGACGTGTAAACTTGAGTTTCTAGACCTTGTAACGAAAGGAAGTGATTCAGGCCATGCAACTGTCATTGTCTTCTTCGACATGTAGAAGACTTTTGACCGAGTCCCGCATGCGTGTCTAATGAGTAAAATTCAGTCCCTCTGTATAACGCCTCAGCGAATATCATGGTGTTCATCCTATTTGAGAGGGCGTACACAGTTGTTACGGCTGTTTAGAGCGGCACCCCAATATAGGCCCGTCACTAGTGTCGTTTTCCAAGGTACGGTTCTGGGCCCACTACTATTCCTTCTGTACATTAATGACATATTTGATTGCTCCACGCAAGGAAGGCCAATCCTATTTGCGGATGATGGTGAAGTTGCTTTCTCTCTTGCTGTGAATGGAACAGGAACTGGCATGTCTCATATCCAGAACGACCTTACTGCGTTAGATCGTTGGTACTACCATTGAAAAATGGGATTATCACCAGCCAAGTGCAAAGCAATCTTCTATCGTTGTACTCTTCCGTCAAATGCCTTGAGAATAAACGGATCACCAATTGTCTTGCAGTACGTGACCTAGGTATACACTACTCCAGTTCACTAAAATTCGCTGAATACGCTGGATACAGTATAGCCAAGGCCAGATTAGTCCTCGGATACATTTGCTAGTCAAAGATGCATGGGAATCCAGAATTGATTTGTATAAGTGTTGTGCTCCACCTATCCTAGAATACAGCTCCTTAGTATTAATTAACTCACGAAATAGTGAGAGAATAGCAAATGAGAGAGTACAACGTTCAGTCACCAAGCGACTACTGGAAACATCTACACTAAACTATCGCGACAGGTGCAAACAACTCAGGCTAGACCCATTGAGTCTTCGGAAGCTCAAAATAAAACTGGTGTTCTTCTTCCAGATACTGCACAACTCAAACGCTAATACTGAGATTTTTGTTCGAAAGAAGACGGATGGGTAATACCCATTACGGACTAGACCCTATTCGATCGTCTTACAGAAGGCTGGTATGAGGATACTCTTTGGTTGCTTTCTTTATAGATATGAGTTTGTATGAAATAGACTGCCAACTGGAAAGCAGATTGGTACCAACGGCTGCAGCATTTCGCACCAATTTACGCCGATTTCTCTACTCAATCCCTATTGCTGAATTTCTTGGCCTAGACCAGTCTGAAGATGTGATATGGGGAGGCGGTCCAGATCCATTCTAACATTAACAGCTGGCCACGTACGTTTCATTACGAATGTAACCACCTACCGGCTCCAACCGATTTGACTGTTCTGTAGATGGGCATCCAGCCCCACCACTTGCATTTATTACGCAACCTGTAATTTTTCGTTTCTCCAACAAGCAAGGATGATTGAATTACACCGTGCGAGCACCGCCTTAGCTTTGTACATATTCCTTGCTCACTTTTCTACTTACTTGCCTCAAGCCATCTGACTCTACATTGCAAACGGGCGCTCGCCGCAATCGTCTGTGCTCCATCACTCTAGTTACATTAACTCCCATCTCTTATCAAGATAAGGCTAGATTCACCTGCTCAAAGCCGCGTATTAGTCTCGTATCCACTGGTATTCACATAACTTTTATATTATTAAATGCCCATTCAATTTGCTGTTAACGGGCATCCAGCCACATTGCTGGTCATTACTCAGCCTGTGTCAGCTATATTAACCCAGATACATGGGTGACAATCATCCTGTGAGACGCAGCGCTTTTGCCTCGTATATACAGTCACCTACGTACACTTTATCTTCTGCAACCCATTCCGCTCTTCATCGTTATCGAGCGTCCTTTCCCAACTCGTGTCTCTTCGCATTTCCCGCTGTTTACATTTTCGTAAGAACTAATATATGTAAAATTTAGGGCAAGAAATATATGCAGTAATACTGTTTCAACGCTTAATCCTTTGTTGCATGGTGTGCACTTATTCATGAGCGCTTCCTCTGCATTTCCTTTTGGTTGTCTTTTCGGCTGCCTCTTGTGCGTTACTGTACTTTGCGAGTTTTCCAGAAGTCTTGGCCGGCATCTGAAGAACCTTGTAATACCGAAGCATGGTTCCTAATCAGCGATTCTGATCCACACTCCCACGGTGCGCACGGTTCCCTCAACTGCATACGGGCAGGAATCTAACGTTGTACGAAATCTGACGTCATTGAATATGCTAAGCGGGCAAAAATGAAAGCCAGATGACTGCGGATAGCGATGCAATTAATAGGATCGAAGTCAAACCATTCCAGCATATCGTGCACCCAATTTGAGTTATTGCGTCAACATTCACGATATATATCAATAGCATTATTCGTGCCTATTGACACCTGCGCACTCGCAAAACAATTTGTTATTTCAACATGAAAACAGTTATCATAGCCACATACCGTAACTTTTAACACGCGAAGCTACGCACTTTCTGTCAAGATTAATATTTGGTCAGACAGCAATTGTCTTATATCTGCCTGTACAAAAGTAATCATGCCCTCTTTAGTGTGGCAGGTGTAACACAAAAATATGCATTTATATTTATATTTTACTTTATTTTATATATGCAACAGTTGCTACTCGGTATAATCAAAGTACGACCTCATAGCCTCACACAATACAGCCGCAAAACGGGTCAAGGACCAGGCTCAACCTAGAGAGACTTCACTAAATCCCTCGAAAACTGTGCTTCCTGCATCAGGGAAGACCAGGCGGAACTACGAGGCTTTGGCACTTTCACGCACCAACGTTCCCTAATCCAAGGCAAAATCCTTAAGGGGTAAACAGCTGGATGATTTTAAGCATTGGCATTTCCTCTGTGATAAAATCGGTGTTCAAGCCAGTCCAACTAATACAATGGGCACCATTAGGCGTCTAACCTCGAAGTATTACGGGGAGTCTCGGCTAAAACAAGTAACGTTGGGATCAACAGGTGATTTTGTAACGATGCTTTTGTCGGCATACCGCCTGCGGACTGAAAACACTGAGAAATATGATGGTAATATCAGATCAGAGACAGCAGCTGGACTAGCCGAGCAAGTCAGACAGTCATTCGAAGACAGACGTGATGGCTTTGATTACTGGACTCGGCCTGGCCTAGATTCGTGTGGGTGCTTCACCGTTTGTTTAACTGAAGCAAAGGAGGAACCCCATCGACTCAGCAGGGTCGTTAGATATGAAGTTACATGTGCAATTAATATCGTAGCGTTTGGACTGCCAAACATGCTGTAGTTTTCACCGACTTTACTTTGCTGAATAAGCTTTTGTCCTTGAAGGACTGTGTTCGGAAACACGGTGTCAGGGAAGACAAAGACGAACCCCACCGGAGCGCTCCGGTGCGACTATTCAGATGCCTGTTCCATTGGACATGGATGAACGGAACTTGGCAAGTAATTGGCGTCTATGGAGGAACAAGCGGATGTATTTCTGCACCTTTGTAGTTTGGACGAGTAACTGATGGCGTATCGCTCGATCGTGTTTCGATATGCAGCAGGGGAGGACGCGTACCGAGTGACAGAGACATTACAATATAACAAAAGCGGAGATCCCAATAATCTGGAGATAAACATTGAAAACTTTAGTGAGTTTTTCCTAAAGTCAAACCAACGAGACCTACCAGCGCTATCTTTTCTTATCGCGCAACAGAGGCCCAAACAAATCTGCAGACGCGTACACCAATGAGTTGAAGATTTTGATCCGATCCTGCAATTTCTGTAAATGCGTGTGTAACAGTCTCATACGCCATCGGATAGTTCTAGGAATCAATGCTGAAAGTTAAACGAAGCGGCTTTCGTAACAACATAACTTATCACTCCAGCCGTCATTGATCTCTGCATTTGTGTCCTCTACCAACTATCAGTACCAGCAAATGCAACTCGCAACTTATGCAGAATTGTGTGCTGTTTCTGGATGCTACTTAGTGTTGACTACTAACATGTGACAGCTTTTCAAATTTTGCGCCGCCTGACACCCGAGCTCCCGAGAACAGTGTCCAGCATGGCGTCGGAGATGCGCCAAATGTGGAGGAAGGAACCATTTTGCTGGTTGCTACCGATAAACCAATGTGAGTGCAGTCGTTCGTGACAAGTCACCCGCAAATGCAGAACATTCAATTGGCAACGTGTCTCGGAGAGTGCCACAAATATGTGTCTGCTCAAGCCATTTGATCAGAGACAAACTGTACGATTCCAGTTAGACACAGGAGCTACTGTCATCATTCTACCAAGGGAGCTCTGTCTCGGAGTGTGCATTCGATCCGATCAAGACTGTGAAATGGTTCCAGACTTTATCCGAAGGGCTCAGCTACAATCGAAGTCGTTAACCCAAGAGACATAGCTTCACATCGACTAGAGTTTATGATCGTGGAAGAGGAGATCATGCCGCTTCTCTGCATTGATTCGATCCAGTTTCTCGGTTTTTTTGTTTTTATTCATGATAGTTTTGTGCATGCTTGCCAGGAAGAAACCGACATTAGTGACTATTATCAAGCTAGGTTTAGCACAGATTCTGAAAAGTTTTAGGGAACCGCTCACTTGTCCTTAGATCCTTTGATATGACCGACAGCGTTACCGGCTAGGAGAGTTCCATTTGCACTACCTGACAGGTTCTGCGCTGAATTGAGCAAATTAGTGAGAGAAAGTGTGATTGACGAAGTCGGCGAACCAACCCACTGGGTTAGTCAGGTCGCAATCATTACGAATAAGACGGGAGAACTGCGTGCGTGTACTGAAACGTGACCGCTATATGAGGTATTGCGTAGAGCGCATTATGCGCTACCTAAACCTAGAAAACATTTTGCCGCATTTGGCCAAAGCTAAGGTTTTCAAGAAGGTGGACCTCTATCCGGCATTCTGGCATGTGATACTAGATGATGAATCCAGGTTCCTTAATACATATGCAACACCCTTTCGGGCATTATCGTTGGTTGCTTTTACCGTTTGGTTTTAAAGTGTCGAGTGTTTAATTTCAAACGCGATTGGTGCAATCGGTAGACAATTTAGATGATGTACCATGCGTGAGAGCCGATATTTTGCTCTATGGCTCGACAGAAGAAAAGTATGACCCTAATCATCACCGTTTCTTGCAGCTTTGCTTGCAAAAGATCATAAAGCTTAAAAGTGACAAAATTGGACTTCTGAAAGACGAAGCGATTTGCCGTGGGCATTTGCTAGCAACACAAGGGGTCAGGGTCCATTCAGGAGAAATTAAGGCAATCCGTGAGATGCCGTTCTCTAACATAGTGGAGGGAATCCATCGCTTAAACGGTATGGTGAATTACTTAAGCCGTTTTAGGCCAAGACTCGCTGATATCGTGATGCCGATCGGGAAGTTAACACACAAAGGAGCAACGTGGAGTTGGGGAAAAGAACAGGAAACCGCATTCGAAACTATTAAGCATCTCATTAGCAACGCGCCTGTAGTCGGGTATTACGATTCAGTGCAGCATTTGGAGGTACAACGTGACACTAGTCAAGACGGAATAGGTACTGTGTTCTTACAGAATGGAAAACACTTGAATTTCCGCAGTCCAGCACTCACGGTGACCGCGCAGCGCTTTGCGGAGATTGTGAAGGAGATGCTTGAGGTAGTCTATGCCATGGATCGTTTCAACGAGTATACTACCGGAAGAAAGACAACGGTGTATACTGACCACGTGTCGCTTGTGTACATAGGCAGGAAGCCGCTGTACGTCACACCTCGTCGCCTACAGCGAATGCATATTCAGTTTTGGAAATGCAACGTGGATATTGTGTACACGCTTGGTGCACAGCTGTTCAACGAGGATAGCTGCCAGGAGCTCATGTGCCGGTACCCAAACACAAACTAAGGAGATCGAAGCAGTAAAATTAGTACTGCATTTGACAATGATAGAAGGTTGCATAAAAGAAATAAAACCCATCACGGAGGAAGATGCAACTTTTCCAGCTTTGCGAGACGTTATTCTAAATGGGTGGTCAGAGCCAAAGAAGCACTTGCCGAAGGAACTGGCACCCTACTGCTACTTTTGGAATGGACTTCGTCTATGATGGTTTGCAGTTTAAGGAAAACCGTATTCTGATTCGTCATCGCTCCGAGAAGAAACGCTGGATTATGTAGATTGCGCTCGCCTGGGTACCAACTATACCATTACCCGAACAAGAAAAGCGATCATTTGGCCAGGAATGATGGATCAAGTAAGTTATCATGTATTGAATTGTGAGGCCTGCCTTTTATGGGAAATCCGGCAGACGAGGAAACCAATGATGCTGCATGTTGTCCCTGACCGACATTGGCAGAAGATGGCGGTGCAGTTATTCAGAGATAATGGGAAAAATTACTTATTCACGGTGGATTACTTTAGTGTTTATTCTGAAATCGATCTACTCGCCACTGCGACCATACAGGCACTAGTCTACAAGCTCAGATTTCAGTTCGCGCGGAACGGCATACCGGTGGAGCTGGTCTACGACAATGGGCCCAGTTTACCAGCGGTGCGTTCCAGGCCTTCGCAGTCAAGTGGGAATTCATGCACCAGCAAAACAGACCATAGCACAGTCAATCGAATGGAAGAGCGGCGTTGGCTATGTATCAGGCCAAGCGACTGTTATCAAAGGGTAGAATAACTAGCGAGGATCCGTACCTCATGCTGCTTGAGAATGGCAACACTTCCACAACGAATATCGGTTTGAGTTCAGTGCAGCGCCTATTCAGCCGAAGGACTAGAACTCTGATACCGCCATCTGCCACATTTTGCGACCAGTTTTGCCACAGCCCGAGCGCTTACTGAACATTCTGCGGAAATGAATGACTACTCAGAAACGGTACTATGACCGCGCTGCCCGGATACTGCCTGAGCTAACAGTGAGAGTGGAAGCGTGGAAGACAAATGTGATGACTGCGAGTGTCGGCGCCAGGTCAAATGTAATATAAGTTTGAGAGAAAACGTTCAGGAGGAATCGAGTGCCTTTGACACGACATCGGAGACAAAATAAGGACTGGGAGTGGAGTACCAGATGGTGTGGGACAAGGCGACCACGACCGCAGGTACAGTAAAGAGGACGCGCAATGGAAAGGTCCCCGGGATGGATAACAACATGGAGACGCAAACAAAGCAAAATGGGAGGATGTGGTGGTAGTATCAGATCAGATTTAGCAGATGGATTAACCGAGCAAGCCAGACGGCCAATCGAAGGCCGGCGTAATCGACTCGATTACAAGAATCGGCTTGGCCAAGATTCGTGTGGGTGATTCACTGTTTGTTTAACTGAAGTAAAGGAGGAACCTCCTCGACTCAGCAGGGTCGTTAGATATGAAGCTACATGTGCAATTAATATCTAGGCGTTTGGCTCGCCAAACATGATGTACTTTTCGCGGACCTTACTTTGCTGCATAAGCGTTTGTCCCTGAAGGAATGTGTTCTGCAAAAGCACATGTATATTTCCGCATGTTCCATGGAGTGAACGCCAGCGGAACAGACAATTCAAACGATCACCACATGCAGAGTATAGAAAGAGTTATTTTCGATCATGGCGTGCCTGAGCTACCCACAACCAAAAACGAAGATGCTCACGCTCCTGACCTGGAAGAATGGAGTTATATCGTGAAGTTCTTAGTGCGAGCGACGTCATTCTCAGTCGATTACACGGCTACCCGTGTAGCCAAACTACAAATGCAGTAGCCCGAGGTTACTGAAACTAACGGTGAAGTCACAACAGTTACTCGTGAACTTAACCCGTAGCTGGCAGTTACTAGGCAACCTTTCCTTCGGAACTACGACTGAAGACAGCAGTTAGAGAGCCGCAGCCACTCGCTGTTCTCGCGGAAACGGCACTACCAGGGACGACATAACCATAATAGCGCTTCAGAAATCTGTGCGCCAAGACCCGTAGTTATCGAGTAGGCTGCCGAAAGACTACATAGCGCAGGTGCAACTGAGACCAAAAACAGATTTCATTCCAATCGATATTTGGAAATATACCAAAAGACGATCAGGTACTGGCCTCTCATTGGTCGGCACAAATGCACATAGTTTCTGTGTTCCTAGTCAACGGCTTTTGACATTTGCGAGAGTTTCCTGTACGTACATCAACGCTCAAGGCTTACTGAGTAAAATTTCCGAAATGCGGCTGTCAAGGGTAAAATGCGTGCGATCTCATCACTGTAACGGAGACAAGGTTACACACTGACATAAGTGACATCCCAATCGCACTGCCAGGTATGTTGATGTTTCGACACGACCGACGCAGCAAAGGTAGAGTGGTGGCTCTGATTTTCTACAAGGAGCTCCAATTTTAGCCCATAGAAAACCCAGTCAGCACGGTGCAAGATTCCCTTTGGTGCTGTATACGTTTAAACGGCGACAACACTTGCTTAGTGGCAGTTATTTACCGCCCTCCTTCCTCCCCGGCCGAGATGGGCATCCGCATTAATGAGGGCGAAAAACACAACTTACAATTACCTTTTCATTACTGGCGATTTCAACATCCACCCTCTGGAATCCCAAGCAGCTCCCGGAAAAACGTTTAAGGCGGATCTACAAGACTTTGTCCCCAGTTACCAGTTGTATCGTTGTATCAACACTCCCACCCGATTCCAAGAAGAAGATTAGCCCTCGATACTAGATCGGATATTCACCAACGAAGAACTAATGGTCGAGAGAGTGATCGATGACGTCCCCTTGGGCTGAAGCGATTAGGTAGTCCTACTCTTCGAATACATTTGCAATGCAGTATATCCAGAGGAAGTTGTGGACGCAACAAAACAATTACACTCTACTACATATATGTCCGACTAGGTGAAACAGCCAGCTAGACCTTTCTGGTAGAGGAGGCACAGGCTAGTGCATAGGAACATTTAGTAAGCCAATTTAACTCTCTGATTGCCGAAGAATCAGCGACTAACACCTTCCGCCAGAGAAACGTGACCTCGTTTCTGCAAAGCTGGGCACGTAAAGGTATAGCGGTGTGAAGTTCAGCCTGGCATATCTAAGATCTCTCACCGAGTACCGAGAACTGGATGGTCTGCGCGACCCAACGTAACCACTATACTCAGTTTGTTTGCGAGGATAGAATGAGGTAACAGCAGAAGTTGGCAGTGTGTATGGTCTAAAATACCAAACTTCTGTATCAACACGTCTACAGTTTACGTGAGGTGGAACAGCGTAGGGACGAATTCGGACACCGATGCGGGCGGCGAATTCCATGCACCTACAACATGTTGCAATAGTTCAGTGCAATCACAGGCTAGTTAAACCTATGACAATGGTTGTTTCACCCCCAAAACACTATATATCCTTCACAGAAGTAGTTGTACTACAAAGCTGTTGAGTATGCATAAGCACAGCTCCCCTGGAGTCGATAATTTGCACACGAATTCGTTAGCGGCGTTAGGAGAGAGTTTAGCTTAGATTTTGACTCGGTGCTTTCAACACTATTTTAAGGAAATGTACCTGCATGACATGTGGAAACACGGGATGATTACTCGTATTCACAAAGGAGGCAGTCCATCCAATACAGCGAACTACAGTCCCATAATCGTACTACCGGTTTTTCAGATGTCGTGGAAGCTATCTTTTCTGGTGTGTTCAGGGTTTACTTGGAAGGAGTTAACTACCTAACACCGGAAGAACATAGCTTCCAAAGAAATCGATCTTGTACTACAAATCTACTAATAGCACGATCCAGCTGGACTGAAGCAGTAGACTCTGGCACAGGACTTGATATAGTTTCTTACGACTTATCATAGGCGTTCGACCTGTTGGACCTTGACATTCTGCTCCGTAAACTCCAAGCCTTTGTTGTTAGTGATACTCTCCTAGGATGGGTCAAAATCTTCTTACTTCACCGGCTCTTGGAAGTAATAGTTAGTGCATCCCTGTCAGATCCCATCCGAGTTGAATGAAAAGTACCACAGGGATCGGTAGTAGAACCGCGATTATTTTTGACTTATATTAACGACAGCACACACCTCATAAGCTCGAACTGCCGGTTTTGTGCCGATGAAATCAAGGTGTGGAGGGAAGGCAGTACTCTAGATGATATCACAGTATTTCTAGCTGACCTGGATAGGGTATACGTGTGGTCAATCCAGAATGAACTACGATTCAATGCCGATCAATGTAGAGTACTGCAGTTAAGACACAAGTTGGTGCACTCCTACATACTCGGTAACCAGGAGCTTCAAAAAACTTCTGGTGAAAATAGTCTGGGAGGTTTGGTCTAACTTGACCTCGGATGCACGAATCAAGCTGTAACGGCGTCAAGGAGGAACATACAACACGTGGGCCTCCTGAAGCATGCTTCCGGAAGATTTGAACCTTCGGTTTTTCCACAACTTCTCGGTCCATACATAAGGCCACATGTGGCAGTCATGGTTGAAGAGAGATCTCGCCGCCTTGGAGAAACCCCAAAGCTGGGCAACCCAAGATGTAATGGGTCAGTATAATTTGCTGTATGAACGAACTCACAGTC
>OX104069.1:101589800-101724045 GCA_944474145.2 Dicrocoelium dendriticum
TTAACAAAGATGAAGCTTCTGAACCTGAGTCTAATGTATCTGCAAATCAAGGGTCTCTGGCTAAATTCAAATCGTCCGAGACTCCAGTCATCTATGTACAGATCGCTGCAAATGTCCCTCGGGATGCCACATTTGGTTTCTCCTGGTTTGCAAACACCGCTAGGGCTAATAGAGCGACAGACTGAGCACCACCATCACTAGGCATAAAGCTACGCCCAACGATTACCCGACTTTGCAGTTCAGCGAAAATGGGCTCCAATAATAAATCCCTGACTGTCGTGTGCACCAATGTCCTCGAATCTACCGACATCACATAACGGGGTAGGTTGTCTGACAACCAAGACCAGTGGATTTACTGTGCATTTTGATGAACCTAAAAGCCGAACCCACAAATACAGTGAGAGATACTCGTCACACGAACCCTGCATACTCTACCGAATCCGAATTTATTAAAGTAACACTAGAATCGGTCATTATTTTGGAAACGCTTTACCTCCTGTTACTGCACTACAACGCAGGCATTGTAAGGTACGCATTTATCTTGATGTCCTTAGAGCATGCGACAATGGAAACATCACAGTTGAACGTAGCAAGCTGGATTATCTAAGCAGTATCTTTATTTATGCGTGTCGGAACGTGCTTCTCATGGTAGTCATGCAGTCGTAGCGGTTTTTTCGTGAAACACTTTTATTGGACAACGTTGTGGTCCGATTGCTCAAAAGCCTACATCTCTCACAAAATTATAGAGGAAGTGGACCAAGAATCCTAAAAATCATGGTTCATTCAGAGCCGTCAGCAACGGAATTGTTAGAACTTTGGCGGTGACATCGTAGAAGTCTTTCAACTGAACTTCGGTTTAAAGCTCTTGAGGCCTTGGAAAGACCAGATATGAGCTACGCAGGAGTATTACCTTACCGCTCGGTCAAGCTATTCTGTATTTGGTAAGGACGAAGCGTGGAACGTACCTAGGCCAAATTCTTTGGCGAACAACGTCAGCATCATCTCAACAATATATGAATAACGGCCAAACTTATGTCGGTCGGCATTATAACAAACTTGACTTGTTGAACAATGAACAATGAATTTATAGGGGTTAAGAAGCGTTGCTTTACAAATCCCGTTGTGCAGTTGGTGGGGATATCAATAAAACAATAAGGATAATAAGGATAGTAAAATAGTTACTAATATAAATATGAAAATAAGGACTTATCTTTTGCTTCGCTGTAGTCCTGCGGTCCTCTTAGATTCACAGCACTCACAGTTAACAACAAATAATTCCATGGTATACTCCAGGTGTAGGATGGAGACATAGTGTTAAGTAACAAAGTGTAAGTGGATGAGTACATCGTCCAACCGTCTTTTAAATACTGTTAGTGTCAGTGCAGAGACGACCGATTCTGGGAGAGCATTCCACCGGTGACAAATACGAATGGAAAAGAAATTTCAGCGGCATTCAGACAACTGTATTGTTCTGCGATTATTAATGAGTGACCCGTCAGGTTTGTATTGCTGCTGAGTTGCCGTAAAGGGCGGCACATGATGTGGGTCTCGCAGAATCAAGTATGCCATAAGCAGGTCGCCTCGTAGTCTGCGATAGCTTCCACTGAACACCCCCAATTGTTGCAGCCTCTCCTGGTAGGAAAGATTGCGCATTCCAATTACGTTCTTAGATGCCCGGCTTTGTGGCTGCTGCAGTGTATTAAGGTCGTGTTTCAGCCATGGATGCCAGGCTTGAATTGCGTATTCGACATGGCGGCGAACATACGCACTGATTATTTATCGAAATATGGAGCTGCTTATTTGTCCAAACGCCCGCCTCAACGGCCTGACGTGTTGGTTCCCGGTCTTCGAGGCTTTTTCGGATTGCCTGGAGCAACCCAAGTCATCTGGAACCAGGACACCCAAGTCACGTTCGAGAGTTGATTGTTGCAGTACATCCGTTCCGAGTCGGTATGAGTAGCTGCTCTGATGCCGGATTGAAAGCACCTTGCATGTACTGACGTTGAAATGCGATACGTTTTGGGTCGACCATTGATGCACTGTTTCTAAGTCACTCTGAAGCCCATGTTGGTCGGCTTTCGCCTGGATCCTGCGCGATATCTAGATATCGTCGGCAAACATTAGGAAGTTTGAAGCGATTCCCTGTGCAATGTCATTAATAAACACCAAAAACAAACGTGGACCTAGAACTGAGCCTTGCGGCACACCACACTCAACTTGGATGGGGTTCGATAAAGAGCTCCGAACTCTGACCACTAATTGCCGTTGAAATTGAAAGTTGGCGATCCAGCTTAAAGAGGTTCGCCGATCCCGTATTGCTGCAGCTTGGATAGTAGTATCCGATGGTCTAGACGATCGAAAGCCTTGGAAAAATCCAGGTAGATCACGTCAACACCTTCTCCAGCGTCTGCTGCCTCGGTCCAGCTACTGCGTTCAATTAGTAAATCAGTTGTACATGACCACTGTCGACGGAAACCGTGCGGTTCAGTAGTGATGAGGTTGCAGTTTTCCAGATGGCACAAAAGTGCCTCGGCAACTATGTATTCCATGACCTTGGAGAGTATAGTAACAAGGGTTACTGGGCGGTAGTTGTAGGGATCAGTTCTGATTCCACCTTTTTAATCGGGGTTATTATTCCAAGCTTAACACATGGCGGGAACTTGGTTCTGGTCTAAGCAGCGCTGGAAAAACTGAGCTAAATTTTCTACCAGTTGGTTTGCTGCTGCTTCTAATGCCTCTGGACGAATGGTGTCGACACCCGGCGAGCTGTGTTTGCGTAGAGAAGTCAGCTTTTGCAATACAGACTCGGCGGTAAAATTGATGTGGGTTAGACCTGGTGAGCAGAATACGAAGCTTGGTAGATCGCTTGGTGGCAAGACTCTTTGAAACATGGGGGCGTATTGCATTTGCAGCGCGTTTGCATCTTCCATATCCGTTCTTGTTGGGTCATCAGCTGTCTTGAGTGGAGGAAAACCTTACCTCACTTTTCGTAGGCTATTAACTTACTTTTACAGCAGTTTTTGGTTACCGATGAATGATATTGCGATGTTCTGCTGATAGGCGACTTTATCTTATCTTAACAGTTGAGTGCAGTGGTTACATTGGGCTACGTACTCGTCCCAATTTCTGGTGCTGGAGCTTCTCTGTACACTAGCCATGCTGGGTTGCGTACTCTCATCCATTTTCGAGTTTTGTTCCTAACGTAAGAAACCGATTTACACTTACAGCAAACGTTTACCTCTGAAGCCTATGCAATCAGCTGACTGAATTTTTTGACGAATTCGAACCAGGCGACTTCCTGGGGTTCTTCTTCGAGGAACGACCAAGTTGTGGCGCTGATGAGCTGGGCTAATCGATCGTAGCTTGTGATGGTTTGCACAGTCTCAAATTTCTCATCCAGATATTCTGCATAGCAGACGAAGTTGAAACTAATCACAGCGTGATCACTGCGACCCAACGAGCAGTCTAAAACCAACGCATTATTCATATGCTCCTCGTTGGCAAGCAGAAGATCCAGCACAGATGGTCTGGTACCAGTTCTGAACCGAATGGGCAAAGTGATGTGGTGGTAAAGAGGAACAGTAGTTACTAGATCTTGTAAATCGGTTTTGAAATTTCCTCCGATCGTGGTAGGGGCTTCTAAACAATGTAGTTTGAAATCAACCATGATAAGAATGTGAGTGTACTTTTGTTGTAAACTGCACCTTAAAACAGCCGTTAGGTGGTAATCGGTTTCGGTTGTTGAGTTAAGGGTGCAGTACACCAATACAATAAAGGAAGCGTCCCCGCCTTATAACTGCAACCGGCACCAAAGAGAGTCGGGAACTGCGAGTCTGAATTCTCCACGGTTTCGCAATGTAAGTCGTTTCGGTAATACAGGATTATCCCTCCTCCTTTTGTGAGCCTGTCTTTCCGGATCAGCGACATGCCCGGTAGCGAAACTTCAGCGTCCGTCATTCCAGTGTGCAACCATGTCTCGGCGATACCAATGACATCATGCGAGCCGGAAGCATGGCGATCTTTCGGTTCAGCCAGTTTGTTAGAAAGACCCCGAGCATTTGTATACAGGCAGGCCAGTTTCTCGGTCTCTAGAAGCCCGCAAAGAGGTGAAGCTGTCAGGTGTGGGAAAATGCCGACTGATGGGAGGTCGGCAGTTACACGTTTTTTGATGGGTCAATGATACCTCGTTTGCAATTTGATTCAGCCAAGGTGCGTCCCAACCTTCGTTTAGGTCTACGTCAGAGTCAATTAAAGCAGCAGTCAAGTTACACTTCTGTACATTTGTCGGTATGCTTGCTGCTTCAGTTGCTTTGATAGTTGAGCTGTGCAAAGTGTTTGCGACGTTTAACCGAATTTCGGAAGGAAGATATTTCCGATTTCTCCGCCATCGATCCAAAACATCCTTTGCTTGTTGCTCTGACTGAACCACAAGTTTTAGGATTCTAGGGTCGTATGCTCTATAATTTGGTGAGAGAGGTATCCTGGTGAGCGACAGTGCCACAACATTATCGAAAGAAAGTGTTTCAGGAATAAACCGCCACTGCTTTAAATGGTGCTTTCCGGTCTCTTGAACATCGTTAGAACGATGTTATGGCACGCCATGTATGAAGATTGCGTTTAGGCGGTCTTGCTTGTTGTGCCCCTCTTCGGTGTTTCGTTTTGTTTGTCGCGCGCTCCAAGGGACATCTGGATAGATACGTATAACCACAGGATCCGTGTTATAGCGCGCTCGCGGTGACCAAAACATTTTCTACGTCGGTGGAGGATTCTAGAGTTACTCGAATTAGTCTGGGTTCAACATAGTGTGGCGAGTTCGGATGACGGGCTTGGCTTTCATACTCATCTGCATACACAATGAGTTCCATTGGTCTTGGTCGTCTGATAACTTATCCCGTAATGTGATGGCGGTAGACTCAGGGACATTCAAGCATACAACAGTCCGGGCACTGTCGTTGGATCCATTTTTCGTCGATCTACAAGGTATGATACTTATTTGTCCTGATTTGTTGACAAGTGATTGTTTGCCGTTTTTCTCTCCATTTGCGTTAACGGTGTTTACAGTGGAAGAGGACTCAACGGGGCCTCTCGTTGGAAATTTGCAGCAATCTCTGCATAGGTAACTGATGTTATGGGAGGCTTAGTCTCAACAATATATATTTCAGCTGCAGGTACCAAGGGTTGGTGTTTGGCTGCTTCATCCTTTTTAATGCTAGATGTCAGGTCTTGAATGGTTCCTGATTTTCGTTGCCGCGTGTACTGTTTGATTTACTTAGGTACAGCCTGTTTTCGCCCGGCGTTCTACCAAAGTTGGAGAAGACGACGGAGATGGATCCGTGACTGATTGCGGTTCAACGGAAGCGGATTGTGCAGCATTCCGTTGCTTAGCAGTCGCTACGCTTCTGTGGTCCATACTCGCTTCCATTGAAGTAATCTTGTTGTTTCTCATCTGCTCTGCTTCTGTGTTTAACCGGTCGCATTTCTCAGCTAGGATAAGCAAGCACTTAAAGAAGGGGGTGGTGGAACATGCAGTACAGAACCAAAATGCATTTTGGGAACTATTTCGCTCCCGTAACTGTTGTTGGGACACAGTTGCACATTTCGTATGGTACCATCCCAAACAGTGGGAACAAGCCAGACCGATTTTTACTACTCGATGACATTCTCCTGACCCGCAAATTCCTTTCGATGGGAGTCTCTTCGGTTTCGTTTTTCTGCCATTCAATTTGGTGTCGTTACCTGACCCAGTGGTTTGGTTAGCGTTCTGTACTTTTACAGCTTTGAGAACGACGCACATCGGTCAGTCAAGCGTGGCGGTTGCAAGGTCATATGAGTGGTCGGCGTGGTCGCGCGGTCCGTGTGATGGGTTGTGCAGCCGCACTGGCTGACAAGGTCACAAGGAATGGCGAGTGACTGGAACCAGAACAGAGCGCTGAACACAAATTGACAGATCACAGATTCTTCACAGCTGTGTAGAGGAACACTGGATCGGAATAAGCTTAGGCTTTTCGGCCTGACTCGAGAATTCTGTATCGAAAAGTTTCACACAGAAAAGCAATCGGCTCAATATGATTGAATTAAACGCTTGCGCTTAATCACAGATGCCAGTGAATACGGTTAGTGATGGCACATCCTCTAATCGCAGAAGATATTTCCACGTATGATGGATCACTGTATAGAGCTGGTAAATCCGGTTCGAATGAGCGTGCAATGATAACGCTGCGAGAAGATGGAAAGAGGATAGAGGGGAATAATCCAAATGAACCAGGAGCACGCACGTCACGCGTTGCATCCCTATGGACTCTTAAAGAACGAAACACTATGGTGCCTTTATGCAAATGTTCAAGGTGTTTTTTCTTAAGCTGGCCAAACTGAAAGACCGCCAGATTTCGAAGCTACGTGATATTCCCTGTGTTACGGAATCTTGGTTGCACACTGGAATAACAGACGCAGAAGACATGTTGCCGGATAATTCACTCATACGAAACGACATGCTTGCGAATGGATGAGGCATAATTCTCGATTACCGAAGCGACCTACCGTGCGAGGCCGTTGAGGTTTCCGAATTACAGTTCGACGCTTCTCTTCTGTGTCGTCCGTAATTACATGTTAGAGACACATGTAGTATTGCTTTGATATGCCGCCCCAAACTCTACACCATCAATGGACTACCAACTTGCGACATTTTTAAGATGCAGCCTAAAGCGAAAGCATACTCACATCCTTCTCATCGGTGATTTTAATGTACACTGTTTAGAAACTCTTGCTACAAACGGACAGCCATTCAAAGCAGATCTGCAAGAGTACATAAACAGTTTTCTACATTACAATCCCAACATTACGCCCACTCGTTTCAGATTAGGTAATATACTGTCTTTGCTGGATCTTGTTTTTACTAACGAGGAACAAATGATGGATGTATGGATCGTAGAATGCCTATTTGGTCACAGTGATCATGCAATTATCACTTTCGACTTCATCCGCTATGCGGAATATCGCCACCAGAACACTGACTTGGTGCACAACAATACGCGCTACGACCACTTAGCCCAGATACTTGGTGCCACAACCTGGTCGTTTCTAGATGAAGGCCACCCGGAAGTCGTTTAGCTTGAATTTGTCAACAAATTTAATAATCATTTTACGGATGCCTCAGAGAAAAAGGGCTTTAAATCGCCAGAAACCGTCTTTCATGAGGAGCAGAACTAGAAATCTGATCGCTGTACACAACGCAGTCTGGCGAGACTACAGATCATCACAAGCGCCAGATAAGTAGGAAAATTTCGTGGCCAATCTTAACCCCGCACTCAGCTGCTTAGCAATGAAAAGTCAAATATCAGCAGAAAATGGTGAAAACATTTAGCGCTAACCATAAACTGTTGTACAAGTATGTCAACGGCTGCCGTAATGTATGACAGGAAAATTATTGGCTCCATGTGGCTGATGGTCTAACTAGAACAGCTGTAGAAACAGCAAACGCGTTGCGGATGCAATATGCTCCCACATTTCGGAGAGTCATACCATCGAGTTATCATCCAAAATTTGCTTTCCTACCTCCAGCACTAACCCAAATCTCGTTTACTGCTAAAGCTGTTTTGCGGATGCTAAGGTCCCTGTGTAACCACATATGCACTGGGAGCAGCGGCAATACAACTGGAAAAACCGTGGAACCAGTTCTTACAGCCCTACTTGGACCAGAAACAGACGCCTGCGATGTGGAATTATATAATAATAATTTCGATTCATAAAGCCGCAAGCGGGACTGGGTCCTCAAACTATTTCTCATTGTTCATTCTCCTCGTATTATCCAAGGTGATGAAATCCATCGTTGCCGATGTGTTGGTGTGTTATCTAGCAAAGTTTAACCTTATTTCCCCCTAGGAACACGGCTTTCGCCGACAGCAATCAAAACAACGAATCTACTGATTGCGCCAACTACTTGGACTGAGTCAGCTGACGCTAGAGACGCAGTTGAAGTGATCTACTTGGATTTGTCGAAGGCTTTCGATTATTTAGATCATCAGATCCTTCTTTCTAAGCTTTAATAATACAAATCGGTGACCCATCCCTGAGATGGCTTGCAAACTTTCTACCTTAACTGTAATTAGTTTTCAGAGTCCAAAGTTCCTTATGTGTCCCCATACCATGCGTGTCTGGTGTGACTCAGTGATCCTTCCTAAAGCCAAGTGTGCTTTTTGTATTCAGCAATGACTTTGCAAGTTATATCGCCCCAAATTTCCCGGCTGTTTGCCAACGATATCAAGGTATGGCACCGAATTTAGGCGAATACCCAGCAGAAGTTATTTCAAGCTGACACAGATACATGAGTATTCAACTCTAAATTGGTTGCACTTTACCGTGTGTAAATGCCATGTATTCTCCATACAATACCAGGGTAGCTATTCCTACAAGCCCTGAACTCAAGTACAGCAGCGACTATCCGTCGAACGCGACCTTGGCTTCCTCGTTCAGGGTAACTTGCGCTGTTTCAAGGGATCCGCAAAGGCATCGAAAAACGGTAACCATCACGTCGGGTTGTTACGCCTGACGCTCGGACAACTAGACACCACTATTTTCAGACAGATCTTGAATGCGTATGTTCGTCCCCTTGTTGAATATGCAATCCTATCCCGGCAAACATGTCTGGCGCATGACAATACTGCACTGGATCAACCTCAACTGCGACCCTCTAAACATGTCATTGGAATGCGCCAACTTCTGTAGGAGCAGAGGCTGAAACGTCTGGAATTATTCAGCAGGCGGCATCGACGACTACCATGCGGCTTGATTATGACCTACTTGGTTTTACACAATCCAAACGATGTGTGCCGCTCTGTACTGCAACTCACCAGCAACACCAAACATAGAAGCCACTCTTTGAAACTATCAGAACAGTATAACCGTCCAGAGTGCCATATAATTTTCTTTTCCACTCGTGTGTATCAAACTTCGAACGCCGTCTTCGGATCGGTTGTTTCTGCACCTACCCTGTCGCTCCTTAATATTCGGTTAGATGACGCACTCCGCCAATTAGATTTAGTAAATTGTCGCTACTCTCCATCATACTTCCAGGAAAAATCTTTGATTTGTTACATTTTTCTGTTGAAGCTATGGAAACACTTAAAGTGCAGGGCTACTGGAAGGCATACGATAAGTCCATTTTTTCGACAGTAGAACTGCTGACTACATATTTTTCATTTACACTTCGAAAACTTACCAGGCTACGCAACGAGGCTTGTAAAGTAGTGCTTCTAACCCGTCTATGATTATCGTCCATTGTATAATGACGCTAAGGTTTTCATTAGCTCTTCCTTCACTTAATACACGACGCGAAACACGTTCATAGCTCACGCAGTGCTCCCACCAGACATGAGCTGAACTGCGGAGGCAGCGATAACCCAACTTGTTTAGCTTCTTTATGTCTGTCCACCTGATAGGCCAGGTTTCACAAACTTATAAAGTGGTGCGGACGGCTGCATTATAAACCCTACCCTTCGCGGATAGAGTGAGATCGCGTCGGCGACATAGTTGGCGGATATTGGCAAACACACTTAGAACTTTTGATACATGCTTCCTGACCTCATCTTCGATCCCCCAGGCTCTAATATAACTGCCTAGGCACTTGTATTCGTTAGGACATTTAGCATTTGGCGATCATCAGAAAATCCGGGGAATTATTTTATAACTGAGGACTACATTGCAGATTTAGTTTGTCTTTCATTATGCAGTGTCTCAAAATTAGCCCCATTTGGTTGACTAATGTAAGGATCTCCTGATTCGAATATGGGCGCATTTCCAACCATATATTAAGCAGTCAGGTGGATTCATGACAAATGGCTGGCCACAACTTCCACATCAAAAGACCATCCAAACAGTTTATCCAATAATGCGACAAATGTTTCTGGTGCTGCCTTCACACAAATCGAGTGCCATTCATCTTCCTATGCCCAGGGCAGCACTACGATGAATCCTCCGAACTTCATAAGCGAACGGGGTTTGTTACGCTTTCACTGTTCCTGGCGAAGGCCTAGACATATTTGGTCCCACCAAAAGATTTCGCATATACGTACGGAGTGCAATTCTTCAACACGTATACACTATCACAAAAGCCGCCGTACGCATTATGGGTGAGATCTAAATGTTTCTGATTTCGGCTGATACTTGGGTCTGCTTGACTTATTGAAACATCGTTATTGTGAAACTGTACACCTTGATAGTATTTTTGCATTTTGATTAGTGATCGCATTGAGGAGCAATATATGCCTACCTTTTTACCTGGGAATTTGTGTAAACTATCAAACTGTGCGGAACAACTGTCGAATAAGCCAAGTGCAGCACTCGTTATTTGAAATAGCTTTGTTCAACCACCATCAATTTTTAAAACCAACTTCGGCTGGGACCACAGTCAAGTGTGCAATGAAGATGGTTGTTAAAATATGCGATATATGAGCGGGAACACAGTACTTGTTCCATCCGGCAGATAAGCGTTATGAAAAGTGCGTTGGGCGACACACTGTTGCGGAAAACTCGGCGTGTGTTACACGGTATGTTGTTTCTTATGAGGGAATAAACGATATGTATTCAACCGCACTTAGTTTCTTACATGTATTTGTCAGGGCGTCTCGACAGTCGCATTCGCAACATGTCAACGTTTGCGGCAACCGGCTGCTTGTAGTTAAAATAAAGCCTGCCGACAAATTCGACGGAATACTAAGGGTCGTTTTGGGATTGCAGTTGTGAACACTGTAATCATATTCGCTTACTGAATTTTATAGCTGACTTTGAGACTGCAGCCAAACATTTAGGAAAACATACGTTTCGTATCACTTTGCACTTTGTAAATCTAAGTGAAACCCAGTGTCCGTGCACTTAGATAATTAAACATGTAACGTACCGCGAAAATAAACCCTGCTTTCAAGCTCTAGTTTATGCTAACATACCTCCAGGTCATGTATGATGTCAAGCTGAGCAGAGATAGACGGACAGAAGGAATATTTAGGCGTTGCATGCGTGGGTGCTAAACTTCGAGAAAACTGGTATATAACTTTTGTCTTCAATACAATGGTGTGAACATAATTACATCAACTCAAGAAATGTTTGTCAGTTCGTAGGCAAACTCCAATTAAAGCATTTCGGTAGTGTCAACAGCCTCTGCAATTTTAAAGGAGAAACACACTTACCGCGTTGTTCTTATTGTGATGCCAGTCAATCGCATGTAATTCCACCCGGCTTAATCAAATAGCTAGCATCAAGCATAGATTTATTTTAAGACCCTAATGATGATTCTATCCAGTATTATTTACGAAATCGTGCAGGAAAATAACGAATAAATTTGCATCATTAGCTGGAAAACCACGACATTTATGAGTGTTGCATCATCGCTGGATAAATAAGGGTTCGGCGAGAGTGCCTATAATTAAAACAGAATTGCTCCTCTGGTGTTTCTGCATTGGCGGCATGTATTTTGGATCCTGACATCCTTCAGAGAGAAATACCACAATTTCTTCTGGATATGCGATGTTATTTTTTCAGTGATATTATATGTGCGACATATTTTTACATTTAACAATTCATTTAGACACAATTAAACATCACCTGTAACGTGCACAATGGTACCTCGCTCATTTTTAATACATTGAGGTTGGTGCATTTTTGACAACGGCTGAGCAATTATTTCTCCAAATTCTCACATCATCATCTAGACAATATAACATTCTGATGACAAGCCCCGTACCGTTTTCATCGAACCTACAATTAGCCATGACAATATTTACGAGTTGCTGCCTCCTCTATCGAATTTAGTGCCGGTTAAGTTCATGTGCAAGACACCAACCATAATCACTGGACTGGATCCTAACCACTCAGCACCACATTTCCACTTCTTCCTCCAAGTAGACTTGAAACTCGGGTCGCAGTTTTCCAATATATTTTTAGCTAAAATATATACAAACTGACCATATTAACCGAAGTGTTCTTTGGTAGAACATAAAACAGATAACAATTCGTTCGATTTGTGGAATATCTCAATTTTTCAATTAAGGCGTTTGGTAGTATGCTCCACGCTTTCAGCATGAAGGATACCTAATAGTTGTACAATTTACCGGTGCGATTTCCTAAGACCTATTACAACCTATGCAGTCTTTATGTCATTTTTATACATTAGCTTAAAAATATCAGTTCGACATCGACCCACAGCGGCCACCGAAGATGTGCACCAAAATCCGTGGTAGAAATCTACGCATAGAACTATCTACTTTCTATTAGCCGCAATTTTGCATCGAACAAGGGAGATTTGGAAATCCAAAATGAGTTTAAACCATTAACTCGCTTCAGCTAATGTTGCTTAAAGACTGCCTCTTTGCAAACGCATGAAAAGCATGAACGAAATTCATTGCAACTAGGTAGCAAGCAGTCAATCAGTCGATCGAGAGATAATTCAATCACACCAGGAATCAGTCAACCAAACAGGAAGTCAAGTAACTGAACAAGGTAGAATCGCCGTTGTTGAAAAGCGTTCGACCGAGAAGTGAAGCTGATATATTCATCTTTAGGACTAATGCAAGAAACCGAGTATCTCAGTGGTTACAACTGAGGTTGGCTGAATCCAATATAAGTATTTTAAACGCAACAAAACATTACTATATACTTACTGTGCGCTACGACGTAGATTTTTGAAAAATGCAGATGAACATTGCATTAACCAGCGTCCGAAAATGAATAATTATTTTTCAACCGGTTTATCGTCAAACGTCATCACTCGGGCAAGAAGAAATGGTACCTTGCATTCAATTACCCTTCCACCAGATCCACGCATTATTAGAATTAAGATAAATAGCTGCGTCAGCCACGGATCCGAACACCTGAACTTACTCCCAGTACCGACTGCAGATGGCGAGCGGAACTTGTTTGCCGAAGATAGTAACGTTTGTACCATGATTTCCGTAGTGTGTTCATAACTATTGTACTCCGTTTCCTTCGCGTTTAGTTGAACATGAGCGAATTTGACATGCAAACATGATATTGTGACAGAGAAAACATATGGTAGAGATTAAATTAAGGGAGTAAACGAAGTGAATGCACTTCGGGTAAAATCAATCTCTAATACCAATCTCCTTTTGTTTCATCATCTTTGCCAAACTTGGTCCCATTTAAGTTCGCCAACGTAGATTAATTATGCCTTATCAGTCATTATGTCAGCTGGAATTCAGGACTACCACCCACGCAAAATGCCAGAACCAGACTGGAGTTTGAACAAAAGTCGCTTTGACAAGAAGAGACATGCTATTTATGTGACACAGTACGTCAGTTATATCTGGCGCTGACTGCTCCGTTGTAGCTTGAAATACAGTGAACTTTAAGTCCACGCATTTCCACCCATTGGCTGGCAGTCTCGCAAACGTTGGCTGATCAACCGCAAATGAGCGCATAATTAGTATGTGTGCATCTATTTGGCAAAGTAATGTAGATTGACCGACGGCTTTAGATTCTAAACTCTCACCACTGTAATGGATTGCTCATTATTCATCCAAACGCATTTGACAGCGCAGACGATCGGATCAGACGCGTTGCCAGCAGCAGCAGGTAGCCGTAGATCAATACTGCATGTATCGTTTACTTTGTTCCGAATCAACACCAATAAAAGCGACGTTGTTCAAAAATGTGGAGGAGCTTAGCCAGATCGCCACCAAAAGCAAAGTGGGGGTGTGCCAATAAAACTGAACGGACGGTTCAGCGCAGGATTTGAGAGTGCACAGAAGAAAACGGTCGACTTTGATACTTGATTACATGCTTATTAATCACTGCCCTGACTCTGACATGAAAGTCAGAATGTCAAGCAACCATTCAGATCTTCCCGCACCCAATTCGAACTCTGAATAATTGCCTTAAATTTTCACTAATCATACGTTTAATTAGCAAACGCGTTGGCGGTGCTTCATTCGCTAGATAGGATTAGTGCTGCTTAACGCATTTGAATGCTTTTACTGTTAAGTAAATAATGGTGCATAATAGGTAAATGGATTATTGCATGTTCAAGTATAATGGCTGTAAGTCGTGGTTAGGTCCTGTACCGTGTTGCCCAGGACGACGGATAGCATTCCGAAAGCGGATGGTGGCTTGTGAGTCAATATTTCGTTGATCCAGTTCTGTGTTGCACGTCTTGATGCTACAGGTTTTTCCGCTGTTTGACTGAGTGCAAGATGAACTGCTTCTACATTCGATTATACTTGTCACGTGCTCGGACGCGTACGTCATGCTAAAGAATAGAAGTCAAACGTAGTTTTAAGGTTAAAAAAATATTGCATTTCCCGAAGAGACGAGTGGCTGTTCCCGCATAGGGGTGAATCAATCGGTGCAAGATTGTTTCACACCATTGAGGCAATCATGATGTCAACATGGGTATATAAAGAATTCACTTTAGCGTGTGGAGTTTGCATTTAAGCAGGTTGCTTTGCAGCTGAGCCATGTGGCAAGTTCGAAAATAGCACACACTCACTATTCTTAAAAGATACTTGGAACCGATCGAGTAGTCATGAGTTTAGAGAGGTTTGGAAACAATTGCACACTGATTCACCTGGTCTGACGAAGCCTTTATGTTAAAGACGAAACGTTACCTAAATACTATACCAACCGATTGTTTCCAAACCTCTCTGAACACACCCTAGTTTGACAGTTGGGAGCAATTGAGTAACTTTGAATATAAACATGTTCCACAATGTAAAACAAGGCGATACAACTGTTACATCCAGCACAAATCAAGGCAATTTATTTTTATAAGCAAAAGCGACGCGATAATTAGCGATGATGCCCACATATGAGGTCTAGACCATTTCTAAGGCTGAGATATTCCTATCATGGATATAATGTTTTGTGATGTAAGATGTTCGTGGACAGACAAGTTACTCTTATTTAATTGGCCGCAGCCGGATGTTTTTAAGTATTTTGTTCTAATACTTGGAGTATGCAATGAAAAATAAATGTTCTGTCATTTATGTTTTTGTTCTTGTCATTACGGCCCTACAGCTCACATTGCGTATGGCATATACATATATATATTTACCAGCATCGAAACGACGCCGAGTCCTGCAGAGAACGTAGGCAGAATCGGAGCAGCGTTGGTAGGTATGCTGCAGTCGATTTCCTAACCGCATGCTTGCGTGTTGGGACTCATTTTATGTGGTGGGTTTGAAGTATTGTCCTAATGCTTTCTAGCTCAAATTAATGGCTCCCTGAACTCTTCTATAAAGTTTCACACATCCCTTAAATCACTTTAGGTAACTTGGATAACATTTTCGCTTTTGTGGCATTTTCTTAAGATATCTTTTCTGATGTCTTGAACTTATCGCGGATTTGTGAGTAACCAATTTCTTTCATATGCTCATTTATTGAAGACCTATGTCGGCGTATCTGTATGCATTATTCAATTTATTTTAATTGATTTCATCCTTTCAATTGGTTGGCTATTGCTTAAGGTGCATGTTAACTAGGTGTCTACGTATGCATTACCCACCACCTCGGCTATCCTGGCTCCAGGAGGCGGTTGATCGTTGCTGTAGGGAACGGGGTGCACCGTCATCGTGGCCGTGCTAAGCTCGAATAGTGCTTCCATGCACTGTGCGCTGCATTCACCAAATACAGCGTGCCTGTGTTTGTCAGTATAGGAGCGTGGCTCGACTCCGTTGAGGAAATGTGGCCCCCAACCACATGCCTCTCAAATTATTCCTTCGGGTTTACAATGGATATGGTGTGTGTGGGTAGAACCGTGGATGTTGCAGCGCAAGACACCGATAGTCCTTCTATAGGCACAGGCGTCCTGTGGCTGTCCTCATGGAGGCTGCAGTGACAGCCAAATCCTGAACAGGATGCCGTTAACCATATTTTCGAAAGTGCGAGAAACCTTTTCTAAATTATACCCAATCAGGTTGTACAGAAATGTTCACGCTTTTGCATGAGTATATGTCGTAGCCAAAACCTAGTATTTTAGATAATCTTTGGAATATCCTGGGATATTTATCAGGTGAGTTGTCGAATGAGAACATGGTTAATAACACTTGCAGAGTTAAGAATCAGTCGAGTTTGGCGTGGAATGAAGTGGGGTTTTCACATGTCCTTTTTGTGGTCGGTAGGCAGTTCCACAGTACGGCAATCCTGATGAGGAAAATGTTGGACCCCATTGATGTTCTAGCTCTTGGTATCCGTAGCGTAGATAATTTTTTACGTTGCGTGTGATAGTTATTGTGTTTTATCGCTACGTTATGTAGGTAACAATACGATTTCGGAGGCAAAAATTATGAAGGAGCGTCAAGTTTAGTTTTGGACGTCGTAGCTAGAAAGGCTCGATGTGAAGATGAATGCAACGTTCAAGATAGTTTAGTGTATGTGCTATTAAACAGACGTTTGATGAAGAACCTTTGTAAATTTTCGATAGAGTTCCTGTCTAACGTTCGCGTGCTGCCATAGGTGAAATTGCATTATTCGAGAATAGGACGAGTTAGATTTAAATAACCCTACTTTGGTAGGGAACGTATGGATTTTGTGGCATATGTTAGCCACGGATTGCTTAGCCCGATGTTTTTGGTATTCGGCTTGTTCTGCAAAACGGAAGTCGGAAGAGTAGCGGATTCCAATATCACGAGTAGATTGCCGTATGGACACACATTGGTTCTTATATTTAATTGACACATTGAGGGACGAACAAGCACATGATATGATGTTTGATTTGTCGGATGAGCGTTTTATTAACCACGTCACAAACTATTCTACAGGAGAGTGGTGATCTTGATTTAAAAGTAGTAAACTTTAAACCGCCTCACGCCGGAGTTTGTAACCAATATTGCTATCATCTGTTGGCCATTTACGATGGACATGCAAAATTACTGATATAGAGGAGAAAGTGTGGAGGGCCGAGTACGGTTCCTTAGATGAAGCCGCCGGCTTTTGGACGAGGAAATGAGAGGTGACAACCCAAAATTTCTACTGGTGACCGATTGCTTCGGTAAGAGGAAAGCCAATTTAAAAACGGGTTCTGGATTCCAAAGGAGTTACACTTCTTCGACAACTGTCCGTGTGGTACACGGCCAAATTCATTTTCTAGGTCCAAAAGCAAGCCTTTTATTGTATAAACGAAGTTGTTATTCTGCTTCAAGCGCAGGTTTACTCTTGCGGTGTGAGCACAGTTATGTATGATCCTGATTAGAATAACAGGTCTAATATATTTATTGAAACCGTATGAGTTGCGATTCAAAGAGTCAGTTTTGCAGGGTATACAATTATTATATTAATAACCCGGTGTTGAATGCGCTCAAAAGTCATGTTGTCGAACTCTTGACTGCTTGTTTAGACCATAGAGAACTGTAAAACTGTTGGTAATGTATATGTATTGTACAGTCGGAGCCGGGATTCAGGGAGCGAAAAGGAACAACAAGCGTACCCAACGGTCTTTCCTGCCTTTGATATTTGGAAATCACAATGCACTGAGAAGTTGAACGTGCGCCAGTATTGCAGATCCTGGTCACGGACTGAGGTACACTCAGAGATATTCATAGCACGCAGAGTTAAGCTGTTTGGTTAAATGTGGCACTTATACGATAAAAAATTGTGGCAAGTGATATTTGTCACAAGTGAAAACAAGTATCAAATGCTAAAGATCGTCTTGCATGTGCTGTAAAACTTCTGTGCACCCGTATTTCTGTGCGAATAAACAACTTATGTCTTACGCAAAGTTTTCATCCATCTGGGGCAGGTGTATTTGTCATATGTGACACCAAGTTTCAAGAGCTAAAAGATCCACTTGAAAGTGTTGTAGGACCTCGCGTGTATTCGTATCTGCGAGAGAATGACCGAAATCATCTTTTCTGTAGACAAATATAAAAGCGATGCTTCCTACTGCTGAAGTTAACCTTAACGTAAAAAGGAAACGATAGGGGACTAGGGAGACTCCCTCGTATAACTCCACTAGTGACTGCGTTGTGGAAATAAAATCAGTTGTCTATTGTACCACTTGCTTCCCAACCGAGAGTTATGATGAAACCCAAATGCGTATTGGTTCTCCGATACCAACAGTTTGTAGTTTGTTGAGTAGTCTAATGTATGGAATTCGGTCTAGATGTTTGTGCATATCAAGATATGTAACTGTAATAGACTCTCCAGCACATGCCCGAGTCTGCAGAAAAGATGTTGTACGCTCTCGATGAGATTTTACAACAATAATTTTGCCATTGCTTTCTGTACCATCCCTTCCATAATTTTGTATTTATGAGTGACTGGTTTATCGGTCAGTAGCTACTGACTTCATGTGGTGTCTTAATTAGGAGCCAAGGAATGATAACTGTACATTTCCATTACGTTGGGTGCACCCAATCATAAAAAGTGAGCGTAAATAAGTAGAAACAAGTGGAAATCACTGCCAGCTTGTTAATTCAAACCTGAGGATATCGCATCAGGTCCAAAATGGAAGGATGGATTTAATCGCAAAATATGTGTTCTAAATTCCATGGCAGTGTTGGGCATGCATGCAGTGTTTTCAAGCGTGTAAGCTCATGCAGTAAATATTAAGCAAAGTACTCGCTGAATGAATCACACATTGCTGCCATGTAGTCATTGTATGATCAGTATGGCAGGACTAAACATTTCACAAGAGTGGTTCGGTCAGACGCAGGAGCGCAGAGAAGACCTGGTAAAACGATGAATTTATTCGCGCCATTCAGGGCTTATGTTCTTCTGGCAAACGTTGTCGCACATTCAGGAATTGGATCATTTTTACAACCACTGTTTTCTTGTAAAAGTGAAGAGAACATTGAGATGTGCCGAAAATAATGCTGCATTTGATGATGCGTACGCCTTCGTTTCTATGAGTGCGAGCTATGTTGCGTATTATAAAGACACTTATTTGGCAATGTAGTATAAGCCGCTATGCAGTGGATCAGGTCACCGTAAAACAGTTCTGGCGCCTGTTCTTTATAACTCAAACGAAAGGAACCCTTTGGACGCATGGTATGGCGAAACCAATCCCAATCTGAAGAACGGAACCTACGGAGATAGGTAGGATAATCTTTTCCCATCATCTATATCTCGAAGGTTCACCGTACCACATGGTGTTCACTTCCTGAAAATTTATCGGGAACACCCACATAAGTAATCGGTACACAACAGCTAAAATCTAGATCAAGTACGATGTCTCTACTTAAGGAGAGAGGTACGCGTTTTTGTCAACTACCTTCCTGAACCAAGCCAATAATATTTTGTTGATGGTACCATACGCCTAGCCAAATTTCTTGCATATATGTTAAAACCCTAAGCAACTGACTTGTGCTTACATCGTAATTGCTTTGCCTATTTAAATGTTTGTACCAATTGTGATAGTTCAGGTTTCTTTTGGTTTGAAGTGTTGTATACACAACACAGCAGTAGCTATTGTTGGCGTACTGAATCCTCAACTCCACGCAACATTGGATGTTGAATACGCGTTGCCATAAAGGAGTGTTCTAGGTAGATCGCATACCAGCCCCACGTGTATAACTGTTGATTGCATAACATATGCTCACCCAGAAATGGAAATGTGTCTATATGTAGTGTCACCCGTACAACATGGCTCATTTATAAACAGATTGAACATATATCCAATCGGTTGGTGAGTGAGACCTTTGACTGTAGGGAAGGAATATCAATCACATAGAGCGTGGTTTATCAAAGCCGTGCGCGTAGATTTCGGGTTTGCCCTGCGAACCTTGAACACAGAGGCCATGTATACGACTTTAAGCCGGAAAATGTTGGTGTTGTTGCCATGGCATAAATAGGAAGATGGCAGGGTGGTGGGGGCTTAACCTGCGTATAGACAAACAGAAAATCGTTCTGATAACCATGCCTTTGCACTTTCGGTAGTTTATAGCAGTACAACCACGACATATGACACCAAAAATTTTACTGCGACATGGTAAAAGGAATGTTGCTAGATTCTGACCTTGTTCCAGTAAGTTGATTGTAGGTTGATCATAACTGAGATATTGCAATCATCACAGATACATAGACTCAATATTCCTAGCGTATTAGTGTCATTGGGCATTTTTAAGTGCCGCAAATTTACAAAAATATCGACGTACGTCTTTTGGCGAGTTAAGGTTGATATAGTAAAACAACTGTGTTGTTTGTTTGGAATCATAGAGGATGTAGGTGTAGAACGAAATTTCATGGGCGTCGCAACAGTCATTTCACTGCGAGTGCTTGCCATCTTCGGGGTAGGCTATAGTTACTGGCAACCAGATTGCCTAGTGCTGAGTCAGAGGTAGTAGTGTTCGTGGTATTAGCAACTATCTAAATAATAGACGTGGTGCCAAACAAAACCATGACAATTCTTGGAAGAAAACAGGTCTAATCACAGCATAATCATCGTGTCATGTAAGCTTAAGGTGAGGAAATCGCTTCAGCTACGGGCCGCAGGAATAGCGGAATTATTTTCATTATTCGTTTGCTTACATATCGTTTTACGTTTTTTGTCTTTTTAATTAGTTAAGCAGTAGGCACATAAACATAAACAAGTATGTACACATATCCTCTGCATTTTTCGATTGCGCGCGATATCCTGCATTGTATTCCGCCATCGGTGTTTCTCGTCCTTTGATCTCCAACGAAGCAGAAGTATGGATCCAAAGCAGAAAGATGGAAGCCCCATGAATGCATATGCTGTCGCCAAGTGGATGGCTGACCGCCAAGTCTTCTCTTCCAAATATATCCTGCAAGAAGCAAAAGAGCACAGTGTGACAAACGTCCAACTGACATACGTAGGACTTAGCTGAGACATCTTAACTGACGCACCAAAACCAGCTTGTTTAAGGAAATATTCGCATTCCATAATACGCAACCTATGGCTTCCCTGTTGCCGATACGTTGCTGCCAACACACACGAGTGACCCTATTACAAAACACACATTGTCAAAGTCCCAGATCAGCCGCGTGTCATCCATTTGTACTGGCCTAGACTCACGCCCATATAACAACACCGTCAAAACGGTGGCACTGTAAACGAGACATATTACTAAGTTCAAGCCATCCCGACCACGCCACGATTTCTTTAGGTTGACACACGCCGACGGATCTTTGGTGATGCGAATGTGACCTCCTTCTCCTAATCGTTCTCCTGAGGACCCTAATCGTTCTCCTGTCTAGGTCTGGGCGCCCTGGCAGTATCCCAGCCCACATACAACCATGACATTTTCTTCAAACATAAACTTCATCCTGCATCGGCCGTCGCGCAGATTATCAAGGGTCGCCTTATCTGCTGCATACAGCAGGGCGGATAAGCGAAAGCATGCTACTGCTGGCGCCTCCCTTCTTTCTTTTCCACCTTTTTCTCTTACTCCCATCCCGGCCCACATTACTAACCTTCCTTCTATAATTCCCAGCTTAACTGACAGCAACCGAAGTGCTACTGGAGTAGTACCATCTGCAGCCACCATCCCACAGCACCTATCGGACGCCTATCGGCAAAAGTTCCTTATAAGGCCACGCTGTTCCGTTTCCATGGCGACGTTCAACGTCCGCACTCTATGACAAACAGGTCAGCAGGCTGCACTCGTACGCACCTTGGACACACTGGGTGTTGATGTGTGTTTCGTGTCCGAAACCAGGATTAATGACCCTAACGGGGTTATTGAATTGACTGCACCCGGCTTATCCTCTCGTTATTGGTTGTACGCATCCGGAGACGCCGATGCGGCACTCACGGGTCAAGCTGGTGTAGGTATCATTCTCAGCTGCAAGGCTGAGTCATCGTTGGTTGATTGGATTCCGGTGAACAGCCGTTTATGTGCAGCCCGTTTGACGACATCAGCTAAGGTGAATTCGCGAAGTAAAACAAAACGCTGTTTGTTTGTGATTTCTGCTTATGCTCCCACCGACTGCAGTTCTAATGCAGTCAAGGACACTTTCTATCACGAACTGAACACGCTGCTACGCGGTGCTACTAGTTCAGATATTATAGTACTTGCAGGGGATATGAACGCACAAGTAGGGCGTCTGAGCTCTTCAGAAGCTCAGCTGGGTGGTAAGTATGGACTTAACGCCGAATGGACTGACAACGGCGAGCGTCTGCTGCAACTGTGTGCGGAGCACCAGTAGTTTCTTACTAGCACTGCTTTTAGACACAGTGGGCGCCGAAGTGCCACTTGGCGTCCACCTGTAGTTGGTCAGCGATGGACCCAAATTGACCACATAGCCATAAGTTACAGGTGGCGCGGTTCCATTCTGGATTGTCGCTCGTACTGGAGTACCTGTGTCGACTCTGACCATGCCTTGGTGCGCTGTCGTTTCTCCATGAACTTTACCGGATGGCGCACAAAGCGTCTCCCCCGATTGGCAAAGGAGAAATTGTCCCAGCCCTCTGTCAGGCAAGCCTATCAAGAAGCACTGCATAGCGAACTCTCGCTGTCTTGTCCTAATGATACTGAACTTCAGTGGAATAGGATCTCGGCCACTATGCACGACGCAGGAGCATCTGCTTGTGGCACTATCAGTCGTCATCGCACCAGTCACTGGATATCCGAGAGGTCCGTGAACCTTTTGGAAGCTAGAAGGCACCTCTCGGCTGGTTCTGAACACAGTGTGACCAGACGGGCTATTAGGCGTGAAATAAAACGGAGCCTACGTGCTGACAAGGAAGCCTGGTGGACCAGTCGGGCTCAAGAAATGGAGGAGGCAGGAGCAGTAGGCAATTACCGGAAGCTCTTCCAGCTAATACGCACCACTGGTCCGAGAAAACCAGGCGTCAGTGAGACAATCAGAGACAGCGCGGGTGCGCTGATACACAATAAGGAGCGCCGTATGGCTCGTTGGGCTGAGCACTTTGAACATCAGTTCAGCTGGCCCCCTGCTCCCGGACCTCTTCCTACTCAGGTGATGCAGGACGAGCCATGGACGGTTAGTTTAGAGCCGCCGTCGGAGGCCGAGGTCCGAAACGCGATCACAGCCCTCAACCGTTTTCGTGCCGCTGACCCGGATTCCCTCCCACCTGCACTAAATAAGGATGGAGGTGAGGTCCTCTGCAAAGCACTGACCTCCCTATTCGAACGTATCTGGAACGAAGAGAGTGTGCCGGCTAATTGGAGCGAATCGATTATAGTGGCAATATACAAGAAGGGCAGTCGCACAGACTGTGCGAACCACAGGGGTATTAGCCTAACGCCAGTTGTGACAAAATTACTGACCTCGATTATTGTTGGTCGCCTCACTGCAGAACGGGAATCTCGGATTAGAGAAGAGCAGGCCGCTTTTCGTCCAGGACGTGGCTGTATAGACCATATATTTACTTTGCGGCAGGTGCTAGAGCAGCGCCACGCATACCGCAGACCGACAATAGCTGTGTTCCTCGATTTCAAGAGTGCGTTCGATTCAGTCGATCGATCGATTCTGTTCGAAATACTTGAGCGGAAAGGTGTTCCCACGAAATATGTGAACATCCTTCGTGCTCTATACTCGAACACTAGATGCCGCGTCAGGGTCTATGGTGCCCTATCGGATAGCTTTTCGACTACAAGTGGCGTTCGACAGGGTTGCCCGATTTCCCCGTTTTTGTTCAATTTCGTCGTGGATTCTTTCATGGAGTGTTCCCTTGCGGAATCTCACGATGTAGGTGTTGAAGTGCTGCCTGGTGAACGGTTAGTTGATCTAGATTATGCGGACGATATCGTCTTGCTTTTCGACAATGTTGAGGCGGCACAATCAACCCTGAATAACCTATCCAGAGTGGTCCCATTATTTGGTATGCACTTCGCACCTTCAAAGTACAAAGTGTTGCTGCAGGACCACCAGCCACTCGATGACCCCTTGACGCTTGCTAACGAGGAACTCGAAGTGGTTGATCAATTCACTTAACTTGGAAGCTGCATCAGCAATGATGGGCGCATGGAAACTGACGTGAACTCACGCATTGCAAAGGCTAGAGCTGCCTTCTTGAACCTGCGTCATCTTTGGCGACAGAAGGGAGTTTCCCTCCGTCTGAAAGGCCGTGTATACAAGGCCACAGTGAGGGCCGTTCTGCTCTATGGTATTGAGACTTGGCCCCTTCGGTCTGAAGATCTGAGGCGCCTTCAAGTCTTTGATCATCGTTGTTTGCGAAGCATTGCTGGTGTCGGATGGCACCAGCGTGTCCGCAACGATGATGTGCGTAGGCGAGTACTAGGTGGTGATGATAATGCTAGCTCCCTAGAACAACAGATAGCACTGAATAAGTTACGTTGGCTCGGGCACGTGCTACGCATGCCTGGTCACCGCTTACCTAGGAGGGCCTTGTTCAGTCTACCAGGTGTAGGGTGGCGCAAGGCTCGAGGTGGACAGAAGTTGACTTGGCAGCGGGAAATGAAGTCACTGACGACCAAACTGGGTGCCGTTGGTCCGTCTCGCCTTCCGGGTTGGAGTCCACGTGACTCACTTTGTGCTTGGCTAGAGACTTTACAGGACATGGCTCGCAACCGACACCAGTGGCGCGTCTGCTGCCGTCTCCTAATCGGATTGTCTGTTTAAAGTGTGTTTGGTGCTGAGTTATCTGCGGGGTAATGGCTGATTATGACGCGTGGCAGTGAAAGCCGCAAGGAAGCTGTCTCGCCGATGCCGCCTTATCTTTGCACGATAGCCAGCTGTTTGTGGCGGTATGTTTTCTACATAAGGTGTAGGCGCCTTGACCCTGAATGTTTGCTTAGGGCATTAAGGTTTTCAGGTAAGTCCCCCTTCTCTCCCTCTACTTATTCCTTTATTTCATGGGTCCTCATGGTTGTGTGGCAGCGAAGCATCAGTTCAAATGGCTGATATACTGCTGTTGATGATGATGATGATGATGATGATGATGATGATGATCTCCACAGTGCTACTAGCAGAAGAGTAGCTACAGGTATACGATGCTATGTAATTGTTCAAACATGAGTCGAAGGTACCTAAGTCAACCTCTTACTTAGTGTTCATCTGAATGGGGTGAGACTCAGAGAAATCTGCGGGACTTAGATTTCCACTACGTCGAGGTACTGGACCACCACCTACGGTCAAGCCTTGTATGAACGGTATAAGTGTGGGGGTAGCTGATGTACAGAAGCTTAAAACTTCATGTATTTATTAAATGTCGCTTCGTGTTGAGCGCTTTTGCAGCAATGTTAAATGAGTCTAAGTCAAATAAAGTGCACCTCAGATAACTCTGAAAGCTTTAGGGGTTTTAAAGAGATATCCAAAACTGGCTTATGGTTCGCATCCTGTTCATTCACCAGAATTTGAAGTCGCAATCCTATGCCTTCAATAGCATTTCGAAGTCACAATGTAACGTGTCATACATTCAAACCTACTAAACTCTGTTTAGGCGGCAAGTTGTGCTGATATCACTAATGAACATGTGGTATACCAAACAATCGCGTTTTCTGCGCATCAAGATAAGAACTGACGTAATGTTCCATAAAACATTAGGTATTGCTGTGTAGAAAAGGCAGGGGCATGTTCAACGAGATTTGTGAAACAACCAATGTCGATTTTCTTCCGAGGTTGAAGCACCGAGTTTTCATATCATCTTTACATGGATCGCAATGCGAGGCAGAGCTTAAACAAAAGCAATCCCTTAGGTAAGTAAAATTACTTATGATGGAAAGTATTAAACTTTTGCATGATCTACGGCGAAGCAGATAATAGTATCACTAACTGCCTTTCAGAATCCCAAAACCTAACGTTGTTGACAAAATCCTCTTAATCTAGAATACTTATCCAAACTAACATCATCGTAGATGGTACAGCACAGGGGAAACCAAGTTCAGGGACTCAACAAAGATGGAGTGGTATTTGTCCATCTCAGTTTTGCATTGTTTATGGAACACAGATGTAGGCGCGTGGTTCTTCATAAGGCTCGGTTCGACAGATGACAAAGTCATATTCCTCCAAAATTGTGCAAGCTTAACGCTAGAGTAATGATGTTTAGTTGACTGTAACCCATAGCAGCGAGATACCCTATAGCTGAATTGTCTTCCTCGTAAATATAAGCGTAATTCCTGGTTCAAATAACCGGCTTGCGCGCTCAGAAACGTGCAGAACGCTAAACCTGGATACGCCGGAATTTTCGTGTGCCGAGTTATTTGCTCCAGGTACAATGCACATTATATTCTGCTCTACGAAACAAAGTATTCATCCTGAATTCATTAAAGTATCACATTAAAATACGCGCAAAGTTCTTCCTTAATAAATATGCTATCATCCAAACAGGTTTCCATTATTCTTGAACTCCTGTGCATTCTTGCTTCTATTCCGTGAATGCATGAACACATTTTTCAACAGAATTAAAGTACCTGCCGAAAGGGCTATTGGAATGTGTCACGTGGCAAGTACTGTGTAATAAAATTAGGAAACACAACCGAAACTCAGTCAAATGAACTAGCAGCGCACTTCGCTAGTTACTAAGAACGGTCAATAACCAGCTAAATAAGCATCTATTATCCAGGTAGTCAGGAAGGTAGAATTCATGTACCTTCATCAACTCTGCCTTTATCCACATTCATTTTCCTTACCTATACTTTACTTCATACATCTCATTTATAACCCATTTCTTAGTCCTCATCTTCTTCACCTTTGGCATGTAACTCTGTGCAAACTACTGCATGAGAAACTGCAACTTGGTATGATAAACTTATTCAGCCATTTGTGTTCATATTAGCGAGACCTGCTCCCAGAAGCATTGGGGAATATGAAAGTATTCTGCATGTGAAGAGTCGTTTGTCATCTTATCGTGAATTTGGTTGTAGGTATTTGTCTTTTTCTTTCACATGACTATCTGCTTCCTATCTTCATCCTTTCTTTTTTAGCTTCTTTATTGGCCATTTGAAAGTAACCGGGTGATGTCCTGAGATGCTGGCTTGACGTTTCCAGGCTAAACATTTTTGCAATGCGTGACGTAACCGCAAGGACACCTGGGCGTCAAATAATAATGCCGTACTTCAACAGTGCCTACTAATTGAATGAGCTAAGTGGCTTGATATCCTATAAAGTCTGCACATAACAAGCTCTAAGAATGGGCAAATGGTGCCGGATGACGCAGGAGGTGCGGTCGAAACCTGTCGAGAATATACCCCGCCTGGACGCAGGTCCACTGGAGGCAGTTCTGTGTACGGGCTTATAATTGCTTGACCATTTTGCCATCACTGTACTTACTATTGCTCGCAATACATCAATGTTTCAGACAAATTAAACTTCAGTTTACTTTAAATTCGGATGTAAACAGTCCTGTAAATGTTCAGCCATTTGTATTTTCCCATTTTGCTTCCCCTATTTGAATAGACCACTGAGTTGGACTGCACTTAGCTTTGTCGCGAAATATACAAGTTCCTAGTGTTGAATCTATTGATCATAGTAGAGCCGACTGCATATTTTCCATCGTTAACGCAAGCCTGTTGATGGTGGGCCGATCGAAACCAACTCTAACGTGATTAACAAACAGCCGACCCCCGATTCAGCAATCCAGGTTTTAAATGTGTTTTAATTATACATGCTGTACCTTAGGGATGACAAAGAAGCACATATATTATTGGAAACCCAAGAGAGCCCTGGGCGCTACCAAGGGGCTAGATGTGGTTTAAAAAGCATTGTGTTTACGGAGCGCAATAAAATGTCGCTCACCCCTGTGGCTAGAAACTATCGTAGAAGCGCCGCTCACAGAGCTGTGGTCGAGTGTACAAGATGAAGGGTGTCAACCGCAATGTCCGATTCTCCTCTCTCCATAGGCTCAACCTGCGCAGTCCAAAACAGGACGAAAGCGGGAGGTCGTGAAGTGTGATGTTGGGGGAAAGCAGATCTGAAACTCTCCATTTCGGAAACGCTCCCATTGATGGAAACGACAGGGATTTCCTTCAATGCACATTGTGGCCTCGATCGAGTTGGTGTGTCGCAGCCCAGATACAAGACATGTATTTCAAGACCCAAGAATGAACAATGGTTTGTCGTAAATGTTTGATATTATGTTGCTCAAAGAGCTGCCGGATGGTTCGAGATTGGGATTACTAACAAGCAGTCAAAATTTTCTGGTTATTTGTTTGACATAGCTGGCTAGAACAGGACCACAGTAGTGTGGGTGTATCAACAGTTTACATTTTATTCACTGCCACCATTAAAGTGGTTAAGTCAAAGTAAATAAGTACATTCAAAGCGCATAATTTGCCGCGCCCTAGCGCTGATCAACCGCATGCTGCAAACTTGGACAATTGCTTCCTAAAATCCCCTTTGCGTGTGCAGCAACATGTGATTGTAGTCAAATATTTGGAGTTTGTCCACACTAATGTTTCTCCTATTTGGGCTGAGTTTTGCATTGTTACATTGCATGTAGCCAGTAAATATATGAGGCCGTGTTTATTTTATTCTGTAAACAGAAGCAACAATGTTGAACTTCTGAAACAACAGCAAATTCTCCCTACTAAGGACATTTGTTGCGTTTTTTCTTCGTCTGCAATATTTACAATCCTGCAGAAACTTATTCAGCGATCCGGCAGTAATAGCGGATATGTGCAGTCCGTGTTAAAATTGTTTGATTCAGGAACTTATATTAATAACTTGGGACACACCGTGGACAGCGTGGATACTGTGCTGAGCGATGTGAAGTAGAAACAGTAACTCCGGATCGACTGATTGTCCAATTGAGAAAGCAGATGACTAAACTTTGAAGTGGCTCACTCATCTCACAGCTTAAGTACTTTAATTTTTCTATCTGAAAATATAAGTGGGATTTTCTGTCTCAACTCTCACAGAAGATGAGGGATACTTGTTTGAACATTTAGCATAATTTAGTAGAATACTAAGTTATCAAATGCTGCTATACATTCACAATATGCATCCCCAATGTTGAAGCAGTTCCTCTAGTGTAAAGCGGAAATTGCTGAATTATTGTAAATTTTAAGCCCTCACAGCAGCACACTTGTCCATGCCAAAGATGCAACGTTTAAAAATCCGCTATTACTAATATGTGAAATTCACACGCTAAATTCATTGGTTAATTTACAGTTTTAGCTATGTATACCACACCGATTTTAGAATATTTCCCACACTGATTCACTTGAAGAAACGGTTTTCTAAAGGCAGTAATTGTAACTAACACATCTAGGTATTTGGCTTTGAACATGACTGTTTACATCTTGACTAGAGCAGCAGGCTCTGTGTGTTCACGTGATCATCTGAACTCACCTACCCTAGCAAACAATCCAGTGCGACCGTTATGGGAAATTAATTTTTCTGCTCCATGTTTCACTTCACGTAAACCCGTTCCGGGCTTAGCGACAACACAATGCCTAATATGTTCATTATGCGAATATTTGCAATCCTTATTCTCCAGCGTAGAGCAAAAGGAATTTGAAATTGTATGGTATTTTCTCTAAGATCTTTAGCACAATCTCTACTGTGGATGTGAATAGGCTCGCCACAGAATACAACTCCTTAGCTTGGAAGAGGTTCCACTGCATTCCTTCCCTGTCACTGAACCCCTATTATTATTCGGCCACATCATAATTTACGGTGGAGTCTTAAGAACAGTGAACCTGCTGCCCTGTCATCCGCCTCTCCGAGGGAATGTGCGGACTCGTTGCAGTCACATGACATATATTTTCACCGGTGTTCTAACTGCAGGTACCACCGGAATTATCAGTAAATCTGTAGAGGTAATCACAGCATTGTTGGCCAATGGTCTGCAGGTCTGTGCTGCTGAGAGAACTTGAAAACCCAATTAGCCTATATATTTGCACAATCAATCCTATAGATGATATCAAAAGCTTTGCGTGGAAGTCGAGGCACTCTGCACTGGAAGCTGTTACGTAGTTTCTGCATACATTCTCATTTGCCTTTTATAAAACCTACATGATCCTCCGCCACCTTCTACACTTTGGGAACATTCACACATCGTTACTACTGAATCCATCGTCGGAAAACGGCGTTCCCACCCATGTATACAATGATGAACGTGACCATTAAACAAAGTGCATAAGTTTCACTCTGTTTTGTGGCAGGAGGGCCTCCGCAATCTTGGCCAAACGTATAGTATAACAAAGTGCTGTTTTATGGCCTTCTGTGCTTTAACGCTATGTTAAATATCTGTCCTGACCATCTATTTTCACCAGATGTAAATGCGCTGATGACGTCCTCCCAGAGTGCTTAACGCCCAGGAATTAAGAGCCTGTCAAACTACAAAAAATTTAGCTGGACCCTTTTTAATCGGATTTCCGGCCCCGACTACTAAAACTTTCCAAGTAATATGCTATCAGAGTCGCATTTATCCGTCCAACAGACTGCGTTCCCTCCACTTGTCCGTGAGTTACTAAAGCATCCCTTGTCTTTCCATCATAAAGTACCTGAGTATTTGCTGGTATTACATTCTGTTGTGGTCAGTACGTGCTCAAAGCTTACCGAAAAGTCAGAAGAATGTCACGGTATGCACTGAGGCTGAAAATGCGCTCCGTTACTGTGCTATAACCTTTAGTTTTTTAACTGCATATACCTCGCCATTGATTATACTGTTCACCTGTTATTTATTATGAACTTATTCAATAGTTTATACTGCTCCCTTGCGTTAAATATAATCTAATTTCTGATACTGGATTCACCCAACACTACCTTGTTGATTTCAACGTTAGCAAACAGTTGAGGCCTAATTTCTCTTTCTTGTAGGAATCTAAACGAGTTGTTTCACAACTCCTGTTCTAACTAACATGCTATCCATTACTTCCACATTGTCAATGTTTACAGTTTCATTTTCTCGTACAGTGTAGTGTCGCAGCTCCATCTCGCTATATTTGTCTCGCGAATTAATATGCTCAAAGGATTGGTGCGTCAGTTGCGTGAAAAGAGCGGTCACTAGACATCCCCAACCGATGTTAATTTTGATGACACCCTCGATGTTGGCGTAAATTGCTGCAAATTCTCCTGCACGTGGGCAAAAAGGTTGAGTAAAATCGATTTGAAATTAACACTCCGACAGCTCTGATCATTTAACTATTGTTAATCAAAACCACCTACGCGACATCACTCACGCAATCCGAAACACAGTTCAGTATTTATCCGGGATAGCAAAAGTAGCTTTATCTATCACATCTAAATCAACGTTTTGTGTTTTTAACATCATTGCCAAGAGTTTGAAAAACGCATGATGAAGGAAAGTTGTTTGCGATCAACGCAGTTCCATGGTCGGCTTCTAATTGGGATGTCAAGATGGTTGAAATAATGTTATTATTTAACTTGAATGCGTTTCTAATAAGTTGTCTAAAAATGCATTCGTTTTCTGAGACGAATACAACAGAGAACTCAGCGACTGAGTTCGTCATAACTTGAACAATCCTACCAATTTGACAGCTCGACCGTGTTAGATAACGCAGGTACCACATAATATGTGAGGTGAAAAGATAGTATTTCGTTAGTCACTCCGCTTCGGTCACTCGAAGAAGCGAATAATTGCCACATCGCTGCAATTAATGTACTTCTCACCTTGTTCCTAGATCCTTGTAAGGTCGGAAAAGATTAAGTTTAACCAGAGTTGTTTTAAGATATAACTGATTTATTAGCACAGCTTTATCGTGCTTACATTAGCACTGACAGGGTACAACCAGCCATTTTCAACGGCCGCCAATGTGTGCGCTTGCATTTTTACTGTTTCACAAAAAATGTGAACATGCATTTTAGAGATGGAATGCCTCTGTTAGACAGTGTAGGCTTCCCATACTTTGGTGCTCGGTACTCTCTACAGATTCGACAGAGTAACTTGTTTGTGACCACGCATCTCTGTGTTCCGCTGCTCATGGGTTGCTTTACTCTCAACGAGCTGCGGGGCACTGGTTAAAACTTACTGAGTTGCTTAATGAAACAGCACAAGGCAAAATCATGGGAGTATTTTAGCTGGAATGGACAAGAGGTTATCGTTAATAACTGTGGTGAGAACACCATAATCGGTAATTAACTGAGAAGTGTCGATGTCTCATGCGGTATACTCTGTATAGTAAGTGTTGCATGATTGTCGTGGCCCAAACTACTGACTATTGATGCTTTTCGATTATACGCTCTTCCTTGGTGAACACAAGATGCAGGATAATTGGTTTGTTCAGCGACCTTAATCATGCGGGGGAAGTAACGGGGTTATAGACTGATAATCCAGTGATCAGCGCCTGCAATTCGAAACAGACTGGGGTTTCTAATGCATACAACTTGATGCAATCACCAGGGGAATGTGACTATGTGAGTGGACGCGAATAGCTTTCACAGTGGAGGTTAGTCGATTGCCCCTATCAGAAATGCACGACAGAGGGCGATTCACCATACCCACTAATCACGCGCTATCTTAGGTGAAGACAGCACCAATGCGCGTCGATAACCTGCAACATTGGGTCGTCGATGAGATCAAGACATGGCACGCTGCAGTAATATTATGGTACAACACCTCCATTCGGTGGATGATTTCGCAGTATCGACGTCTCAAGCGCTACGATTTCAGAGTCAGTGATTAATTCACGCAACCATGTATCGGTTACTATGATGAGGTCTGACGCAACAAAGCTACGTCAGTTTATGGAAAAGGCTTTGGATTGGTATACGAACAGGAGAGGGCCATTATATATTAAACAAATGATGAAAAATGTAAAAAACGGGTGTGAAACATGGCAGACTCTCGTAAGTTAGGCTGCTATTCGTTTTTTGAGGTGTCGCTGGTTCTTGAGTGAAGTTGAGTATAAGGATTTACCATACACTGCAAGTCATGATGGAACAATGGAACAATGGTATATGACGGGTAAAAAAGCATACACTTAACGAGTCCCGCAGCTTGGCAATAGAAATACTAACAGATTGACAAACCACATACGTGGTTGAATTAAGGAGCGTCAGTGAGATAAAAGGTAGAAGTATAACAGTTTTAGGGGGATAAAGTGGTACGACGCAAAACTGGCTAAGAAATGGTTATCGTTGGTGATGGTAGCAAATCAAAATAGAGTACTCACCGGTTCGCACAGATTTACGACCGTGAATTTGGGGTATAAATCCAAGAGGCTGGTCAGCCTAAATATATACAAGCGTTTTCGTTCATAAAACAAAGCGCAGGGCGCTCAGTGCGACGTCCAATCGCTTTTTAAACGTATCTAATGTGGGGACGACCCCTTGGGGATGATCTAGCTCGTGACAGCATCCTTGCTGCGTCCTTCCTTATGTGATAACGGTGGTTAGATTATTTGCTACTCTGGAAACCAGAACGGATTTTCTCTGAGTTTAAGGTCCACATTAAGTAACCAGTATTCTGCGCTCGTATCCCAAAGATCTTCATTCGGATTCCTGTAGGAAACCTGTTATGAAACCTAAGTCACTTAGCTACAGGGGGATGTACATTTTGCTTAGCCTCCAGTACAAAATTCAGCAACCAGATACTACAGTTCCTGGACGAGAAATACCAGGTTAATTATGAGCATCCGGAAAAACAATGGGCCTAACTAGAGCTATTTGCACTCACTAGGTAAGGATTTACCATATACTGCAAGTCATGATGATCTAGCTCGTTACAGCATCCTTGCTGCGTCCATCCTGATGTGATAACGGCGGTTAGATTATTTGATACTCTGGAAACCAGAACGGATTTTCTCTGAGTTTAGCGTCCACATTAAGTAACCAGTATTTTGCGCTCGTATCCCAAATACCTTCATTCGGATTCCTTTAGGAAACCTGTTATGAAACCTAAGTCACTTAGCCACAGGGGGTTGTAAATTTTGCTTAGCCTCCAGTACAAACTTTAGCAACCAGATACTACATTCTTTGTAAATAATGGATGCGAGAATTCTAGTTGCCATACATCTCGGCCATTCACAGGGAAAACGAAACCGCATGGCGATTCTAATTGACTTATACTTCATTCGCACTCGTCAGTGGCACGATGTGTTCCAACTTGAGTGCAGTGTTATATCTCCCACTTGTACTGTTCTGGTACCTATCTTACTATGAAGTGGCTGAAAGCATCTGTAGCCCCATAAGGGCGGCAGTTCATTCTGTTATAGGAAATGACCAAGCACTAAAAGCAAACGGAAGGACGATGACTATTCATGTCTGAGATTCCACATCCTGTCTCTCCCATAGTTGACGGCAACCCATTTCTCCGGTGCCAAATTTACCCGAATATAGCTTTCTGATTTTCAGGTACTTCCGCATTGCTTACAAGATTCGAAGTCGTCCATTGCAGCGATACAAGGCAACGTTCACACAAGTATAAATCACAAATATATGGATGGTGGATATGGCTGCTTAACAATTAGTAAGTATTAATGTACTCTGAACTACATTTGAGATTGTCGTCTGGATGCATCCAGCTTCCCAAAATCATAACTGTTTTACCTCGTTTCTTTATTACTTACAAATTTAGATATATGCTGAAAAATTAAAACAAAAACTAATGTCTACTGTGTGAAATATTATGCGTTATTTGTAAGTAGCATTCGCAGAGAAAGGATTTCTCTCATCTGTGAAATATAACTCAGACGCATTATTATTTCTCCATCAACGGCCATCGAAATATTTAGTAATTTTAGTAAGAAAGGCAATAACATTTTCGCCTGGTCTGCGACCCCACTAATTCAGCGTTACAGATGATTTAAATATTCCGCCATTTGTCGTCATCACAAAAACTGCAACCGTTGTAACTTTAGCGAATTTCCAGCCTTTTAGTTAATTCCTACAGTTCGTCCGGTATTAAAAAACGCTAGAACACTGTAGATATTTTCATCTTTTCAAATTATTAGCCACCTCCTTTGGAATATTATTTTCACATTCCAAATCTTAACAGTAGATGTACCGTTAGCCTACTATCTTCGCTTACCTGAAGCTGTAGATTTCCAGTGAAATAATATTGGCGTATTTGTTTCCACTAAAGTTTGTTTGTTGCCATGTCTGACTTATTTTGTTTTCCATGTTCCTTTTATCGCAAAAACAACATGATCACACGAAGCTGGCATTCTTTAAACTATGATCATTTGGATAACGAAATATTATTTATCCTCAATTCCCAACCCATTGCCCGAAATTGCAATGGGATAAATGGCAGTTCATCAGGAGTAGTCTGCTCTCTAATATCAACTTTATATTTTATATGAAGGTGACGTGGTTTTTGGTATAACAATTGACCCTAATATCACATTCAAGTGAGCCACTGCGGTTGGCCCGAGCTGGCGCAATTTTAAGCGAGGTTTTCGTGTGCACTAAATGATTCCGGAAAATTCCGTATTGCGTTCGAATACTGGTAATGCAATACGATCATCCGGTGCTTCTCTGGCCACGCCGTCGCTGCATGACAGGGCCTAGTTGCCGCAGTTGCAGAAAGTGGAGCTAAGTGATTTTAATGTTTCCTTGTTGTTTCAATTGGGCAAAGCATCAATGAGGGGTGTGCACCGATGTTCATCCCTGGCAGGTTGCTAGCTTTCGTTACCTTAAATGCGATTTTCAGAACTTGGTCAACCTGTCAATAACAGCATGCGGATTACTGCTATGAGGACACTGATAGCTGCTGCTGCGGTAAAAAAGCGAATAAAGAATCCCAATAAAGGAATGGCAAAAAAGGAATACATTGCGTGCCGTGTATACTTACCAAGACATTCGCATGTATTTGCATGAAAACAACTCCTCCAGTTTAATCAAATTGAATACACCGTACGTCGAGCCAAAATTAACCAATTGTGTGCATAATGGATGAACTTTTTGCTTGGGTCATAAGGTCACTTGAATTTAATCATTGTCCAAAATAAACGCATTGCTAAACCAGCTGTGTTACTAAAAAGTAACGTTTCCTTAACATCACTTCGTGTTTCCATTTTTTGTTCATTGTGTCCGCCTACGTTGTTCTTTTCACACCAGTAAAGTGTCGCGTCTGGGCAGTTATTTCTCACTTCATTATCGTTTTTTGTTATTGTATCTCCGATACGCCAATCATTTGAGCTACATTAACAATCGTGGTCTTAAGTCTGTGAAAACTGCTACGACTAGCAAAATGTCAGCACCAAAGATGCACTCAGCCATGATGAATTGGGGCAAAACCGTTCTGTCTGATCAGTTGTCCGATGCGCTTGATAAATGTTACTTTCTGGAAAAAGATGCGAAATCCCTGAAGAATGAAGTTGTCTCTATTTCTGAAACTGTGGCAAAGATGATAACACTAGCTCAATTGCCGGATATCTGCAAATCCGATAGTCTCATAGAGTTGAAAGTCGCCGGAGAACTCCTCACGGTCATTGCACAAGAATTAGATGAGCGCGCTCACCGTGCCTCCAACGTGGTTCTCTGCAACGTCACGGAGCGAGTAGCTCTTGAGTAAAGAGTGAAGAGCATACTGCTAGGCTTGTATAACATGCCATTGGACATCTGCACTTGTAAGCGATTGAGGAAGAAGAGGTGGGGACGAAACTGCCCATCGTCTTTATCTTTATAGACGAGAAGTAGCCAATACCTCTGTGGACAATATGTTAAACTTGAGAGCCAAGGCAAAACTTGGCCGTATCATAGTTAAAGTCGATAACATGCGTCTACTGAGAAATATTCTATCTTCAAGTGTAGCTCCTGTCGTGCAAAATAAAAGCCGTGTGTCACAGGGTTCAAGTTCTTTCAGCTTAGCCAAAATACGAGGCCTAGATCTAGATTCATCAACCCACGCAGGTAATTTCGGTCACAAGGAAACATGAAGTTGCCTCGGGAACGACAATGGAGGCCGCCACTGACCCCGCAAAGCACATTCCTCTTCTTGATAATGTTACCATTAATACGACTGCCATCGTTGCTCAAGAGAGAAACCTAGACATGCAGGATGCTGACATTGAGTTTGAGAGCTATAGAGTCCCGCTTCATTCCGCTACAGGTTGTCATGATGTTCAGTTACAAAATTCTCTTCTATCCTTCTATTCGCCGCAGGTAAATAATACCTAAAAGACACAAGACATCCCTGACCCCACGTCTGCAAAACCACACTAATCCTCTAAGCGATGAAAATCGCCTGTGCAACCCTAAAGAGACATCCACTAAGGCACAAGTCAAACGTCGATACAAACATGCCACTAATTCACTCCGTGGCTCATTTCTGCTGGAAACATCGAACGCACCAATTTGCACATGATGGCCTCTCACGTAAGGACAGCAATCGTCTCTCCATGAGATGTCGCGAGATAAATTGACTAACGTACGGAACTACATAGATACCAGAGATAGACAAAGTCCCATCCATTATCTATTGGGTTCTAATCCTTCACAACAATTTGGGGCATCTGCCTCACTCTCCCTCTCTTTTATGGACTGTGGAAGGTTGTGACTCGCCACAACATTTCCATACAGAGAGCGCCGTTACTCTGTATATTGTATCCAGTATTCCATCTATTTCTCTCCATCTATTTCTCTCGTATATTATTGGTATCCATTACCCGGCTGTCACCCGCCAACTCCGCTACGGTAGATAACAAGCTCTACAATGACAATGATCAAATTTGTGGTACCAGTCCACCGGCCTCTCATCATGCAGCTGCTTACAATCCCGTTAGTAATACGCGTCACATTTACTCGTCCAATGTATTAACCATGCCTTTAACACCTCTCTCTACTGCGGATGCATACAACACACTTACACGAAAAGCGGCATCAAAATCTACAAACCTTGTGAGACGCAAAGAGCCAAAGATTATGGATAAACGTTACGACATTGAACTTGGTACTCCTAACTCCAACCACCAGAGACATTGTTTGATCTCACTCGATAGACCATTTCAAAGGCTTTCGAACGGACCGTCACTCGTTCAAATCCAACATTATTTGGTGCAGCTACAAGTCTCAAATCAAATTCACCCACCGCGATACATAGGCATAACCACGAAAATTATCAATCACACCTTCGTGTATTCTGCCTCAATTTCAAGCTGACCTATTTGACTGGCACACCAGAGAGGAAAATTTGCAAGCACACAAATGCAATGTGAACATTGTGACCTTACCGGAAAAGTCAGAAACACAACAACGTTTTACCATGGAGGGTGAGTCATTCAAATGGTTCGTGACATTTGCTCAAAAAGCGCGATGCCCAGTGTGCCACAGCCTAAAGACCTATGTGGATCATGTTCCAAACTTGTTAAGTGGGACATTTTATGCCGTAACTGTTGCAAGTTCTTCCATGCGAGATGCCTTTGAGTTAAATCATTTCAGGACAAGTCATTAAACAAATCAGACGCGCTATGGTTCTGTGTGGAATGCACCTCGATCCCACTGATAAAAAGTGTGCTCCTATTATCTCATAAGTATGACCAGTTACTAGCCAAATTTAAAGAAATGGTGACCACAAAAATCATTACGGTTGGGATAAGCATACCGGACCGTGCAACCCAAGCCTCCAACCTAAGTGCTGCGGCTACTCCTCGAGGAACTGATAATAACACCGTAAGCGGCAGGACACTTAGAGTCAAGAACATCAACAGCTGTCCCAATACCACACGTGGCTCACATTTGGCTACAGCGGATCCCAGTTCGATCGGAGTAACTACACGTAAGGCTACATCCAATCTCCTGACGGAGTACGTAGAAAATAGCAAGACGGTACTAGCGAAAGTCGGATTAAGGTTGCTTCCAAGAAGAGCCGCCGTTAAATTTATCCCACCTCCAAATGGATCGGATACTGAGGAGCGTAGCGGAGTTTTCCTAGTGTAAGTACCATCGGTTTCATGCGGTACATCTCCGACCACTTCGATCACTAACCGCGACATGTCGAAAGATGTAAAGAAACAACTGCCTGTACTGAGCGTGCTGTGCTCCAATATCCCAGAATCAAAGTAGACATCAACACGATGCAGGCAGTTGGATGACTTCAACCAGTGGGCTACTATTAGTAATGTCATCGGAGTTGTATTGAAAACTCTACACGTAGTGAGTATTACACGGCACCCTTATTGTAAGATTTTCGAAGAGCCAAGGCTTTTGCGCGTTGTGCTGAATTCCACCAATGTTGTATAATCAGTACTACCATCGACAGGTAGTCTCAGAAATGAACACTGCTTCATCCGTGTCTTCATAGAAATCAGGTGTGTCGAGCGTTATCTAGTTAATCGCAATTCAGAGGACTACCGTAATGAAACTTCAAACAGAACCAAAATTCTTCACTGGGTTCCTGAAACTAAATCATGTGATGAGCATGAACAACCAACCCATGAAAAAGAAGAGTGGTGTTATTTTTGTGAAACACTCAGCTCCGTGTCACGACTGCTTACCTCAACGAACTACAAAGGAAGTGGCCCAAGAGCGTTGAAGGTGGTTATTTAGTCGACAAATCTGGTAGCACGGATGCTAAAATGGTGGCATATGTTCCGTTGCTGGTAAACAACTGGGGTTGGGCTGAAGACAATCAGTGATATAAAACGGTTAGCTCCCTTCAAAAGTTTAAATAAGGAAAGGAGAAGATGAATATTGGCTGATGCTAGCATTTCGTATTATCTCGTCAGTACCAATACAATAACAAAGAAATCCTTTTATATAGCTCACAGGCCACATTAAAGCCAATCAAATTTATGGTTGTAGTCATTGTTGTTGGGATTAGGTCCACGGCAACCGCAGGTTGACAACGAATTGCTTTCGGATACACAAAGCTGGTCAAATTCGGATTATCGCGACGGCCAAGGCAAATCGTAAAATGTGTGCACTAGTATGACGTAACAAGATCCGCAACGCTGATAACGGATTAACCTGGTGTCAATCGCCAAAATGTGTCTGCCTATGGAGGACGCTGGCGGCTTACGCGAGCACGTATCATCGGAGGTGAATTGAGTAATTTTGCGCTGAACCCAGTTTGGTAAGTGCTCCTTCACTCTGGAATCTAAAGCCCGTTCGGTCCTGCCGATGTAACTGATACCGCAGTCACACACGAATTGGTAGACACATTGTGATTTGGCGCCCACCGGTTCATCTTCCTTTATTGCAACTAACGGCATCTTTTGGGTTCTGTTGATATTTACCGCCTCCGCAGCACAGTATGTACGTTGAATGGCCGAGATATTGCGTTTGGTTATCCTTCCTGCTGCGGTGTCACCCTTGAATGGTAGCGCGATTTACACCTTTTCTTAGGGGCTGTCAACAACATCTCCCTGGGCGGTCTAACTTGGCTATGTTTGTCTATGAATCGCTTTGGGTAGCCATTCGCCATAAGTTTTTTGGTGATCAGCTCAAACTCCTCAGGCAGGTAGCCGTTGGAGCAGATACGTCTGGCCCGAGTGAATAATGCTCTTACCAGCGCACGCTTGGGTGCCATCGGTGAGAAGCTAGTGAAATGTAGGTATTTGCCGGACCACGATGGCTTCTGGCATACAGATCGTTTAATCAGCCCATTACCCCTGCGACTCATGAGAATGTCGAGATACGGAAGATGATCATTCGATTCGAATTCAAAAGTCACCTTCAGGTTGGCGTGAACATTATTAAGTTGGTCTACTAATTGTTCGATTTGATTCTTCGTGATACCGAAAACAAAGATATCATCCACATATCGTTGTAATATGGCACCTGAGAAATCAGCCTACTTATGTTCCTCTCAAGCATCAGAATAAAAATAAATCAGCCAGTACCGGGCCCAACGGATTACCCATAGCCACCCCATGAATTTGGCGATATGTGTTTGGAATCGGAAGGCGACATTCTCCGTGCAAAGTAACAGTGACCCGTGGGCGCCAAATCACAATGTGTCTACCAATTCGTGTGTGACTGCGGTTTCAGTTACATCGGCAGGACCGAACGGGCTTTAGATTCCAGAGTGAAGGAGAACTAACCAAACTGGGTTCAGCGCAAAATAACTCAATTCACCTCCGATGATACGTGCTCGCGTAAGCCGCCAGCCTCCTCCATAGGCAGACAAATTTTGGCGACTCGTCGCCAGGTTAATCATTTATCGGCGTTGCGGATCTTGTTACGTCATACTAATGCACACATTTTACGATTTGCCTAGGCCGTCGCGATAAGCCGAATTTGACCAGCTTTTTGTCCGAAAGCAATTCGTTGTCAACCTGCGGTTGCCGTGGACCTAATCCCAACAACAATGACTACAACCATAAATTTGATTGGCTTTACTGTGGCCTGTAAGCTATATAAAAGGATTTCTTTGTTATTGTATTGGTACTGACGAGATAATACGAAATGCTAGCATCAGCCAATATTCATCTTCTCATTTCCTTGATCAATCAGCGATTTCCCTTCTAGAGATTATATGTCACTCCAAAACCCAACGCGATGCGATCTATGAAAGAATAATGCACCAATAGTGTTTAGAATTAGCCCATACTACCTGTAGGAGATGATATTGACCAGACACCTTACATTGTACGTAGAACACTAGACACGGGTTTAACTACGAGGATGATGAATCAGACGTGAAACCCTTCTCCAAGTTCACGTAGAAAAAACGATTAGTCGCCGGCCACTTACTGGTCGGCGTATCATCACCTATGAGATTACAACCTCCGAAACGTTACTTAAATGAAAGAAGCTTTCATGTATATTCACCGACGCCCAAGGGCTCCTCAGTAATCATACCGAAATTCGAATACCTCAGGTTGCAAATGCATGGGACCTATTTTCTATTACCGAAACTTGTTTACACCAAGAGGTGACTGATGTTGAGGTTGAGATAACCGGAATGTCACTCATCCGGTACGACCGACCCAGCAGAGGAGACGGAGTCTTACTCCAATACCGCAGCGATCTACAATGTACAATAGTTGATGATCTGGAAACACACGTAACAGACACATTCTGGTGCCGCCACCGACTAAGACACACCGACGCATATCTCGTAGCTGTCTTTGACCGCCCCACAACCTCCACTCCGGCAATGTATTTCCGCTTGATCCGTGGCCTGAACAGAGTAAAACGCACTAGGTACAGCCGCATTCTGATTTCCGCGGACTTATAGCTACACCATCTGGAGGTTTCGGCATCGCCCAGTGGGCAGTTCAAAGCAGATTTGCATGAACTGATCGCTAATATACCCTTGCAAATTCATGTCACCACGCCCACTAGATTTAGGACAGCAAACAAACCGTCCATATTGGACATTGTGCTCACGAATGAAGAGCTCATGTTTGACAAGTTATTGATGGATAGTCCATTAGGTCTCAGTGACCATGTAGTAATAAGGTTCAACTATGTGTGTTATGCAGAGTATCAATATTAACACTCTGGACTGACTCAAACAATCACACGCTATCACGTATTTAAAGAACTCGCCGACGCGACTGATTGGGAATTCGCAGACAACAGTCCTCTTGACAACTTTTGGACAGTTCCTTATTAGACTTAGTGACATCGTCAACGGTGCATCAGGGACCAAGCCACTTTGTCCTGCAAAATTGCTTTCAAGTATAAAGAGTAGGACTCGAAAATGCCTGGTGATAAAGGATGCAGCGTGGCGTGCCTACAAGATTTACCCCGACTCAGAGCATAGCGGCAATTTCCGGACCCAACGCAACCGTTGCACTGGAATTCTCCGTGAGGACAAGGTAACATTCAAGTGCACAGCCAAAAGTTTCTGGCAAAAAACAAATTGCTGTATAGGCATGTTAACAAGCTTCGAAAAGTGAAGCATGGAATTCCTCTACTTTTCACGACAGGCGGTAGAGTACAAAGTGTCGAAGAAGCAGCTAATGCCCTGCGACTATATAATACGCCACAATTTTCAAACTCAAAGCCTCCACTTGTCCCATAATGTCATGCACATTACCGACTCCAGTCATTACACTTTTAATTTTCAACCCATCAATTGTGGTAAGGAAGTTACTCTCACTACGTGAGCATAGTTTCCGGGAGCATACAACATCCGCCTGAAGGCACTGAAGGCTATGGCCAAAAAGCTAGCTGAACCACTGTCACAGTTCTTCCAAAAGTGCTTCGATGAACAACAAATCCACACTATGTGGAAGCGCAGCATTTTTACTTCAATTTTTAAAGGCGGTAGCAGTTAAGTTCCTGCAAACTATCGCCCATTGACTCTCCTCCCTGTGCTCGCGAAGGTGATGGAAGCAGTCATCCCTGAGGCATTAATGGACTACCTGGAAAAATGCAACATCTTGGTACCGGTGCAACATGGCTTCCACCAACACCGGTCATGCACCACCAATCTACTGATTGCAGGAGGCAGTTGGACGGAAGTGGCTGATGATGGGATCGGATTTGACGTTATCTATCTGGACTTCTCCAAAGCTTTTGACCGCCTTGAACTCCGCATCCTACTTCAGCGGCTACAGGGTCACGGAATCGGAGATGCTGTACTTGATTGGATTGGCAACTTCCTTCATCAACCGGAAGCTGCAAGTACGCGTTAGGGGATTATTCGCTAACCCAAATGAGGTGGAATGTGGTATTCCACAAGGCTCAGATTCGGGACCGCGCTTACTCTTGGTGTTTATCAACGACCTGGCAAGAGTTAGCTCTTCAAATTTTCTGCTTTTCGCCGATGACGTTAAGATTTGGCAGGCGATTACTCACAATCCAGATCACGATCTACTCCAACCCGACCTAAGTTGCATTCATGAATGATCAAAAAGGAACATACTTTAATTGAACATAGCTAAGTGCAAGGTGATACAGTTTCGTCAACAGCCGTTGAGCGCTTACAATCTTGGAGACCACACCTTGTAGAAGTCTCTCAGGAGCGTGACCTAGGTGTATTGGTACAGGAAGATCTCGGGTGTTCAAACACGTGGAGAAGGCGACAAGAGCCGGCAATCAAACTTCGACCTTGTTTGCAGGGCCTTTGGTCGGTTTGAGCCCTCAATCTTTCCCCAAACGCTTAACGCCTACGTGCGACCACACGTGGAATATACTATCCAAACATGGCAGCCTAGGCAGAAACCGGATCTGGTTGTTTGCGAGACTCCTCTACGTAGGGCAACCAAGGACGTCAGGGGCCCATAGCATCTGCCCCATCACTTAGACTGAAATCTCTAAGATTGTACTGCAGTCGATATCGGCTTTTGCGGGGGGATCTCATAATGGTTGAGCAGATGCTGAAGAATCTAAACCACATTTGCAGTTCGCTTATGAATATGAACTGCGACACTAAACTAAGAGGTCACCCTCTGAAACTGACAACTCAGTTTAGCCGGCTTGAATGCCTTAGAAATTTCCTTCCCATCCGCGTATGTCAACCTTAGAACACCCTCTCTATTTATGGCGTCTGTGCTCCCAAAATAGCGATATGTAAAAAACGAGTTGACGTTGCACTGTCTCATTTACATTTCCTTTTATGACTTGTTAACCAGGGGCTACCAAACGTAATAAAACGGTCTCTTGCCAAACTCCCAACCTATGGATTTATGGATTTATACGTTTAACACGCGAACGTCTCCGCTATTCCACATAAGTCTATGGTGAGTCCACCTCAACGCTTTTCACTTTATCAAGCAATTCACTTTTCGCAATAATTTCCATCCCACGGGACTTGTTAAGCAATGCTTTTTACCTGTAATAAGCCATAGTTCTATTGCTCCTACTGCAGCTATATCTAGCCATGAGCGGTTTAAAGTGCTTCTCATTCAGGCTCGACCAATCAAACATAAGTTACACCTATTGGGCAGCTTTATCTTTTTATCCGGTTCTCAGGTGGTTCTCGCTAAGGCAACATTGCACCTGACACCTCTTCACATTCACGGTTACAGAACTTCTTATAATGGACGCGTCACTAGCCGGGGTGGCGGATCCCTATATCCATGAGGAATTTCATGCCTCTATATTTGAAGTCTTGCCAATTGGTAACCCCGAAGATCCAATCTGGGTAAAGAACAGTGGGAACACCTGGAGTTATTATTTGGTTGCATTTTATAACCCACCACACACCACCAAGGAACGTGCTACGGAACTCGCCAAACTCTTGCACCAAGTTTCCAGACTGCCGGTTACTCACAAAATAATACGTGACTTTAATTTGTTGAACTTCAATTGGAATTCTCTGACAATACCTCAACAATATATGGCTGTATTAAACACCATCGCGGCATGCGACTGGACAAAGCATGTACGTGCACCCACGGAGAAGATAATGCTTTTTGACTTATTTCTGAGACCAGCAATCTCCCGTGCATGCACGAGTGTGCTAGAGAAGATCCAATGTAGCGACCGTAAGTTAGTGTAGCTCTCGTTTGAAATATCCATAGTGAAGGGTTACCCTGCAAAACCTCTGTACGCCTAAGGACCATTTTGGTGTATTAACTGGGATAGCTTCACCAATTTCTTCTGATCCATAATTTGGGATAGTTTCTTTCTCGCAAGAGATATTGACGTGGCTACCAACGAAGTGTACAACAGTGTTGAATTCTGCCCGGATATACTCGCAACAAAGCAATGCGGATGTAGACCACTTTGTTAACCAACCGCAGCGATATTAACGACAATGTCCGTCAAACTCAAAATATGCCATCCAAATACAAGAAGACAAAGGAGTTCCATTTTCTTGTGCACAGCAATGAAATCATGTTGCAATAGAGAAATATACAGTCTTAGGAAAGTAAACATATAACAGAACCGCCATTTTAAGAGCAAATCCGTCAAAATCGCTTACTAGTTTACTAAAGCATAGGAACTGTCGTAATATGACATACATCAAGTCACTTGTACTAATGGATAAAACAGTGGTTGCTTACCAAAAGGGACTATGCGTTATTCTAAACATACATTTTTACAACTCCTTCACGGATGCTAGTATGAAACCCAAAGCTCACGTACCTAGACTTAGAGAAGACGAACTATCCAGCATTGTCTCTCATCTGCACACAATTGCTAAGGTAATAAATTCGCTCAAACAGTCCTTGTACCCTGGCCACGACGGCTTAACATCTGCAGTAATAAAGCTAGGCGATCCTGACATTCCGCTAATATTCTGAACATTTTCACTCTGTCAATGATAAGTAGCATGTTCGCTGCCTCCTGAAAGCACTTTGTTGTTCTACAGAGACACAAAAGTGGGTGTCAACAGAACATTGACAACCACACTCCGATTGTGTCAAGAGTGATGAAGAGGACAGTAAGAAAAACAAGTGTTTGAATTTCTGCTGTCTCGCAGCTTATTTACTAAGAGCCAACATGCCTTTTTACCGGACAGATTCTCTCAGAGGTGTAAGTTTGTGTTTCTAGAAATGGCAATAAACGAAATTAATTCAGGCCATGCACTTGTCATTGTCTTCCTTGCCATGAAAAGATCTTCGTTTGAGTCCTTCATCCTGGTCTATTGACTTAATTTCAGTCATTCGGTATATCGCATCAACTGCTGTCATTGTTTACACCATATTTGACAAGGCGTACACAAATAGTACGGCTGGATGGAGTGGAATCAAAATATAGGCACGTCACTAGGGGGCCTCTTCCAAGGTAGGGTACTGGGCTTGCTACTATTCCTTCTGTAGGTTAACGACACATTTGATGGCTCCACCCAAGGAAGGCCATTCCTATATGTAGATTATGTTAAAGTTGCTTTGTCATTTAATAGAAATGGAACAGGAATTGGTTTGCCTCATATTCAGAGTGATCCTTCTGCATTAGATCGGTGATGCGACCACTGGAAACCTGAATTCTCATCACCTAAGTGTAACACCATTTCCTTTCGTTGTAGTCTTCCGTCCGATGCATTGAGAATAAACGAATCAACAATTGTCTTGCAGTAGGTGATCTAGGAGTACACTACTTCAGTTCACTAAGCATCGCCGAAGACACGGGACACAGTATTGTCAAGGCCAGATCAATTACCGTCTACATCTGTAAGTCGATAGTGCTTAGGGAATCAAAACTTGCTGCGCTCAACCTATCCTAGCATACTGCTCCTTAGTAGTAACTAATTCGCGGAATAGTGAGAGAATAGCGTTTGAAAGGATGCAACGTTTTTGCACTAAGCGTCCCGGTATGTGAGAGTAGGATCTCCGCGAAGCCGTCGGTATTCTAATGAGAACACACCGAGTACACGAAGACGCATTTCGTAACTTATACCGGATAGTCCACGCGTTGGCTTTGTGGCTCTTCTTTGGGGCTGTTCCAAGAGGCGGATGTCTCGTTTTAACCATGGACACCAGGCCTGAATTGCATATTCAACATGAGGACGAATGTAGGAGTTAATCAACAATGCTACTAGCCGCCGCTCAAAAGTGTCGAGAGCTCGCCTCAAAAGTCGCAAGTTCAAGTTCGCCACACTTGCTGCTTTCGAACAATGGAGCGAATTTCCAAGAATCTCTTGCAAGATTATACCTAGGTCGCGTTCACTAGTCACGTGTTGCATGACGTGTTGCCCCAAAAGGTATGTGTTGACGAAGCTGTTGTGCACCATCAGTGGGTGGCACTTTGCAGGGTTCAGTGGGAGCTGGTTCTTTTCTGCCCATTCGTTAATCCGGGTCAGATCTTCCTGGAGGTAGACATGGTCGGATGCTGAGCGAATTGCTCTCCATATTTTAGCATCGTCTGCAAATATTTGCACTGGAGATAGAATGTTTGCTGGAAGGTTATTAATGTAGACTAAAAACAGTAGCAGACCGAGGACTGATCCTTGTGGTGCACCACTGGAGACGTAAAGGCTTCCAGAATAGGTGTCGGCTACTCTTACCTTGATTGCTCTGTCGTGTAAGTAGCCTTCCAACCAGGTGAGCAGGGAACCGTTGATACCGTAGGCAGCAAGCTTTTGGAGGAGAAAGAAGTGATTGACCCTGTCGAATGCTTTAGAAAAATCCAGGTATATCACATCTATGGGCAATCCTTCATCAGCCGCCCTGGTCCATAAGTCCCGAGTAATCAACAAATTGGTGAGACAAGATCGTCTGCGTCGGAACCCATGTTGGGCATTGGAAATTATCTGTTGACTTTCAAAGTATCTCGTCAGTCCATCTGCGATTACCGATTCCATAACTTTTGATAAAACAGGAAGGAGAGTAATAGGTCGGTAGTTAGCAGGATCCGAGCGCTTACCTCCTTTATACATTGGAGTGATAATTCCATTTTTCAACTCAGATGGGAGTGTATGGGAGTTAAGCAGACCCTGGAAAAAGGTTGCAAGTGGTGCTGCTATGGTGGGAGCAAGTGTTTTTATTACTTTTGGGCAGATCATGTCGATTCCAGGGGCACTGTACTCCCGGAGAGACTGTAGTTTGCTTGCAATAGCTGCTGGAGTAAAGGTGACGCTGGATAAGCCAACGACATTGGTTGGGAGTTGATAGGGTGAAGGTTCCATGACATTTGTAGCTACAGAGCCAAACTGCAAGAGTATAGCGTTCGCGGCATCCACAGCAGTAGTTGTTAGGCCACTGGCCGTCCTGAGTGTTGGTATTCCGGGTTTAACCTTTCTTTTGCCATTTACAAACCTGTATAGCAGTTTGGTGTTACTCGTAATATTACTGTAATCATTTTCACTAAACTATCCTAGTGAGTGCAAATAGCTCTAGTTAGACCCATTGTGGTTCCGGATGCTCATAATTAACCTCGTATTCCTCGTCCAGGAACTGCACAGCTCAAACACTAATACCAAGATCTTTGTTCAGCAGAAGCAGGATGGGATTTTTCCATTACGGACTAGACCATGCTTTGGCATCTTACCGAAATCTCCTTCGAAAATACCCTCTAGTTTCTTTCTTTATATATATATATATATATATGTTTGCATGTGGAGTGCTGTCAATGGAAATCAGATCGGTACAAACGGCTGCAACATTCCGCACGGATTTACTCCGATTGCTAGACTCAAACCCTATTGCAGAATTTATTGGTCTGGACAAGTCTGAAGGTGGCATATGGACGCAAGATCCGGATCTTGTATAAAATTAAAATCTGGCGACGTAGCTAACCAAGTAACCCGTCGTCATCATCTGTAGCCTAAATCAACGCATCCGGCCCCGTCACTTGCATGCCATCAGTTAGTCTGCATTAGCTTTTGTCCCCTAGATCCCCGGGGCCGACTAAACCATCCTTCGCGACACAGCGTCTTAGCTTCATACGTGTTCTTGCTCACGTAGGCACTTACTCGCTTCAATCTATTTAACATTTTACTGTAAACCTTCGTTAACCGCCATCATCTGCCTTGCATCACTTTATTTGCATTCATGGGAAACAGGTCGAATAGCTGATGGAAGATCGGGACAGTGAGTTTCGTTCTTGTTTCTGTTGGGGATTTGAATTACACTGCTTAGGTAGAAGTGGCACCCTGTCTCGTGATCCTTCGGCCCCCTCCACCTAATGTGGATTGCAAAGGATATCTTGCCTTTGCTCTAGAGCCATTGAGTCAGATGAAGTTTGCACGACACACAATATGCATTGTCCATACCTTATCGTGATCTACTGGATTTATCTCTAAATACGCTTGGCAGGCAGACTACAGTAGTGAAGAAATTGGTCTGCACGGCGACTTTGTGGGAAACTGTCCACAGACGTAACAAAACTAGTTTCGATCATTGACACTGTATAGGCTTATAGCCATGATCAATAAACCAATTAAAGACAACACAGCTCTCAATCGACTTTCAGTATAAGATTGATACTATGACCAAGAGGACTTATTATCCACGAGTACAGGGAGACAGTGGAGTAATCACAGGTGATCATTCAATGCATGGAACGCACTGCTTAGCTTAAAGTAAGCATTACAATTTAAACTACAAAGATGATGAAAACATTTGTTGTGCATTTCCGCAAGCAGCTCACTTGGTACCGGTGGAAACATCTTACCTCATTGCTGTTATAAAAATGAAGTTGGACCGTGTAATTTGTAGATCACAAAAACACAAATAATTAGTAAAACTTTTGTAAGTTTGTAAATAATCGTAATGCTAAGTAAAAAACAACTACCGTCCACCGATATTTTGTAAAGCAAGCATAAACATGCTTGAGTTTAACTCGACGAAAATTAGATCTCACGTGAAAATTGCTACAAGTATGTTCCCTCGATATTGTCATTTTTTCAAACAACCTTATCGATTCGGTGTCCAGGATTACGTATCTTTGCATTAGTAACGAATTTGAGCACAAAAATTAGCATCATAATTTGAAGAGCCGGAAGATGGGAGGATCAGAGCAGTGCAACTTGCTTGATATGTAAATAGATCCAAATCACAGGGAATAAATTTTTTCGAATAGGCGCACCAAATATGTTGAATAATCGAAAGTGTTCGATGTAATCCTCTGAGTCAGGAACAACTTTGGTTCATTAGGGCGAATTGGAGGCCCATTCCGAGTTTTATTCTAGATATAATGTATTCGTTTCACAAGGATAACAGCAAAGTAGGTAAACGAAATACTGCAAGCAATGGCTAGGATTTATTGGTAAGAAAATTCGCTGTTGACGACGCATGAATATTTCCGTTTTGAAGAGAGACGGTTGGTAGCATAGATACTCAAAATACAAAGATTGCCAATGAGACTTATTTTGAGAGTGTTGAGTTGCTTATTTATGGTTGTTTAACATATACTGTAACGAAGCAATGGAGCAATGGTTTATGACGTGTATAAAAGCGAATCTTTGAGATGTCCCATAGGAAAGTTAGCTTGATAACTGCAAAATAAAAACCAGTGCCAGTAAAAGAATGCGAAAAATATATTATTCACCAACTGGTTTGGAGTAACGCGTTTGCGAGTAAGGTTATGAAACCGTCCAATGTTTGTTGTGCAATAGTGGCATAATGTAAAATAAATGTGCCAGAGTATCGTTAAAGGCAATTTCTGCAAATGGAAAAAGTGGGGGCATTAATTACATTATATGGCTGACACTCGGAGGGAAAAGTATATTCTTTGATAGTCCAGTCTGCCGTACTGCGTGTCCAATGTAAACTGATGACCGTTTAGAGATGTGTTTTGACTGAGTGTCCAAAGAGAATACCACGTGTGATTGGGATTTTGGGGATTAGGTGCACCATTATGAGACCACCCCGTAGAAGCCGATAACTTGCACTGCACATTTAGAGAGCTACCCGTCTGAATAGGTAAGGAGGACGTGATAAACCTCTGACGATTTTCGTCACCCTGCGTTGGGCAGTATCGACCCCGGTGAGATAATGCTTCAGCCAGCGTTGCCACGGCTGAACAGCATATCCCGCATGTGTCCTCACCTACGCACCAAGCATTTTAGAGAAGCGGAGACGTGAAACTTTCCAAAGCTCTAGGAAGAAGGTCGATGTTCTGATTTGTTATCGTTGAGTCCGCTACTGCAAACAACCGAGGTCATGTAGAAAAGGTATGCGCACTGAAGCATATGTGATCCAAGGTGGCAGATTAAAAATTCTGACACTGCGTGCCAAGGACTTTGCAATTGATGGCATTGTATTGCAGCATGTACTCAATGGAAAAATTGAACGCTTTGTCCAGGTAATCTTGTCAGTCTATTTGTTATTCCACCGTAGCAAAAGATGCTATATACTTAGATCGACGGTAAAACTCAATAAGCGTGCAAGTAGCATACCTACAATAACGATCAGGAAAAGCAGGAACAAGCTAGGCCCAGAAGAGTGCGCTGAGGTACGGCGCACTGAAGAGCATTGATGCAGACTGGGCGCTGCTAACCCTCACATTCAGGTGACGATGAAAGATAAGGTCACATATTCCGACCAGCAGAGGACCTCCGATACTACATTTTAGAGTCAATGCAGTAAGTTTAATCCCCGCAGAATTACCCTTTTTGCTCTGTTACTAGGTGACCAAGCCTCAAGTCCTCAGGTGAGAGAACAGCTCAATAAATTGCCAAATGTCCAATAGTAGATATTGGACTATCACAAAATGTCTCCTACCCGGTCACGTGGGTCTGAAAGATTGGAGGGATGGCCGTATGCATGCATCTGAGTAGAGATATACTTGCCAGTCCCGCCCATCTTGAATATGCTGGAAAGCTGAGTATGGCTGAGTCGAAGTCAACTTCGGCACTCCACAGTGCGAGTTCAACGATCGATACATACTGTGTTTTGGGGTGGTTGGAAAGAATGTAGGAGTGCAAAATCAAGTAGGCATTGCATAATGACCTTCCAACCGCGTTAAAATTTTGGTGTCGTTTGGACAGGTCTAACTGACTTGAGTAAGGAGCGTTCAATAGTTGCTTAGCCTTATCCCAGCTAATGACAAATGGGTTGTTTGCAACGCTTTCGTAAAGAGAATGTTGCTCTTGCAAAAAAGCACCTTAGGAGTCTTGAAAGGCTATACCGACTAAAGACTACTCGCTGCAACATTGCCTGTTCCTCTGTCACACTCTTGAACCTTCATTCAAAAATATTCACTTGTGACGCTATGTTCCTTTAACATGCAACTGAGAAGCTGCATTTCTGAGTAATGTCTAATCCTACCGGATATTGAGATTCACGCATTACAGAAAGCGCGAAGCTCATTGACTCGCGAATCTGAGTGACGAATTGTAGGACTGCATCACAAGCATTTGGGTTCCCTCGCACACTGCCCACCATAAGCAAGTTATTACTGTGGCAACGTTTCTGAAGCAAATTGCCGAATACGCCCATTATTACAATCAATATCATTGATAAACCAAGCTTTCACGGTTTGTATACTTAATGAAAAATCTGTGGACCATCTATCTTTCTCCTTTCTGTGAACGGTACGTTATTGTTTAGAAGCACTCCTCCCATGCCATGACCTTCGCGCTTTCTGGAATACGTGTATCTCAATATCCGCGAGGATTAGACATTACTCAGAAATGCAACTTCTCAGTTCCTTTCTAATTAGATATAGCGTCATCAGTGAATATTTTTGAATGAAGGATCAAGAGTGTGACGGGGGAATAGGCTATGCTGCAGTGAGTAGTCTTTAATCGGTATATTCTTTCAAGACTGCTTTCATAAAACGGTGCATTACATCGTTGCAAGGCCTAGGAGTAGGCAGTGCCTAGTTCGCTAAGGTGCTTTGTTGGAAGATCAACCCTCTGTCTACGAGCGCGTTTCAAATAACCCATTTGTCATTAGCTGGGATAAGGCTAAGCAACTATTCAGAACAGGTAATATACAATGTTTGCTAGATGTTTGTTGCGGGTCCGTCAAAAATCCCCGCAAAAACGCGCCAGGAACCCCGGCCGAATGGCTGTGGAAAGCGAGGTTTAATTCCTCCCCAAAACGCAGCAGAGCTCAGCCACTCCGAGACGCGCCCCAACTGCAAACCTTTTGACAATGATCATTTGCAAACTACCACCTCTTCGTGGTGACTGTTTTCCCTAACTTAATAACCCATAGCACTGGCTGTGATCGCCCTTTGTTGGTCGTAAAAGAGCCTACAGAGGACCACTTGCCTTTTCTTTCTCTTCGCCCCAGTTGGGAGTCGGTCGGGTCACGTAATTGCGTGTGAGTCGTTAGCTGGACATCCTTCGCGTCTAAGTCATTAGCGCGCGTCTTTCATACCCCCCTCTCGTGTGCGCCCGTTCCGAGGGGTCAGCGTCTATCCGAACACTTGCGGCTAGGATCGGTCACACGCTCGCTCAATTTTCCGTCTCACCGGCTAAGCTAGCGACATCAGGTCAGCGCAACTCCGTTCGATTGGCCAGCGTTACAAGTCGTCCTCGTAGGCGTGTTCCAACCGGGCCAGCGACAATCTTATCAGGCAATTAGGCAATCCATATCGAGAGGCGGCGTTCCCTCAATTATAACCGTGGCGACGCAACTATAACAGCGGCGACGACTAAGGCAATCTGCGCAATTATAACAATGTGATTTTCACTAAGGAGGAATATATAATTTAGGTATTGATCGTAGAATGCTCATTTGGTGACAGTAATCATGCACTCATCAGTTTCGACTTCACCTGCTCTGTGGAATATCTCCACCATGACGCTAATTTGGTGCGCATCATTAAGTGCAACGACCGCTTGGTTCAGCTCGTTAGTGATCCAACCTGGTCGTTTCTCAATGAAGGCCGTCCGGTAGTCAATAGGCTTGAATGTGTCAGTACAATCAATCAACTGCTTAGGAATGCCACATAGAAGAGGGTATATAATGGGCCCAAAACCACTTCTTTCGTGGGGGGCAGAACTAGAAAATGAATGACTTTACGCAAGACAGTCTGGCGATAGTACGGATCATCAATGCACCAGATGATTGTGATAACTTCAAGGCCGATCGTAACCAAAGCTCCCAACTGTTTAACGATGAAAAGGCCGCATATCAGCAGAATTTGACAAAAACTTTCAGCGCTAAACACAAAATGTTGTTCATGTGTGTCAATGGAGATCATACGGTGAGGCATGGCATTTCTCCTCTCAGTATGACTAATGGCCTAAATAGAACAGCTGTGGAAGCAGCAAACACTTTGCGGACGCAAAATGCTCACATGTTTCGGAGAGTCATACAATCAGACCATCTTCCAACATTTGCTTTCCTACCTCCATAACTCACCCACATTTCTGTTACTACCGAAGTTGTTTTGCGCATTGCTGACGTATCTGCGCAACTACAGCTCCATAGGAGTCGACATATTCTCCCAGAATCACTGGGAGCAACAACAAGACAAATCGCAAAACTTGCGGCACATTTCTTCCAGCGCCGTTTCGACCAAAACCAGCTTCCTGCCATCAGGAAGTTTGGATGCATAACTGCGATTCAATGATTCGCAAGCAGCATTGAGCCCTCAAACTACGGCTTATTGTCCCTTCTCCATGTACTATCCAAATTCATGGAATCCAAGATTGCCGATGCGCCGTTGTGTTATCTAGCAACTTGTAACCTTATTACTCCCTGATAACATGGCTTCCCTTGACAGCGATCATTCACGACAAATTGATTAATCGCGCGCAGTAGTCTGACCTAGTCAGTGGACGCTGGAGTGGCCGTTGATGTGATCTACTTAGCTGTGTCGAAGTTGTTCAATAGTTTTTATAATTTGGTGATCCTTTTCTAGCTCCAGTATAACGGGATCGGTGGCCCTCTTATGAGCTGGATCACCAACGTTCTCCTGCAACGATATTTACTCTTGAAAGTCCGGAGTTCCTTATCTGCACCTATACCAGTCAAATCTGAAATGACCCAGGGCTTAGTTCTATGTACAGGATTTTTTCGGTATTTAGCAATGACAATGCACTATATATCGCTTCACGGTATATCACTTCCTGCTGGATGCTGACGATATCAAGGTATGGCACCGGATTCCGGCGGATACCAATCATAAGTTACTTCAGTGTACTCAAGATACGATACATGCTTAGTGGACCCAAAATATGTTACTGTTAAACGAGGAAAAGTGCAAGGTACTCTCCATTTGACAGTATAGTACCTATACCTACAAGGTAGGAACGCAAGTACTGGAAACGTCATCCGTCGAAGGAGACCTTGGCGTCATTTTTCAGGATAACTTGGGTTGTTCCGAGCAATCCGCAAAGACATCAAAAACTGTTAACCAGCACCTCCGTTTACTACTAAGGGGCTTCGAAAACTAGATACCACTATTTTCAGAGAGATGCCGAATGCGTATGTTCGTCCCCATACCGAATACGCAAACAAGTCGGATAGCCATAACTTAAGCACGACTTTACTGCACCGGACCAACTTCAAGGTCGGGGTTCTAAATACTTCATTTGATTGCGCAAAATTTCACACGAGTATAGGATGAAACCTTTGGGTGTATTCAGCGGGAGCTTAGCCCACTACGAACCTACTTGATTATAACGTATTTTATTTTACACAATTCAATTCATGTGTTACTCCCTTTATTTCTACTTAGCAGCAATAGAAAAAGCAGAGGCCACTCCTCGAAATTAGCAGAAAAGTACAGTTATCCGGCGTGCTGTAGGAACTCCATTAATATTCGTGTGTGTCAAGTATGGAACGCTTGCCTCAAATCTGCTGAATCACCACCCACGTTCCCCATAATTAAAAATCGCTTGCAAAATGCACTCCGCCACAAAGATTATGTTACTTGACGCTCCTCTCTATTCTATTTCCGAGAAATACTTTGGAATCGCTTTTTCCCCTATTAAAGCTGTAGAAAATCCCGGAGTGCTGGGTTACCCAGTCACAAATGATCTCATTTTGACAGCAAAACAACTAACTGCTTTTTCTTTAACGTTTTCCGCTAATCCAGCAAGCCACCTAACGGGTTTGTAAAGGAATGCCTCTTAACATATAAAAGCAATGTTGCTCGCTTCGCTATATGATGCTTTCTATCTGGTGGGATGGCCGCAGCGTCCTGTAGTTGGGACTACAATCTGACAATTTCAGGGTAACTGCCGATGTTTACGGCGAAGAACCGCATGATGGTCGACGGACACCGAAAAAGTGGTCCAAGAATGGTCAGAATCCTTGCCATGCAAGATGTTACATGGGATTATGTTACGAAAGTGATAAGTTTAAGACTCACCAACTGGGTATCTACACTGTTACTCACCCAGCATATGGTTTATACAGACTAAAATTTTTTCAATCGTCACAAAATCGCATCAAAAATAAAATATTAGATGGTCGCAACTATATTGAAACATACCTTTCCTCAGCGCCGTAAAGGCCATTTCAGTTTGTTCAATGCCAAAAACATCAACAGCTTGCCTGAGTGTTGGCAGTAGGTTTTCTATGGTAATGGATGTCACAATGATTGAATATTTCCGCCTGCTACATATAAATATATATATATATGTTTAAATGCTTGCTGAAAGGGTCGATTTATTTTGGGACATCCAAATGTCTGCCATTACCCCAGCACTTCACCGATGTATATTTTATTTGCTCCACCTTTATCATATCCGAATTATCATTTATACTAACATCAACGTGCAGGACATTTTAAGCCTATGATTTTACCTGTAATATACCATTGTTCCGTCGGCTTATTGCATGACTCTGCTTAAAACTGTTAACAGGTGAGCTAGGAATTAGCGATTCCTGTATTAGATTGAGTATCAGTTAGCACTAGCCCAATAATCTATTACAAAATATGCAATAGATGCATGCATTCCCAAAAAGAGAATGGAACACTATGAAATCCCCACTGGTTTCAATTAGGAATATCGCAGCAACATTTGCCGCAGCATGAGTTATTCTGACGGAGCAGTCACCATAATCCTACAGCAGTCGTTGATCAAACACCTATTAAACAAATGTTCGCCAAGAACTATCGGGAGGGTGCCAGCAATTCTATCTCCATCAGCTATGTATGCAAAGCCTAAAGCGTTAGTGGACGATGCTGTACAATCTGGTTAATGGTATTACATATTAAAATCTACGCACATTAAAGTCTCAGCAAAATCCAGCTCCAGACCTTCATAAAAAATACATTATCTTGGTTATAAAAAAGCAGGACAAACATGTTTTCCGGCTTCTTTTAAATCAAATGCTCTGCCATGTAAGATCGGCTGTTCATCAAAATCAGGTTGTGTGAGAATACATAGTCATTTCCTTTTTGCTACTCTGCTACATTGGCCTGGACACTATAGTGACTTTTGTTCTAGGAATGTATCAGCGGAAGAACTGTTTAATGAGGGCCCAGAAAACATACCAGTTGAAAAAGTAAAATTCACATGATATAGACACCCTTTACATCTGTAATATCTCAAAGCGCATTGATATTATGAACTTCAACATTTAACACAAACATGTCACATATACATTGCAAGAAACATAAACAAAAGTAATGTTAATACTGCATATTGCCCATGAATGAACAAGATATTACCTGTACATAATTGATCATAGTCAAATATTGACGCATATTCTCACTTGAAGATCCATATACTTAATATTCTCGTTGTTATTATTATTATCATCATCAGCTAGCAAGTTGTGGGATAAACTTAGATATCCATGGTATACTGCAATGAAACGTTACTTTAGTTGTTTTACTTCTTAACCAATCATACATTACCCTAAGTTTTATACTTTTAATGGGAAATGTGTTACTAATTCTGTGACCTGTATCTCATTAGCGGTAAAGTCTTGTTTCAATTTTATGAGCTAGGAAAAGAATAGCGGTCTTCCCCGATTCAAAGAACCGAGCTTATTCATAGATGTCTGCCACAACATGGTCATTAAATTTGTCATTTATGGTCAATAACATAATCAACCATATTGAAAGAAACACTAACAGAGCAGGGACATAAACATTAGTATCATAAAATGAGATCAGAACATGCTGGCCTTGTCTGAAGTAAAAGTGGAAGGAGTAAGATTTGCACATTTTTGTGACCAGAGTTTTGCACCACAATTTCCGAAGTAGTCATCCTCGATTTTTCGAACGCATTGATTCGAGGATTGAAAAATCTGTACATGGAGGTATTTTTTATGGTGACGAACATGAGAGTGAGATTACTGTTTCAGAATCAGTTTGCTTGTAACCCAGATTATACTTCAGTCCTAGTTAACTGCGTTGCAATCAAATATTTTGTTGAAAGCAACTTGTTTTCTTAGCTTTGCTTGGATGAGGATGAGTTTCCGAAAATGAAGAAAATGCCACTTTTATTGCACCAGTGTTTGCAAAGCTTATACGTGTGAGCAGAAATTCTCAAAAGTCAAAAATTTGACGCTAACATAATCAATGAGATTGGCTACTGAAATTTTGCATGCGATTCTATTGATTGGATGCGGCATTTCCGACCAAAAGCTTGGCGCAACCTTGAAAGTCAAAGCCAGTTGCATAAGTGTTAAATCTTTGTTGTTTATTTTGCGAGATTCAAATACACGCAAACTACAATTGATCTAACCATTACGTTATCCAATGTTAGTATGGGATACCAAATTTGACATCATGGATTTTCCCAAGTAAAATGCAGGTATGGTATAGTACCACGACCATTCTGAAAGAAACCTCAGTAAACCATTAAGTGGGATAATCATAGATTTCCACACGACGGCACTTGAGGTTACATGACTCCATCATTTGTCGATAGACATATTGGCTACTTATCATCCACTTGACTCTACCACAATGTCCACAATGTTGTTGAGATATGCTAACATTCGCTTCTTACGTTTTGTCGTGGCTATTGAGAGAAATCAGGTCAAACCACTGGTAATAAGCTTAAGGAATTGAGCTTAGCAGAGGTAGCAAATGTGTCTCCACTCTGTCACTTTCTTATCTAGTCACATCCTAGCTGCAGTTTTATAAATGATTTTGCTACTGTATTGGCACTGAGGAGAAAATACGAACTGTTAACATCCGGCAACTTTCTTCTCCCCACTGCGTTATTTAAAATTGCGATTTAGCCAACTAGACATCTGGCTAGATAGATAATAACTGACGAACCGTAGACAAATGTGTGGGTTTAGACTGCGCTGTACTTTTATCTGGTCGGCGGGGTAGTGTCGTCTTAGCAACTCATTGACCTTATGAACCTCGCGATAGCCGCCAAGTACTAAGCGACGGGTCCCACGCTCAGCTCGGCTATCTGTACCAGATGAGTTCAAACCAAGACGAATATGTTGCTCTTGGACTGCAGGGATTGGATGGAGTCACCACGAGATCCTCCACTTCAGTGACGGTCCCAGCGATGAAATTGGCAGAGGCGGACTTCAAAGTCAATCGAGGCCACAACTGAGATTGCGCTGGAAATCCAAGAAGCACGGCGGGTTCTTCTAAACCCGTAACCTTTATTGTTGTTGCCTTGGATTTTGGCTACATTTTCGCCATGACTGAAGACAGAATGGTAATGCAATGGGTAAAAAATCGGCGCAGGGTAAAATACATATCATTTTTTCTATCTATTATTAAATGGGTGATTGTTTGGAATGCTGAGTTAAAGTGGGGAAGTGACCAAAATGGGACATATAATGGGATCGCCGGGTAGAACATTTGCACAGGTGTGACACAAGGCGGAAATGTGTTGTTCGTCACACATACTTATATTAGAATATTCAACGCACCGCTTCTCTGAACAATTTGCACTTTAATTTGGTATCGAACAACCAACGGTACTAAAATTGCCGCCACTTGTCACATAGGTCCCGGGGTCGACCGCACCTGCCCTGCATGTTAGCCTTTGCGTGGGTGGCTAATGTCCGTGAGTTTTAGTGAAGCAAGCTTAGTATATAAATTTTCGTACGTCAATACAACTTTTTATCAATGTGGGCTTTGGAATACCACTGCATCTAAACAAGAGCATCAGTGATCATTCGAGAACCATGAAAAGCTTACACACTGAAGCTGGATAAATCACAGGAGAGCATTATATATATAGTAGTAGAACGCATGAGGTGATGAAATTCATAATCATGGTGATTGCATTTTGAATGAAATAAAACGAAATTTACCTTCAGTTAGTGAAAATTTCTTTCTCATGGGCTGACCACGACAAGTCGTGGGGCAGCGTAACTTTATGAGACTTAACAAATCATAAAACCGTCACCTTCAAGCTGAAATATGGGACAATCCTTGAAATCTTCCTAGTAATGAGCTACATTATCTAGTGAAGACAGAATATCCCTACGCTTGGATGCGTTCATCGTCGGGAAGCGGGTGTCTGAGCATTACACACGTTAATCTAAACAAATTAGCAGCTTGAGTGAGGAGGCCAATGTTTGATGATTCATGTCAATTATAACGTCACCAGCACATTTTAACACGGAATGCTTATGGGTTATGTATAGACCTAACGTACATAAAGAGCAGCAACGGTAGGTATGCATAAAGCTGCGTTAATTATATCTACTCTATGCTTGCATCTCGTGCATTACCGAAGAGAGCTGGTTGAAATCCAATTTGAACCGTAATTAGTGTTATGTACTAGTGTCCATTTTTGAACTATTTGTAGCTTAAGTACCACCAATAGGAAAAAGTAATAATAAATAAATTTCCAAACCTACCTAGACATTTTTCCTTCGTAGAAAAAGCTTCGATAGTGAAGCACCAAAATAACTAGTATTTTTAAAAATTTAGTATATTTCCACTTCATCCCATCACGCTCTGCTTAAAAAAGCTAATGAGCAAATGAACTGATTGCGAAAACTCCAGCGTTTGGACAGAAAACCGACTCAACTATCCTACACATAATAAAGAATTTCATAATTACCCTGGGGATTAAAGCGGAACCACAATAAACTTATTCATCCATCGTTCCTGCGCAGTTTTTGATAGTCTGCCGAATGAGTTCAATATTATGCAAAATTCACTAAAAGATCCATGTGGTTGAGCTTGAATTATCGAAGCGGCCATGGGAGTCTATTAATAAGTATACTGAAGCGTATCTCTCGTGATATTGAGAAACCATGCCCACAAAGGGATGTATAATCTTTCCAATTGCAATATGCCCACCCACGCAGGTTTACCAATGTTTGTGTGTTTTACGGGGATGCAGTAGTTACGTTTTGGTGTATATTTCGGGTTTTTCACTGTCGTTTTCTGTTAAAACACGAGCATTCTTACTTACTGATTCAGATGCAGATCGTGGACACCATGAATGTGGCGCGTTCGTAGAAGTGGAGGAAAAGTGGAAAGAAGATAGTGCAACTGGAGCCATCAACCAAAATCACACGTGTAGCACGCGCTAGTGAATTATAACCTAGAGTAATACAATTAAATTTATACGCATTTGGGATAGTTTTACTCATATGCGAACAAAGAGGGAAAATTCGGATTAATATATAACTGTAGCTACAAGTGAATTTTGTAGAGCTACTGTTTTGTTGCCGACTTATGTGGGGTAGTAGGACCGGAGGGGGGAGGTAAATCAGATTGAAGTGCTTGGCCGTTCCTAGATCTGGATATCAAATTGACCTGATTAAAAATATGTACGTGTTTTACTGGGTAGTTGTGAGGTTTGGTGGACCTAGGTACTTTCGTTTCAGCTTTAATTGGCACGTGAGGATTTAAGGCTTGCTGAGCTTTGCATCAGCAAAGTTGATGTTGAGGTGCGAGGAGTAGAAATATTAATAAATAAATAAATAACCGTTTGTTATGTCAGGTGATCGACAAGCTCATTGAGTCATAATCAACATATAAACGTCATGTACAAAATATTAAATTCAGGGACTTCAGGAAATTACACAGATAGTTAACGGGCTTTTGGCATAAAAATAATAACGAAACAAAGGCGCTGCAGTAAATGTCAAATGACTAAATTAATGATTGTTCTCGATGAGACAACTAGCGGAAGTAGTATTAACAAACATGATATATTGTGAACGTTTTATGAAGTTTAGTGTTTGTTTTGGACTGTCAAGTTGATTTTCAATAGTTTAGCAAATGTAACATTTATATCTATAACTCGAGCACCCGTCGACTGCCAGTGCATCATTTTTTTCATTTCACAACCTTAATTTTCCTTAAATTATCCTATACAGTTTTACCGCTGTCTGGCCAATTTACATGGTTTGGATCTTTTTGTAGCGCATTGTCTATTAGAGCCCAAATTTAAATTGTGAATAGGAATTATAATCAAAGTTCACAACTGTTAGAAAGGAGTATCTAAAAGATACTGCGAATTGATATATTTAGCTACTATTTTGACAATTAATAGTGCATTGCTTAAGCATTTTTACAAGTTCTTAGCCACAAGGTGCTGTCGACGAATCCCAATGTATTGTGAACAAAAGGAAATGTATTTCTTAGAAGGAGAATAAATCCTTCATATTTTCCGACAATTGCGGCAGAAACACATTGCCATTGTGGAGCAGTATGGTCTTAAGACTACTTTTGAACGAGCCAATTAACAGACGCCATTTATCACTGATTTGCCACATTCTAAACTCCTACTTTTGTTCTAACATGTTGGAAAAATAACAAGAGTTTTCTCTCTGACGATAGAAACCCGGCAATCTGACACTTCTCTTTCTGTATACAGTAACATTGTTTTAGCAAGTAAGTGCCACCGCTGCAGCCGAAATACCAGCAAGTCGGCCTTGTATTTAGGCAAGCCCAGGTCACGTACCAAGTCATTCAGCGTTGTTCGTTCTGTAAAATGTGCGTTGACAAAATCAGCTTCAAAACCTTTACAGATATCAGAATCAGCAGAATTTGATGATTCGAAATCCCACCCATAATAAGTGACATGTTCACTGGGGGCATTGGAATGGGTAAGGCGCAATCATGAGGAAGAGTTCCAATAGTTGGTGGAAGATCAGAGTAATTAATTTGGTATTTGTTATCGTTAGAAATACGAATAACATTAGTTAGAGAGGAGTAGCAGTCTGTAGTTTGATCCTTCGGCTCCCTTCACATCATGAGGATCGCAAATGGCATCTTGTACTTGACCCTGAGCCACTGAATATGGTTAAGATTGCATGACACGCAGACAACATGTGGGGTCCACTTCTTATCCTTCTCCCCAATTCTTATCCCGAATTATGCTTGGTAGGCAGGCTTCAATAGTGAAGAAAGAGATTTGCATTGTCAGTTTATAGTAGAATCTCCGCAGACGCAATCAAGGATTCGGTCATTTACGCAGCGTCCTATTTCAGCCATTATGAATATATCAATTAGGGAAACTGAGGCCTCCAACGAGTTTTAACAGAATGTAAATAGCAAGTAGAAGAGGAAATGTTTGTCACAATTACAGGGAGCCAATGGACAAATCACAGGTGAACACTCGCTTCATGAAACACGCAGGACAGTTGAAATCAAAAATTGAAATCAAAAACCCCGGCGTGATCGAATAATTTGGTTTGCCTATTCGTTTGGCTCATACAGCACATCAACCAACCAATATGGATAACTACGCGGGCGACTGCATCGTGCTTAGACCTGCTTTTTACTAGCTGTGAGCAACGTGTGCATGACATTCAAGTCTTAGTGCCTCTGGGAGTGGGTGAACACTCGATGATTATAGCCAGCTTGGAACTGACGCTGCTGTATTCTCCCCCGCTGGAACCAGCCTTCAACTATCGGAAGGCGCACTTTAATGGCCTCATTCGAGCAGCGAGCCATATGGCTGCCTTACAACAGAATTCGTCTACTGAAACCTGTTGGACTATCACTAAAGGGGAAGTGAAATCGTTATGCGCCTGATTTGTACCCTCAAAGATCGGAAGTTGGGCCAGTCAAACCACGTTGGTTCGGCGAGGAGTGCAACAAACTGGCCCGACGATGACGCAGACTGTGGGACAAATTTGTGTTATCTGGCTCTTATTAGGACTACAATGCGTAGAATGTACGCGAAATCGCTGCAACAACGCGAAAACAGAAAAAGGCAGGAGCCGCAAAATCTGCTCCCAAGATAACCTTTGCATATGGAAAGCGGCGCCAGAGGCCTGCAGCCAATATCCCAGTGTTAGCAGACTCAGATGGACAGCCCCAAATCTCGAGTACAGATCGTGCGCCTGCATTGGCGGAGCACTTCGCCTCCGTATTTACAAGAGACCAGGTGTCTATAACGAGTTCGTTGAGGACCACTCCCGCTGCACTTGACAGCCTAGACTGCAGTATTGAAGATGTACGCAAACTTCCAGCAAATCTTCATGGGACGAAGGCTGCTGGGCCAGATGGAATCCACCCACTGATTCTCAAGTCCCTACCGACCGTCATCGCACCTTATGTAACTGAGCTGTTCAACAGGTTACTATCCACTGGACTATTACTGGGCGACTGGAAATGCTCAGTCGTAAAGCCAATAACGAAAGCTGGTAACCCAAGCAACAAAGATAACTGCGGGCCGATCTGATCGACCGCTGTTTTGGAAAGACACTCGAGATGATCGTGAAAATGAGCCTTCTGCAGGTTTGCGAGTCCAAAAGCCTCCTGCCGCCCGTACAGCATGGTTTCATGAAAGGTCGCTCTTGCGTCACCAACTTACTGTTGACGGGGCACGAATGGTTACAAGCGCTGAACCAAGGCACATCAGTTGACGTCATTCACATTGACTTCAGTAAGGCTTTTGACAAGGTAGATCACGTAGTGTCGCTCGACAGGTTGCGGATATGCGGTGTTGGTGGTTCGCTGCACTAATCAGGAATTTCCTTGTTGATCATAAGTGGAGGGTTCAGGTTGACAACCATTTATCCGACTGGTATCCATCGAAAGGCATTGTACTGAGGCCAATTTTTTTTCTGCTTTATATAGACGATTTGCCTCATCTACTCCAATCAATTTATGCGTTGTTTGCATATGACTTGAAAATGTGGAGAGTAATCGGTACACCCAATTATTTTGATTTGCTTCAGCATGACCTCGATCGCCTCTCCACGGGGTCTGCAGAGATCAATCTTCCGATCAACCCCGGTCAAGTCGCAAGTCATGAGGTTGGGTAAGTGTGAGCACTGTCGAACCTTCACGGTGGCTGGTCAACCGTTGCATCCCGAGCCTTTCGTGCGCGACCTCGGTGTACTCTCAAGTTACCACATAAATTCCATGGACAACACGAATAGGATTTACCGAAACAAACTTCGTATGCTTTTGGCGCTCAGGGACAGCTTCAGCACTTGGTCCGAAGAGATTGCCACTCTCTTCATCGTGTCAATAATACAATTAATGCTAGAGTATGGCTCTCCCGCGTATTGTCTTATCAGCCGGGGAGAGGTAGAAAAGCTTAAGTGAGTGCAGCATGTAGCCATCAGGCTGATTCGCAACTTAGGATGTGTGCATTACGAGACAGATTTAAGAAACTAGGGCTGTACACCCTAGCTTATCGTCGACTGAGGGTTGACCTCATCATGACTCACCGGATAGTACATCTGGGTGATTACCCTATGTTAAAACCACTGCTTCATCTTCGCGCACCAAGCAGCACACAAGGGCACCGGCATAAGCTTTTCGTACCGGATTTGAAGCGGGTTGCTCACCAACTCTGTTTCGAACGCAGAAAGGTGAATTTATGGCACGACCTGCCGCAGAAAGTGATGGAGGCGAACTCACTGTCGGAATTAAAGAACCTCCTTCACAAAAACTTTGCCGACGCAAAATCCATGAAGCGGAACACAACATAACAGATTGTTGACCATGAGTGAAGACTGATGCAGCCTCACAGAGCAATCCCTACTCGCTGCTTCCAATCAGTAATCAGTAATCACTTAGTACTACTAGAAATCCCATCTCCGTTTTGTTATAAAAAAGGGTACACATTGCGTTAGGAATTAACGCGAGTGTTCGTAGTGGTGCAGCTTATGTTATAACTTTTATAGTTCGTTACTTTTTGTAATTTTGTTTCAGAAGCCTTCATTAATTTGCATGTTTTTCTTAAAAAGGTGTTTCAAAGTTCTGAACAGTTAACTCGTTACATGCACCACAAGAGCATCTATGGTCCAACACTCTATGTTTGCGTATATATTATTTATTCCAAGTTATTAATACTATTCGTATGAAAAAAGCATCTGTTTCATCACTCAAGTGCGATCAATTGTTAAACATGAAATGTATTTGAAGGGGTTCTGAATTGAAAGCCATGCTGGTTGTTTTATAAAAGATAATGTAGCGTACAAGATACGATTGTGAGTTTGTTCAACAGTTTTGGCATTAGAAGCTTGACAGCGACCTCAAAACAAATGTTGGCATAAGGCTATAAAGCGCATTATCCATATTATTGTGGACGAAACCAGTACTATCTTATTTTCATAAATGTCAGTGATTTTGCAAAAACAAAGAAAATTTTTGAGCTAAGTGTAGCAACTAATTACATAGTTGACTAAAATATTTCGGGCTCTTTTATAATTTTGGAATACTTCATAATGAGCTGCAAAGAAATAGCTAAATAAAGACACTAAATTATTGTAATTAACAAATACCCAACCCTTCGTTTTACGCCAATGTTAAAATAGGTGCTTTCACAAGCAGTTTTAATTCTAGAAACGGCCCATTGTTCAACAACTTATTTGTAGCTTTTATATATATATATCAACAAACCAGAATCACGATTTTATCTGATATAAACCGCAGGTAAGCAATCAGCCGATCAAATTTTCGATCAATTTTATGGCTCAACCTCATATGTATTTTTCTGATACATGTATTTATGATTGCAAACGGAGCAAGGCATACGAAGATTATCAGGAAGCCTTCAAAATGTTACAAGTAATGAGGAGCAACAGTAAAAGCGACTGCAAATAAAGGCAGAAGCAAGTTCACAAATTCCATAAGTTGAAGATATGTATGATATTTGCTAGAAAATTAAAAAATGAACTACACATTTTAATTGTCCTGAAATCGTTCACGAAAAATCCGTTTTAAATTATTATGTTTGAGTTCGATTAAACTGCGCTAGGAATATCAAAGATCTCATTTCTAAAAATTTAGAAGTCGGTTTAATAAACAAATTTAGGGTTGTTTTTTCTTAGCCAAAATATTTTCTAAGTAAAAAATAATTGCTGGTAAAGCGAGATACCGCACTAATTCCCATAATAATACCAGTACATTTATCTTAAACATAAACGTAAATTAATAATGTTTTCTTGTAAGTTGGGTGCAATACTGAATACTGTCATATTGCAGTTGTCTAATTGCAAACATTTAAGGTTAAGCTGAACTTAATTTAATTTAATTTAGGTAATTTACGTAGGTGTATTAGTAAAATACTGTGAATAACTAACTCGACGATTTTTGACGTTGCTTTATTGATTAATATTCAGTATGTGTTAGATTTGAGCCATGGATTTCTCTATGTGACCGTACGTTTACTTAGTTGCTTAACTGAATAACCAGTTTGGGCTATTTGGAAGAAGAATTAAAGTTGGATAGCTTTGCTTTTATTCAGTTGCTAATTGGAACTATTTATCACTTATAATTTGTGGCTAATCATGAGCATAAGAACGGTAACAATTGTTTAGTGATCTTAACTTCTAGAAGACAAAGAATTTTAGGCAAGGTAAGTTATTGTGGAATTTAGATGCAACCAGAGCACAGAAAGCAAATAAATTGTGCATGCACTTCACACAAATAGCAATTGCACGACAAACTCTCCTGAGTCAGTCGAACGTATTGGGGACGAACACGCACTCAGTAGCATCTAGACAACCCCAGCTCTCAGAGATCTTATCTCCTGTATCCAAATGAATGGTTGGAGGCAACACTTTTCGCAACCTACCAGAGGTGAAAATACTCTGGATCTCCTTTGTTCATTGGGCATAACTGCAATCAGTGTTAACGTTCTTGAAGAATTTCCAGAGAGCTATCATCTCGTGATCAAATGCCGCCTAAGACTACGCATGGCTGACGCACAGAACATAATGCATTATCGTCCCTTCAGTTCTGTCAGTTGGGACTCTTTCAAGAACATGGTCTGCTCAATGAATTGGGATAAATTGTTTCGTTCTTTATATCCTCAACATGCGATGGACATGTTTTATAGTATAATAGGCTTCTGCATCGATTCAGCAGTACCGCTTAAATGTGCTTACCAAAGAAAGCATTAATCCGATCGTAAGACGTTGAAGGCAGCACGAAAGCTTCATAAGATTCGCCAGAAATTCAGGTTAATTGCTGACTTTGCGCCATTAGTACAGCTGTCGAAGCTCGTTGAAGAACAGAGGTATCAACGTGAGAAAACGCTCATTCTAGAAAAGCAGAAAGCTCTGAACGGCCCTAGCAGAACAGCTGAGATAGCTAAACTATTCCGTGCCCGGGGTTTGCGTTGCAGCGATCATTTCAGTTTTATCACAACATCTGATGGAATCTACTACGACGCAGCAGGTGATATTCGCGATGCTTTGAGTGCCTATTTTGCAGAATCAGTGACCAATGAATCATCAGACACACCAACATTTATCAAGCCGCACAAAAATGAAGGTCTATGCATAGTGGAATTCAATATGGCGAAAACCACTGGTCAAGTCTCGCGCTTATACTCCTCAACGTGCGCAGACACTGATCAGATCCCCTCTTGTTGAATAAACAGCAGTAGTAGTGCCTTCCTTCTGCTTTTTCTCAACCTCTTTACACTCTCTTTTAACAATGGAATTTAACCTACTTAATGAAAAACTTCTGGCGTTATCCCGCGACATAAAAATTGCGCTGCCCACGAGGTTAAAAACTTTCGTCCCATCAATCACACACCCATCGTATTTCGAATAATGAAAAGGATAGTGAAAGACGCACTGTTTGTATTATTGAACCACACTAACATTATCAGTAATTCACAACAGGGCTTCATGCAAGGTCGATCCTGCGCAACATGTAATACTGACTTTTTAAACCCCACAATGGCTACCATTGACAACGGAAACAGTGTCGTAATCTTGTTGCTGGATATGTATTAAGCCTTTGCTAGAGTGCCTCACAGAAGGTTACTGAACAAACTGCAAGCTATAGACATTGGAGAACCGATGTTCTATTTTGTCCTCATATCTAATTGGTAGACAGCAGGTGTAGCGCATAGGTGACCATTTCTCTAAACCGAAAGCAATCATTAGTGGAGTGATTCAAGTGAGTGTTCTTGGGTCCCTTAGGTTACTAATTTATATTAAAGATATATTACAGAGAATATGAAACGGTGTTACATTTTTCTTTCTGATGACATCAAAGTTGTCTACTCACAACCACCTGCCAATACTCAAGAAGCCGTACGTCTCATTCACGATGCCATACCTGCCGTTGACTCCCGGGGTCAACTGTGGCAGTTGTCATTTGCTGGGGACAAGTGTAATATTTTGTCGTACAAATGCCAAGTACCGCTAGACAGTTTATTACTGCAAGCCGTATATTTCTCGCAGTGCAGGACAGTTTGCGACTTCGGCGTAAGATATTCAGTCAGGTTTAACTTTTATGAACACTGTGAATTTCACGTCTCGAAATTCATGTATAATATCGGTTAATCTGCCATCAATTTTACCTCACGGAATCGCGCAAATCGCTTAACAAACATAAGTTTTGCAGTGTATGGAATACCGTTCAATGGCACAGTCTAATCTGCGAAATTCTGACCAGCGTACTCTTGAGAATGTCCAGAAACGCTTCACGAAAAAGCTTTGTGGATATTCCTCAACGTTAACATACAGAGAGCGGTGCGATGAACTTGGATTTGACCCAATTTGGCTTCGGATAATGGAGCCGAACCTAACTTTTCTTTACAGAATCATAAATTGTCAAATTTGCGTTCTTGCAAACGGTGTTCACATATCTTTAAACAGAAATATCCAATACGTAACAAATAGGTAATTTATGATTCCAAAATTTACTACGAGAATCAGCGAACGTTTCTTTCTAACTCAATACCCAAAGATTTTTAACAAACTTCCAAGTGATATTAGAACATGCTATAAACTTTGTAATTTTTAGTTGGAGATTAATTAGCCTTCCCTGGATTACGCATTCGAAGACGGTATCCTTGGTGCCTAAATAACTTCCCAGAATAAGTAAAAATAACATTTTGGAAAACAGCCCCTTTCATTACATTACTTTCTCGGCCGAAATATTTGTCATGGGAATGTGAAGAATCCTGATTCAATCGTAGGAAATCATAGCAGAACTACTCGGATTACTCTGTGTTACCTAATTGCAATTCCGCTCATGTTTATCTCTGAAAATATGTTAATGAAATTTCATACAAATGTTGTACGATTATTTGATCTGCTCCTTTTAGGGAACAGCTTCTCGCACCTCAAATAATATACAATTATATATCATTTATTATTTACGCACTGTAGGAGTGCTCCGGTAAGTAATAGTCACGTGCCGCAGCTCAGACCGTGTAATCATCTGTCTTGATATCCAGACAACCATTTTAGGTACTCGCTGCCGCTGCGCGATGAGCTTGATTATCTGGTTCTCAAGCCCAGGCACAGCAACAGCCCGCAAATGACATCACGTGCGTTGGTGGACACGTTTTTACCATATTGGCCTACTTGGGGAAGACAGTCAAGCTTGGTTTATATGGTTGCAGCATTCAAGCTTTGGACTGTTCCGTTCGTCATCCTCGTCCTTGGATGCCTGCTTAAGTTGTCCTCCAAATGCAGTTCGTTCGCAACTGGTTTCAGTCACAGTAATTCTACTATGCGATCCGGGCTATGTTGGGAATCATAGTATGCTAAGCGGAGACTGACCGAAGTAGTTCTGAACGGGGCAAATTATATCACCAATCTACGAAACTGACATACACGGATGCAAGACGGTGGTTCTGCTAAAATTTGGAAGCTGCGCATACAGCGTCTGCCGTGATTGCATAATCCTACTTTCAAGCAAAACCGTGTGCAAAGAATTTATAATTTTGGGACAATTAAGAGTTCCTTCACAAAACAAGACGCATGTTACAACATTCGTAGACATATTAGTAACGATATCCTTACTTAATCGAACTATTAAAGTAATTTGGTGTTCGCCTTTTAATACCACATCAAATAATTTTGGGTTATCTCAAGTTCAGTTTTTGGATATTCTAGTGCACCGCTTGCCTTGCGTCTTTTCGCTATCAAATCGTTGCGAAATCCCGCTTGTTTCATTTTGAACACCTTCGACATTATAAAGTACATCCTGTGTGTCATGCATTGACTACCTCTCCCGTTGCCTATCACGTCAGTCCTTGAAAGTGAAGGGGTGTTTGCATGTCTAGACAAAAACGGTTAATATTTCAAGCAAGGTAGGCTAAAATCCAAAACGAACAACTGCCAGTGTCAAAAATGAGGAATGAACATTTCGACAGGATAAACTAAATTCAGGTATTTCGCGCATTTTTGTCAGCCATATACATATACGTAGCGGATTGGATAGCTTGCATACAGAGATTATCTAGATGTAATATATACCAAGTACATTCATACAGCCGCCACATGAATGACAATTTCGTCGTTGTATACACGCCGAGCTAGCAGAACAACTGCTGTTGCCACTGGGCAAATGTTACCCAACAATCGATTTTACAGTCAACAACGAATCTTACAACACTTACCAATTTAGACGTTCGTTTAATGATACCTACAAGGTAGACTCCCCTAAGTTTGACATTTAGTATCCTGTGAAATACATACGAGCTCCGGTTCTTACCAACTGTACGAAAGCCAGCCAGCTACGCTCAGAGAAAGCGACTGCATGTGAGTTGCAGCACGTCTCCTCTACAGTAGGCCATAACGGAAGTCCAGGGAATTTATTAGCAAACCACTCATCGGGGAACGAGAAAACCCGGAGCGAAAGAGTGTCCAACATCCCTAAGAAAATTTGTTCATAAGGACGCCATTCAAAGGAGTCTAAATAGTAGGAGATTCAGATATCTACTTTGTCAATCGATAACATAAGTAATACGCTGCTGAGCATGTGGTTTGGCATTAAAGTAAGAGGTTGCCGTTTAAATCTCCCTTGGAAATGACAGCCACTTGCGCTTCATCATAGACACTTCCTGAGTATTGTGTTTTTCAAGCTGTGTAAACGCCTTGTATGCACGCGTTGTGGAACCAATATCATCGGCCAACATGGCTTCAGCACCTCGCTGATTTCCGACGACAACATGCATCGGCGTAGCTGGCACGTCCGCAGAAATGTATATCAATGCGTGCAAAAATGTCTTCTTGCTTGGCTGTCTGTAATAGTTGTCCATATCAGCGTTGGCATGCGCGGATCCTACTGCAAATTATTCACAACAAGCTGCAAGGACGTTCAGAAATGAGAGAACTGCGTTTTGCTGGTTTCCGTAGTTACCTGAATTACCCGAATGAACTTCGTGCGCAGCCACTAGTTTTTGGACTTGCCGTGCTTCCTATGACGATGATGTGTCATTCAGCAATACGACAGTTTTTTACACGGTGATGTGTTATGTTGTCGAGTGACGCGATTGATAAAGCTTTGTGGATAACCTTCAGGTCACTAGATGAAATGGAGAGGTCCATCTGCATTCAAACCATTTAAATTGTCCCCTTTTGTGAGCCGCTTATGACTTACAGACTGGTGTGGAGCCCCGGCCTGGAGTACCTGTGTCCAATTCATAGGTTGTTATTTGTATTCCATTAGGAGACAACTAGGCACCACTCCGCTAGTCTTCCCTTTTAAATGGAGTTTGGTTTATCACGACGTGCAATACTTGAACGGTATTCCTTCTTGCTACCTTTTTAAAAAGGTTCCGTCGCATTCACAGCGCCTATGAATTGAAGGAGAACGATACAACTGCGATCAACCTACTACAACTGCGACCCACCTATATTCTTCTTCGCTTCAGCCTAGCCGTGATGCTACGAAAATGAGCAGGCTTATGTAGCATAGGATGGGCTTATTATTGCAAGTTTCCATGTCTTCGATCGCGAACTTTATGTGAAACGTTGCAGTGATATTACGAGACAAGGTGCTGTAAATTGCTCGTGTGTTTGATTGTATAGAGTTGTGCCAGGAGATAATGTGGTATAAAGTTTATATATATATATGCATATATGTATCTCTCTCTATATATATGGGACCGCTGCTATTTAAACACCCTACATACTCGGCAGATGACAGTTATAAGCAGCCGTTAGTTCTGCAATCTCCTCAAATGACCCAATTATTTCAACGCCAAGTCCACCGCAATTCCTCGTTTCTAGATCAACCCACTCATTCCAAAAGGTATACTGACGATGGCGAACGCACATTACTTTTACCCGCAAGGTTATAGGCAATGGAGTCCTTCCAAATGCTCCCACACATATATACCGTTCAAATAAACCGAGAGCACAATGACTTATATAACGTGGACTCGAACGTTGGCTCCAACATTTATGGTATATTTCCATTACTTTTGATTGAATCCAGATGGATTATCAAGCAACTGTATTTTCTGAGCATGTTTGATCATTAAACGTGCTACAAGCGATCTACGTTACGGAAATGCTGTACCCCGCTGATATATTACAGTTTAATTCAATAACTCCCCTTAAACACCTTTTTCGTAAAGATCGCAGCAAAAAATATTGGAGGATTCCCTTATGCAACTCCATCCCATATGTATAGCTAAATGGTTTGAACATCCACCGCTGGCAAAACTCCCTAATTCTCTCTCGTTCACCATCTTAGGAGCGTCGGTTTACTTGAATCGATCAGTAACCCGACATATTCATCAACCATGAAAGATTTTCCTATCACCACAGCTTTCGGTTTTGCATTGAAAGTGACACAAAAACAAAGGATAATTGCAGGTGATTTCAACATACTGATGATACAGTGGTCTTCCCATCCATGTTATTTATACACAGAGCCCACGTTTATTCAGTCGAAGTTGGTTGGACACAGTGGGTTACTATACCAAATATGTAGACGAACATATTTACGTGATGTTTGTATCGGGTATGATCTAGGTACGGGAGACGTTTCAGAGAAAATCCTTGGTATCGACGGCAAAATGATACCCTTAACCAACACTATTAAAATGGCCAACAAATAATACCTGATTCCTACTACAGCAGCCGCAGTACTAACAGGAAACACTTCCGTCAGATTTTCTGATCTTGCGCTTAGAACGCATGCTTCCTCTCCAGCAATGCATACATAGCCGTGGAGCACTTTTAGCATTATTTTCAAGAAGCCATAATTATCTTTGCTAAACGAGAAATACAAATTAACGAAGCTTAAAATTTGCAGCCGAACGTTTGCTGAGTCAGAAATCCAGCAAGCCGATAGCGCGTTAAAAATATAGGATATTTTACAATGATACTACAAATACACCGAGTTATCTCTGAAAGCAAGCACAGAGTTGATGGGGAAAACACATAAAGGTCAAGCAATCGTACGAATGACATGTAAAACAAAAAAGCTGGTCAGATTTCTTTGTCAGTGAAACAACCAACACTTTTCATGGATCACTGAACTAATGGACGACATCCAGGCGCATTTAACTCTTTCTTCTCTAATTACCTGACGTTTGACAATAACGCTATTAAATTAAGGCTCCATCTGGCGTGCTAGTTCTCCTCGCAATATCAGACAAGCAACATATTCTATTCAACCGTGCTCACTTCTGAAACCTGATGGCATTCCCCATCGCAATGAAACTGGAAGAGCCTGATATGTCAGCGCGCCTTTTTAAATGTTTGCCATTTCACTGGGATACAAGTACCTTGTATATTAATGGTAAAATTCATTTATCAGTCCACGCCACAAGGGCTGTGTAAAACAAGAGATTGACAATAACAGGCTAAGCTAAAACACTCTCATCATAGCCAGATTATTCGTGAAATTGGTAAAATTTGGGAGGAAATTCATCAATTAACTTGAACTGATAGGCTGGTCCCAAAGTTGTTTTCTTTGAATAACGATCGTTTACCTTCTGGTAGCTGCATTGCCTTAACTACATACCGGATGCCATTAACTCCAAGTGTGCTATATTAATTATGTTGTTACACATGCATAAAATATTCGATCGGGTGCCCCACAAACGGTTACCGAATCAGATAGATTTATTTGAATCCCGCAACATATTAATGGGTTAGTTATCATTGCACACGGACGGTCCCGCTAAAGTAGACCGCTTAGGCGACCATTGCTCTACACTGCGTCGAATTACCAGCGGGTTAAACAAGGATGTGCGTTTGGTTTATTAATTTCCTTTTTTATGTCAATAAAAGCAGTTCGGTTAACAAACGTGGCTTGACTTATTTATTTGTTGATGTTATAACATTAGTCAATAAGTACGACAAATTTGAGCTTCCATATATGCTAACACTCATTCAAGAATACCGTCTTTCGCTTGAGAATTGGTGCTACAAGTGGATGATAATGTTTTAAGCACTCCAGTGTAATGACATATGTCGCGCTCTTTTGACAACGGAATAATCTATCCCACGGAACAGCGAAGGCATCTGTGTACAACGGTCTATTCGAGAACTTGCAAGCAGGTATCCTTGTAACATTTTTTCTTTTAAACATATTAAATACCAGGTAGCACAAGCCAGACAATTCTTCGCGAAACTCTCTCATAACATGCACACAGTCACAGCTGCAGTTGAACTGTTTAAAATCCTTACTTGTCCCACCCTGGAGTATCACAACATGATCTGAGGCAATATATGGAAATCAGAGAGAACATCGATAAGAAACCTTAAACGGTCATTTATTAAGCAAGTATTTGGAAAAAACATTTATTATAAACTCTCGGGAGCAATGCCAACATTTCCATCTCGATCCGTTTTGATTGCGAAGACTGAAAGTTAATTGCAGGCTGTTGCACAAACTGATTCATGGAAATACACATTGCAATCGATTGACCTTAAAATTACGGCATGATAAAACGCGAGACCAAGATAATAAAACCTAACCATGGTTATACCACGGAGCAAGGCATACTTGCGGTCTAACTTTCGTGTCATCATATAAGCTTTACTGTGGATTCGGTCGCCATTCACCATCAGGTTGTGTGTGGGTGTGTGACCCTTTTGCACTAAGTTGGGAAACAACCAATACCTGGACACAATTATATCCATTTTTCCTGGTCAAGCTCATTTGAAATCCGTTAAATGAAAGCCCATATAAGACCTAATGGGTGTAATATCATCAATTCATGCAATGTAATTAGTTCTCAGTGTTTACCACATGTTAAAACTGCAAGTTTGCCTCTTACCGACGCATAGGACAAACATATGAAGTAAATACCTTGTCAGAAATGCAGGCAAAATTAAGAAAATCACTTGATTTTGCACTTTCTTTAGCATAACATCGCTTGCGGGTGGATGTTTTCCGCCAAGCAGTGCTACAGCTTTTCACGTGATAGAAAATACGTCCATTATTATTATTATTATCAATAATTATAATATTATTATTATATTCATACCATGCATTGTTTCGACCAGTGGAAATACCAACTTAAAGGCTAAATCTGCCACCGGTACTGTGCACCTTGGTCCTATCCAGTTTGTGCGCTCGATACGTTAGGGACTGCTCCGAGAAGCGCTGTCAATTTTACACACGGATACTGGCTACCTGCCTGGTCAGGATACAAAACATCTGTAACTCTTTCCGACCAAAGCTCTGTTAAAGGAGTTCTAAGGAACGTTCAAACCCTTTAACCTAGGTTGACCATCTATTGTCATGCGTACTATTGGTGAACTCTAGCACTGACTCTCTCATCCATGTCTGCTTTCATTTAACAGCAATGTGTGAACCTGTTCGGGAGTATACCTGTCCGCTATAGATGCATACACCTAGCGTTGTGTTTACATCCAAGTATTTCAATTGGCTAATTTCCCATGACTAATGAGATTGTCACTGATAGTACGTGTATGTATCGCCACAGGTAGAAAATGAATTGATGCGCCATGATCTTGAATGAACAACATGGTGCATTGTTATTTTATCAAGGTAACCTATTAGCACTATGCGTGAAGTTGCCCGTAAAATATCATGGTATTTAAACACGTTGCCTCAGCAACCCCAACCTTATATGAAACAGTGAGAATATAACTTATTCTCTGTGTAGCAAAACAGCCCCCATACTTATTTATCTTTTCTAAGCCAAAGGTTTTCTTCCAGTGATGTTGCTTAGAACTGCTGTATCATAACGCATGAAGCGAGCATACCTCAAAAGCACTTAAAGTGCATCCTGCATTTGGTAGAGATATAGGTGGTTTATTGTTAGGAGAACTTCATCAATAATTTTAGACACGACAAGGCATACATCTTTAGTAAAAATGTCAGGGTTTCCTTCTTACTTGTGAGATACATTTTTTTTAGTTTTCGTCCTTGAGCACTTGTTTATTTACATACCAGATGCTAACACGTAGTATGCACGTTTGTTAAAAAAAGGTTCTCTATAAAATGGTTATTTCTTCTTGTAAAATGTTTTGACGTTTTGAGGATCTTTCATATTCACTACCAATCTATCTTGTATTATTTTTAGCTAGCATAGTTGTCATGAACTTCAACGCTATTGAGCAAAGATCGCTTACCTGTTCCTGGATAAGGATATTCTCATGTAGGTTTCGTACATTCATTGAAAGATTTCGCATTTACCTTGAAAAATAACCTTTCTATTAATAGCTTTTCTACACATTATGGACACAATAAAACTAAAAATAATTTGTGCAGAATTTTTTAAATTTCAGAGACAGAACACATGCATTGCAAACCTTACGAAGACGTCTCTATTATTCCTGATCTCTAAGTAGCACATTGATTAAAGCACACAATATATGACACGAAAATGAATCGATTTATTTACTTTTTTTGCTTCTAGATTTACTTGTAAAATATGTGGAAGTATACACGGGATCTTAAAGCTCTTAAGTAGGAAGGGTCTGGTTTATCTGACGGACAATGAAAGAAAATGATTGTTATTAATATAATGATAGTAAACAGGTAATAACTAGTTAGGCAATCGTTCTTGAAACCTGGATTATCATCATCATCATCGTTATACACATTAGCCAGAGGTGGGAAACATGTCAACTACTATGCTGCAATTTGTTTGAAGTGAGATTCATTGTATACATTCTAAAAACCACTTAATTGTTGCAAATAAGCAATAATGAACTATATTCAAATCATTAAAAAGTGGTTGGCGTTAAGGTAAATTATGTTTCCTTTTTCTTGTCAGTAGCAGGATTTTAGTTGTATTTTTTAGGTATTCATCCCAGTGGTTCACAAGTTATAACGCATTCATGGCCTAGTGGATTAAGCTGCTGACTAGTTACCATCTGCTTCTAGTGGTCTTGGGTTCTAACCTCATTAGCAGATCGAGTGAATGCGCACTACTGATGAGCACCAAAAAGGCACATCGCGGCTGATGCGTTTTCGGAATTGGACGCGCTATGTAGCTTGTGAACTACTGGGATGAATTCTTCAAAATTACAACCGAAATCCTGTTATTTACGAGTATTACAAAACTAATAACCACTCCTGGTTTCAAGTGTTATGGATATAGCGTCCAGCTACAGGACCTCATCAACTCACAGGTTAGCTACTGTCGTAGTTAGATTTCAATCCCTGATGTTTGGCAAACATCATCCATGTCTCATTGTCATAAGCTGGCTGACTAGTGTTGAACGAATCGACTGACGAGTCTCAACCGGACGAACTGATCGTCTGATACTTCTCCGGATGAGTAGGTTCCTATGTAGATTGTAATCGAATTTCGATGAAGCAAATGGTATTATATCCAAATCTCTCTACTTGTATATAATATTCGAAAGCTTTATATTCAAGGAATTTCCGAGCTGCATACTTCTATACCCTATTGACATCACCTTGTGGTGCTACGTTTTTATCTACTTTCCTATTTGCTCTGCAAATCGTGATATAATGCGCAAGGAATGCTAAATTTTGTGGGCAACTCCCCCGAAAACCTTTCGTAAACATTCGGAATAGTTACCGTCATACAAGTGAATTTATTGATTCCACAATACACATTTATCGGATTGACCAAAGCTACGAACTCGTAAGTTAAGGTGGAGTTAAAGCAGGAATTTGCATACAAAGTTTCGGATATAGCTAGTGCTACGGTAGTTACGAAACACGTAAAGATAAATGTGCTGACGTAATTGCTCAAAAGCCTTCTAGAGATAAAGGTAGGCATCAGCTTTACCTGAAAGCCTTTTGTAAGAAAGCTGCCATGAATGACATCCTGTTATTGTAAAGTTTAAAAATAACTAACTATGGTTAATATATGGTTGTGGGGTACGGCAGAACGTAGCTTATTAACTGAAAACACTTCAGTTGCATTTCTTAGGAAAGAAAAACGGTATAGGCCCCAAAAAGCTTGCGTAAATGTTCCATGAATATTGATATGACTCAAGTTATCAAGGTCTCTGTTAGACCTGGAACCCAGTGTGAGAGTAGGTTGGAGTCCGTCTACTGATATCAAAATATGCGCCTGTATTACCCGAACATCATGATTGAGTTCAGCAGTATGACACACATTTTGTAGTGTAGCGTAGCAGGTCCAAATTATTATTTAATGACATGACAAGTTTATGACATTTGACAACACAGCTGTGAAGCTAGAAAATGTCTGTCGCCAGCTGATGCATAGGCTTGGCAGTAAACATCAGCAACATGATAAGGAAGAGAAACGTAATCTACAAAGATATACAATATTTATTAAAATTACAATATTTATAGTAATTGCATGATTTGTGCTTGCCCATTCTCAAAGAATTACTTACCCATACCAAACACATAACTCATGTTGTGTGGTATGTTACCATTTGGTAGCATTGCCAGTAGCAAAATTAAACCGTCTGGATTCAAAATTCACATATTACTTCAAATTAGTGGTTAGCATAACCATTTAGAAAATAAATCAAGCCACATCTGTCATTCTCTATATAAATCTTAATTCCGTCGAAATAATAAGCTCTTTTTGACTCGCCAGATACTACGGCCACCGGTAGGGTATGGGATTGAGATCATATTGGTAAAATAGAATCATCGTACATAAGTTCTTACAGCTGTGATGTAAATGTGGACAAAACGTCGGACCACACTGTGCGAACATTATTCTCAATTATTACCGCTGCCAGCAAAAACGTCCACACATATGTCAGGACCTTTACAGTAATAACAAACTATTGGAGATTAACTTGTTCACTGGAGGTAGCTTGTTTCGGCCTATGGAGGCAGCTACCTAGATATAATTGTGAAAAACCGCACGAAAATAGTCTACATAATTTTCCTTCTTCATTTGTTAATAGTGATAAATATGGCTGCGTCAATATGCCTCTCACTGACGCTGAGCAACGCACCCTCACAGACCTCCACAGCATGTGCTCCGAGAAGTAATGTGATCTACCCCAAGCGGATGTGCTCCAGGTGAAAGCTTGAACCGCAGCCCATTTGCAGGCGGCACTTATCCGAAAATGAATCTCCTAGGAGTAGAGCGCCATATTTAACCAATCACAAATTGAAAGCAATTCTTCCATTCGTATGTAAATTTGATCAACTGCAACCGACGATTTATCGCTGCATTCCCCAACAATGCTAGGTTAGTTTAACACATGCAAGGTTGTGTCCTCATTCAGGTTTACGATAAACGTATGTGCTAGTGTAAGGCATAAGGCGATCAAACTAGTAAGAACAGTGTGCACAAGGGATTAGTGATTGTGGCGAGAGCATATACTAAATTCGATCCGCATGACAGTATAACAAGCAAACACAAATACATCACTTGCTAGCATTATAGGGATTTAATCGATGTTGGTGTAGCTTAGTCGCACTTAGACACAAGCAGACAGCCACCACACATCCAAGAAAGCGCTAGACGGCCGTTTCGTCCTATTAAGACTCGTCAGGAGTGCACAGTGTCTGAATCCTGCCGGATTCAAACCCACGACCTTAGTCTTGTGAGTCAGCGACCAAGATGCATCTAACTGGTATAGCGCGGATCGTCCCACTGTCTGCATATGATTACAGAAAGCCTGGCCCCCAGAGCAACGACTTCATTTGCAAGCCGCCACCAATCAAGGTGACATGAGGGCCGCTAAAGCGACGACTATTTATTTGTAAGCAGTAGGGGGATTTGATATATTTTTGTATAGATTGGTCGCATTTAGGCAAAGTCAGACAGCCACATCAAATATAGGACAGCGCAAGACGGCCGTTTCCTCAGATTGCTACTCGTCAGTAGCGAGCACCCACCGACTCCTGCTGGATCCGAACCCACAACCCTACTCTTGCGAGTCATGACTTGTGTCACTAAGCAAGCACTGAGCAACAACAGCAAACCAACATGAATAATAACTAACTGCGGTATAGCGCGGCTCATTCTCCACGGTCGTGGGTTTGAATCCAGCGGGATTCGGCGGGTGCGCGCTACTGAGGAGTCCCAATAGGACGAAACGGCCTTCTAATGCTTTTCGGATGTGTGATGGTTGTCTGCCTGTGTTTAACTAGGACGAATATTCACGATAACCTCAATCATTTATGTGGAGCGTTTGCAGAAATGTTTCCCCTTTGTAGTGGTAACTATGGTCAGGATATTTCTTTCGTTCAATTTTAGAGACTCTCTTCAACAGTGAGAAGTGTGACGAATTATTATTGCAAATTATAGACTTGTGATAGACTGCTCAATTGCGAATCATAGATGCTCATTTAACAAGGCACAATTAACTTACTTTTCATGTATCTTTACATATTATATTTATCTCATTACAGAAATAACCACCGACTGACTGGCATTCATTGCTTCTTTCCCTTTCGTGTTTGTTATGGCGAACTGAAGCTACACATATTTTACCACATATTCAGCAGAGGAGACTCGGAAATGTGCGTCAGAGCTAAGTACACACTTCAAACTTCAACCACAATACTATTGCCTCAAGCCAATAAAAAAGGATAGAAAACTCCTTACCTCTGATAAAAGTACCAAATATCTACTCGGCATTATGTGAGGATTGGCTGGTTATTCATGAATCATGAATTTGCAGCAAGCGCTCAGGTTGTTGGATGAACGTTCATCTTATCGATGCAAAAATTCGGCTCTAACTCCCATTAATCCTCACATACAAATGGACCAATATGGGCACATCATACATATGCATAAATGCGATCTATAACTCGAACCCTATTCATGCACAAATGATGATGCCTCGAAGCAGAACTGATCACAGGATCGGAATCTAGGTGATAGATTTCATCCTCCGCTGAATTAAATGGCACCCATACCTGTTAGATGTGAAACTGAAATTAATTTTATACATATTCAGAATTGATCTAAAGTAATCAGTGTGATAATTTCTTCCATTTAACAACTCACAAACTAATTCCTGTGATTAAAACAGAGTTAACCTAATGAAAACAAACATGGAACGCGATAATCCGACTGTTGTTTTGACAACGTCACCGCACATAACCGGTTGGAACACGCGACTCGGTTCGGGAACACTCAGCCAAAATGTTGTGATGTTCGCTCTGACTGTGATACCACTGCTCATGACAAACCGGTGTCATCATCACTCAAGTATTTATTATGCGGCAAATTACTGCCGCTGAACTGTCTGCAGCTGAGAGAGAAAACCAGGAATCAATTCATCAATTAGTATTGCGGAGTACGTATTGAAATCCAGAACTGTTCAAATTCAAAATCAGTGACTCAAATTTTGCCACCGTGGTAATATTACTTTTGCCGATTGCAGGCTCATCATCCTTCATCAGGTTGCCGAAAAAGCATACTGGTAAAACGTCATGTTTTTATAAGCATAGAAGCAATTATTATAATAAGAAATGAATTTAAGCACTGTATTTCCTTCGATGCGCCAAGGATTTTGCTAGAAATGTAGGACTATTTTCCTAAACAGCTTAGTATATTTATTCCATACTGTTGTGTTAATTTTCTCCAGCAGGCATACTCAATAAAGATGCATACTGCAGTCGAACTCATGAGAAACAACTAAACTAACGGCAAGTAATTTAAAGACGTACGCATTTCGTTCCGAATGGTATTTTATTATCCCAGTTGAATACGTCATCAAAGGAAAGTATGTGCAACACTTTAACAGTTTTATCGAGTTGAAAACGTTTACCATTCACAGGAAGACTAAGATTAAATTTAATTTGTGGTAGGCGATTATATGAGGCATATTTCAATCAATATTTTATGCATGGTAAGAAATGGATAGGTCCAAATTTAGACAAGGCCTTAAGCATACTGCAATGTTTAGAGCTTGCAATATTGTAAACGTTTCACATCACATACACTCACTTCAATATGAGGAACGTAGGTCAAATGTAAAATGAACTTAAGTATACAAGGCGATGGCGTATTTAATCTAAAAGTGCGCTGGAATTCCATTTTAGGGAATGCATGGGATTTAGTAGAATGTGGATCATCACAGTCTACAAAGAATCAAAACACTGAGAAGATACCTGTTGTGCCAGGAGAATTATCGGAAAAATGTCCCGAAATGTAAATGTAAAATCCATATTAAATACATACACATCAAGTATGCTGGGTATTATCCAAATTATTCTGTTGTGTTCTGCACGAAAGTTTCGCAGTCATCCGCACGTCCATTTTATTTCCTTGAGTGTACCGAACCTGTGCATATTTTCCATGACAAAACGCATGAGCATGCATTGGTCCACGCATAACACTATGCGTTTCACAATGCACATGGGTTATATTCACATTGAATTGTCGTCCAGCTGGAGCTGTTACAGATGACTGTGGCAATTTTAACTTTATGTTGCTCATTTCACAGCACATTTTGGCAAGGAGTCGGCGTTTATTGTGATGAGTAGTGGGTTTTTACTAGCAAAAGTGATGCCTGTAATTTTACTTGATCATATGCAACCGTGTTGGCTTGAAATATTCCACTAGGTAAGCTACATCTCATTTGGCATATTTTCTAAGCTGGAGTAAACATAGGGAAAGATGACTTAAACATCCTTTAGGTGTCGGCATAAAAGCAAATGAGCGCATTGCGTCGTGTGCATCTTAATAGTAATTTATAACACATGCTATAATCCAGTCACCACAGCAGTGATTGCTTGATTTTATCACTTACAACATCAATTATACTTTCGGGTTTTTAGATAACAAGGCATGACCAAAATATGGTTTTATTTCAACCAACCTTATTGATACACATCGCACAACCGACTTCTTCAACCTTGAGAGGGAGTAAATTGCAGAGTGAAATTCTACATCGGAGAAGAATGGCAGCTCAACTTTTCCGTTCGACAAAGGGTCCAGAAAATGATGCAGTCCTTAAAGAAGATCATCATGGTTTCTGGAATATTGGTAGGAATCGGCTGTTGTGAAAATGTTCCCACATCGGTGTATTAATAAAAAGTTGACGTGTTTAGTTAGGAGTGCAATTTACATTAAGACAGGCAAGATCATTTTTTCAACGACATGGCAATTATGGCGCATGTTTAGTCTGGTGAGTAAGCTTAATGGAAGTCAACGTGAGAATCAGCGCCTTAAGAGTGTCTAATCAACCCACTGTTATATCAGTTTGGCTAATACTTGCATCCCATCAAAAATTAAGTTAATAGTTCAAACTATTGGCTTCCAAACGCATTTAAGCAGCACATCAGTTATATCTATTACAACTTCACTTGTTTATTACAGTGACCTACAGACGCTTGTTAAGAAGTTTTCACCTTCTCGCTGACTGCGAATAACATTAGCTTAGTCGGTCATTTTCATCGCTGAATTACGAGGTGTTCAGCCATTGGCAAAATGAAATTTACTTATGCGTCAGGCCATTAGATGAAATGTGAAATAAAAACCACTGTTAATTGAGACAGCTTTCGGAGGTTCTCTTGTTGGACAGTTACTCGTAGAAACATAAATAAAATTTTACCTAAGACAACGTTGATAATGAGCGGTATGAAAAAGTTTTGGTGGCCATACTGATTCAATGATTAATCAGATTCCTTTCTTTACCGTACCTTATGGTGAACGAGGCGATACTCGTCAGCGAAATATAATGAAAAAGATGTGCTGCAGAAATTTCATCACCATCGCTGTAGCAGTGTCACTAAGACGCAACTTGCAATCCATCTGAGAATGTCTTGTTGCTAGTGAACTTCTCTTCTTCTGAATTCTCCGCAGGTGCTTGCTCAAATTGTACGGCCCCACAATCATATTTAGCTAGCAGCTCCTTATTCAGCGTCACACCATTCAGTCATTCAGTCTGGCTATCGCACTAAAAGCTATCTATCTCTTCAACATATTGTGAATGAACCCCAATAATCCTAAACCTGTAGTTCAGTCACAGCAGACAGCAACGATCGTGTTAGAACGTTGGTGGAAAAATCAGAGAAGTCTTTTACCTGAACTTCGGTTAAAGGCTGCAAAGGATTAGTAAAGACTGCCCACAGGGATATCTAAAAACTCAAACCTATCGGAATCGACGCAATAGCTTCAGTGATCGCTCATTTACTCGATTATGATTTTGCTTTAGACGAGTAATGAGATATGCTCAACCAAATATAATTCACAGACGAAGTGTTTGCACCTCAGCAAAACAACGAATAAAGTCCATACTCATGCATTTTCGCATTATCCCGCACCGAACCTCTTCAGTCCCCTTTGGGGTCATGGAGATTGAAAGACAACTATAAATTTATGATTACGGCCGAAGTACCTTCCAAAAGTTGAAGGAACGGAATGCTCCACATGCTTCTAAATCATGCGATAGTATAAGTATGACGCAGCCGTGAGTGTACGCTGAAGTGACAAAACTTCAAATCTCACGGCCGGACGTGTTGCACATTCAAAAAGACAAAATCGCGGAAGAGTGAGAAGCAGTTGGTTATTTACACCCGCACTTCCCTCATTTTCTTTAGACCCACCTTCAGTTGAATATCGAGAACTCCTAATTTATAACATTAGTGTACCGCCCCCCAAATCTCTACGCCCGAAGTATAATGGAATCAGGTAATTGCTCTACGACAAAATCTAAAGAACATATAAACTAACGTCTTGCGAATGCGTGGTTTAAATGTACAAGGTTAAAAAACCCTTGCTCCGATTGGCGAACCATCGAAAGCCCATATGCAATAACTTGGAACCAGTGTTCCACATTATAATCTCGTTATTCTGCCCACTCGGTTAAGAAGAGATACAGTTTATTTTGTTACAGATTGTTTTGGACAATGTGTAAGATTCGAATAAACATTTGGCTGTAAAAATCCATTGTACTCTATCTCGTGTATTAATTATTTTCAAGTTTATTTGATTTTCGGAATTCCAAAATGAGAAGTTCAAAACCCGAAATGATGCGTACCAACAAACTCTACGTACGTTTATCCCAGGTCGTTAGTGTCACGACATTGTCGTTCCTAGCCGAAAACCCCAGTATCTTCGGTAAATTGAATTGGCCAGCAAATTCAATCAAATGATTAAATTTGCTTTAGGTGCAAGATTTTGCAGGAAACTGTTTTGCTATATTCCTTCCTAAGAAACAGAGCGCAGAATATGGATACCGGTTCCCATGCGGCATAGCAAGAACATATAATGTCTTCTACACCAGATGCTTGGGTCAGCTCATTAGCCTAACGTAACTACTGCGCTTCTACGCAAAAGAAAGATAGCGTAAATTAATTGAACATGACAAAGACGTTCAGGCCCGTCCAAAACTGCTGATCAAACACACAAATGCTCCATATTTGACGTGGTTATTTCCTTAACCAATGACGAATTAAAGTCCACCAAGAAAGGTCATTGATTTCGCAAACGAAGTACGTCATCGTATGGCAGGATATCATTCAGCGATTTTTCATCTGCCGCCGCGAATCACATACATATCATTTACCCTTAAATCTTCACCGCAGTAAATGACATCTCTCAGCAAGCGTAGCTTCCATGGTGTCAATAGCTTTGCCCTAGACCACTGGGAACAGCGGCAATAATAATGGCAATATCTTTGTCGCTGACGAGAACCAGCTTCTTACCATGGGATAAGGGAAATAACAACTCAAATCTTAAAGACGGAAGTACAACTGTGGCTCAAAACTCTCATCAATATCCCTTCTCCTTGTTTAATCCATTTAATAGAATCCGTCCTTGCCGATACGCCAGTGTGCTATTTTGAAAACTGCAACGTTAAATCTCACGAGCATTACGTACGTTGTCAAACGCGATAGTGGACAAATAATAACATTAGCACGGAGTAGTTGGGTCTAGTAAGCTGGCGCAGGAGAAGTCAATGACGTGACTTTACTGGAATTTCTGAATGCATAACCTATATTCGGGTCCCCAAAGCCTGCCGGTAAGTTAGGAAAAATGACCAGTTTATCCCCGATAAATTGCAATTTGTTTCGCGCAAGCCTCATAATCAATTTGCACAGTGCTTACAAGCCAAAGCAAATACTGAGCGAAAACGAAGGAAAAGTGACACCTGTTGTATTTACTTCTTTATCTTGCTTCGGTTTAGTCTAGAAGCCCCAAGATCAAATTTTAAGGCATCCGTACCCTCTCCTGAGCTGGATTGCCAAGCTTCTGTTTAAACAGTCATTAGGTTAGTACTCTTAGTCTGAATTTTTGACGTTGTTTTTGATGAGGTTTAGGTCCCCGTTCTAAGCTAACGTTTATTTGTCTTTTAATTTGGTATTACTTTCGGCAATCTCCCAGACTTTTCGGATATTTGCCCACGGCACCAAAATGTGGAGCCGGATTCTGGTGTTTGCTGATCAGGATATGAATCAGTGTAACCTACGTATGTTAAATCAGTATTCAATCCAAAATGTGCTACAATGCATATTGTGTAAATGCACGGTAATTTCGATACGACATCCAAGTACCTAATGTCACAGGTTAGGTAACCAGATGCTGCTGCTATCTTCTGCCCTACGCGACCTGGTTTTGTTGGTTCAGGATTGCCTGTATTTTTGCCGTTAATACAAAAATGCTTCAAATTCTGGTTTCAAGCACATCGGATAAGTGAGACGGGTGTTTAGACATGCTGATTATATCATGTTATGACAGATTCTTAGGGCGCATATTTACCCATGTCGAATAGGTATAAATTTCTGGCGGCTATAATTAAACGCGATCTCAACCCACTGGGGCATTCTGAACATCCGAATTTCAGGTATTTTCTTGAAATATTTAATCTCCCGTGTGAGTTAGTGTGACATATTTTGTACAGGTTGGTTATTGATATTGCTAATTACGAGGTGACCTGCTAATGGTATATTGATACTGCACAATTTACATCAAACGTTATCTACTTCAACTCAACACCAAAATATTTAAGAAGCCATCCTCCAAACCGGAAGAATTGAACAGCTGTCTGGATTACCTTTGAAATTTCTTCTACGTTCTTGTTAATTTTGCATAGTATTCTTCCCCTGAATCGGTAGATTTGATACGGACGCCTGCAGTGTTAAAAGACAGTTTGTTAACGCAAACAGCAATTTGCATTTTGTTACTTAACACTAACTATGTAGTATAATCCGGGGATATGGTTTCGAGTTATTAGTTCTAAATTTTATTATAGTGAAACCACGAGCCTGACTACAAAATAACTATTGATATAAGTTCTGTTGATAGTAACAGTACCAACTACTTATGATTAATATCTTGTTATCCTCATCAGAATAACTAGTAGAACTTTTAAATAGTGTTTATTAACCCCTACAAACTTATTACTCATTATTCTTTGCAATTTTCCCCATAAGTTTACATTTCACAAGTGACTTGTTTCTTCTTACCAGGGAATCTTTGATCCAGAACTATTGATAAATCTTCCTTTGATAGTAACAGTACCAAATACTTAAGAGTAATTTCTTGTTTTTCTTATCAGAACACCTAGTAGGACTTCTAATGGTGTTTGTTAACCCCTACAACCTTATTATTCACTACTCGTTGCTATGTTCCCCATATGTTTACATTCCACAAGTGGCTTGTTTCATCTGACCAGGAGAATTTTTGATCCAGAACCTCAAACGCCTACGGTTACATGATTCTACCTTGAAGGCCCAGCAATGGGACAATGAAAAAGTGGCACCAGTCCGCATAATTTGAGGTAAATCTGTGACAGCTTATGAAGCAAACTGAACTCCAAAATTAGATGAATCCATTCTATCATGCAGAATAATATGTGGTTCCACGTAACATATACCAGACAAACAAAAATTGTATGGTGAAAGCAAAATGTTCTATTCGGTTTCTCCAGATGTTATGCAGAACCCCGTGCACATGCATCTTAGCTTTAAGTTCTCACACAAGCTACTTTGGATTTAATCCCTTGCGGTGTCCTCAAGAAGTGGAAATATTGCCACCAAAAATCCTTAAAGGGAAGCTAAAATCTAGCAATCTTACTATGGTTGGAACGATGAAAATGAATGAATGTATAGTCCGACCATCGTTGTGTCAAAAATAGGAGAAGGGACCGTAAAACAGATTTTTGTTCAGTCCCGTATTTGCGCCTTATTGTCCCTTGCCTTAAGAAAGAAAAAGTGGCCCACTTATCTCCCCAAAACCTATTGTTAAAATCTTCTGATGCAGTCAGTTGGAAAGGAAAATATGTGTTCTGCAAACACCACAAGTTTACAAACTGCAAATACGATCAAACGTGCAACATTTAGATGAGGATTATAAGTCATCTGTTCGTTTAATTAAGGTCTCCATGGAATATTTATAGGTCTGCCTTGAATGCACCTGGTATCGTTTTTGAAAATCTCAAAAATGAAGTAAAAAAGAAAGCAATTAAACACGCTGTAGAAGGAAGAGGTTTTGGCTTTGCTCCCACTATCTGTGTTTTAACGCTTTGAACTGCAGCACATGCTGAACGATCTCAAGCAGGTCATTCACGGTTGCTGCAGTGCGAAAGAGGCAATAATACTAGCAGAATGCACCACATAGCCTTATCCGGGAAAATCAAAAATGTGTTCGCTTCACTTCGCGTAAAAAAATAACTTGTCCGTAACATGTGTAATAGGTTCGTGTGCGAATATCACAAAATAACATATTTTAATCAATGACAACAGCAACATTTTGCCTACAGCGGAGTGAAAACTAACCACTGGAAAGTATTGATGTTGTTCCGATCTTATAGCGTATTTTTATCATGGGGTCCAAATGATATCGTATTGCAAAGCACGTAACTTTTTCCTGTTGGCATATATAGTTAAGCTAAATATTATGGAATGAGTCTTGGGATCATTTTGTGTGGTAATGTTCTCCTGTAGTTAAATTCCCATATCACGTTATCAACATTAAGTTTAATATATCTCCTTTATAACTGTTGAGGTAAGAAGATTGGCTACTTTCAAAAAAGCCATGATGCAGTACGGTCAACCACCCTCACCTACACGGACGGTAACTAACATCATGTGGAGGAACTTTTCGACTATATTGCGGTTGGATTTAAATGTATCAGGTTCGGCTATCCTCTCCAATAGCTCAGTTGCATAAGCTGCTTTCTAATAATGCAGTAAACTAGCGGTGATATCTTCAATCCCCTGAGGGAGACGTAGAAAATACGTTCCGCTGACAACTTAAAAAAGACCATGTGAATATCCGGATTGGAATGTAACCTAACTGTCATGAGCCACATAAATATTTCCTAATCCGTCTATTCACAAATAACTCAATCCTTTTGCATCATGGTGTATTTGTATATTCTGAGTGGGGAATAAGTATATCAACTTTGATACATTGATTTTACTAGCAAAATGTTGCTGAAATGTATTTACTTATTCACATCTAGAGCGGGGTTATGGGAAACTACTTTCGCCGACATTATCCTAATACATAACCTGGTCACGTACTTTTCATTATGCGGTTGGCACAAGATTGTTAAGATCTCAATTTAGAGTCCATAATGTAATAAAAATGGAGATACAGAAGCTAACGGAAGTAACTAAAAATGTAACCATGACATGCACCATCAGCAAGATCAAATAAAGCAGATCTATGCCTATAGCAAGAGCAGAAAATCACGAACGGACGACAAATGATAGCACTTTTATCCAGGGAACTTCAACAATTTTTAGGATGCGAAATCATAAACAGCACAACCGTTGTCCGCTTATCATGGACTAATCCGAGGATGATCAAGGCAGTCCTGATTACGCGTCCTTTTCATATTCGTAGAAGGCATTGAGCCAAGTCTTGCAGCGTTATCGATTTGCGTTGTTGTGGTAATAGCTGAAATTTATACAAGTGAATCCCAGCAAAACTCCATATCGTCACTGCGAGACCGGATTTTATAAATGCACCAACATGCGCGCACTTCCTCAAAACCTGGAGCAATATTGAAGCTCTCGAAGCCTGGACAGCCACCTATCAATTATTAAGTTGCTTATAGGCCAGACGGAAACTGTCCCCTGGAACACAATTTAAGATGTAAAGCTGGGACTATGCTCTAGTATGTAGTGCGCAATCCCTGTATCATTGCCGACGTCATGAAGTTCTAGTATTCAAGCCGTATGATGAGGTCACAAATAGCTCTGCATTCCAGATTTCGTCGCCTTGACCGACAGTATGCTTGAGCGGTAAAACTTTGAGTTCATGACGTCCTCCATTGTGCGTTCCCATCTGATAACCTTATCCCCACCTTTGTGACACTTACAATTTAGATTCAACCATTAACGCAACAATAAAAATTATGCTTTAGTTCTGTCATTTTTACATTGGCAAATGTACCGAGCAGCCTCTCACTCTTATCTGCCCATTAAGAAATGAATGTGTACAGTGTTTCTGAGCGGAAAATTCTCCAAATCCAAATGCCTACGTTACGGTCCCAGTGATCGAATGACCAAGGCTCACCTCGATGCCAGTCTGGGTCCACAATGAGATTGCGAGTTGCGATGCATGCACAAAAACAGTTTTACTAATCACCCGCCAAACACCCTAGCCGTGTAAATGTTGCCGTCGTGAGTTAGGCCGCTCCTATCAGACTACTGCGTGAAAGTGGGATGTGGTTAAACAGCATTGTAACTGCATAACGAGAACTACACCAACTGCAGCGCAATCGTTCGAATGCTGTGTTGGACGATAACATTTGTGAATCAAAACTCTGTAACTTTTGCTCTTGTATAATGCGGAACGATTCTCTCACAGCGTTGAGAAATAAAGCATTCATTTATCAAATAAGCTGTTGGCGCGTGAAAGGGTGTTAGTGGAAGGCGTGTTGCTCCGGTGTCAAGAATTTGGGTCTTTAGCTGTTCCGATTCGTTTTCCTTGACAACCGCCCCCTTTTATTTTGACAGCACAGGAAGGAGAATCACTCAGTAACAGTTATTGACATCAGCACAGCTGTCACTATTAAAAATAACACAGTAAACTCCTAACCCACATGATTAGGACTTATTGCACACCCAAGTAATATTTTAGGGAATCACGGTAATTGCTGATTCTCTTCAGCAGTAACACAAACAATGCGTTCAGGCAAATTGTATCGGTCTCCGGATCTTGGTTACCTTGTAGTTTAAGCCATTCATTTTGCCCTAAAAGCTAAATAAAGGATGACTTGTAAATTTTGCAACAGGTAAAATAGAGACGCTAGGTGATAAGGATATGATTTATGGTCTAGGTCAGAGTATATGGTGGCAGCATCGTCGGAGCTCATGTCCTGTCTTTTGTGACAGATGGGGTGCTGCCATGCTTTACGAATGCTGTCAACATGCCTGTGTAGTAATATTAGTTCAGCCCTGAATCATTTTAACTAAACATTGCTTACAAATTGCGATTTTCTCAATGATAGAAGCAGTATTAAAGGTAATGACGAGTCACGAGGCTTTGCCGGCTTCAGCCATGCATTACCGAATTGTACTTCTAATAAATGATGGTTTCATTGTGGGACATAACAGCTTGATTTTTGATAGCAATGCGTGCACGTTGCTGAAACATTTAGCTAACACAGCTCAGCTGAATTGTTTGGAACTATTGATCTCGAACTCGTAGTTGTATGCTCAGACATGTTCTGATTGAGAGTCCTTGGTTTTAGGAGTCACTGGAGTTTACTTTGCTAATCTACACGACAAACTTTGTCAATCTGTAAAACAACTGCTAGAAGCACTTTAAATTTTTGTTAGCATTTGCTGATAACAGTCATTTTTAATGCTGCCGGAATGTCTCTTTCATACCATTTGGCAAGAGTGGAATGCCCGACCAGAATATCAAATCTGTGCTCCTACTCCGGTAGAGTCGTAAAGTCGAGTAGAGCGTGTACTCGTTTCGCTGCACTATCTGAACCGACTCATTGCCAACGGCCAAACAAGTGTGTCTGTTAGAAATTTCACTGACAATTATCTCCCAGATTACGTCCCATTTTCCACTGCCCGTATCTGTTAACATACTTTGTGGGCTCTCAGTGGAATTACAGTCAATGATAACTATACTGGGGTGAGTGCACGCTCATAAACTTACATTTGGAAACACCTTTTCCTTAGTTATAATAATACGTTATTTCTCTTGATGAGACCAACTGTGTCTATAGCAACACAGATCAATTTGTACAGAAGTATTCATGTTCTTGCATGAGTGGCACGCATAGGTAGAGTGTTGAGATATTTGTTCCCTGTATTAACGTTCTAGTGGTTGGTTGAGGCCAAAGCCTAGTTATGAAAATAATGGTGTTTGTGTTTTTGGTCCCTCACGAAATAGCTAATCGAGGGATTTTTTCCACGTGAATATAGAGATAATGGTAGTTAAAGCAAGAGAATTGGCGAGTCTGCTTCTAAACACTGATACATCATCACATGACCTGAGTATTGGTGAGGTTTATTCCACAGCTAACAATATCTGACATGGCATAAATTAGAGTGGACATTCGTTCTAGTCCTCGGTATGTACAGTGTAAATCATTCGTTCCGAAGCGCTCGAGTTCAGAGATGTTGCAAATTGTGTATAGACAGGTAAAAATAGGTTTTTTGTTTTGCACATAGAAAAGCAACAAAAGTTTGTGCTTCAATCGCCGATTCCAAACTGGTTCGAGATAAAGTACATTGTAACGTTCTCCGTAACTCATAGCAGTGTTTACCAAGCAGATGTTTCGTAAATGACTTCTGCAGATGCTCCGCAGCAATTATGTCACACCTAAACATTTCGACAATTTTCGTCAAGAAACTACAACAGGAATTTTCAAGCCGTATTATTTTACCCGCTAAATCCCTATCTTCGCCATGTAGTAGTAGTCCTGAACCACACACATAATTACAATCTCGGGAAATAGCAATTAAAATATGGCAATGACACATCATTAAATCAGCCGACTTATTGATGGTTGTTACAAGAACGTAGTGTGCAACCGAAATTAATGCAGAAAGATACGATTGTCTAAATCGAATGCTCTCATAGTTATAGCGATATTACAGGCGCAAAGCCAGATTTTGAGGAGCCCAACGCACGCCTGCCACCATATGCTGGAGCACAGTCACAGCATTAATCTGAGGAGCCATCATCTCAAGCAGATGAAGTCTTACCTTCGTTTGAAATATCGTAGGTATGTCTTTTCCATACATGTGTGCCCTCTCTGAATATGACATCTGTGTTTCTGCATTAGTGGAATTCAAAGGCCTAAATGAACGCGCACTCGTTTCGCTCCAGCATCTTTATTGACACACTGCCCATCGGCAAACACGAATGTCTGGGGGAGATCTCCTTGCCGCTCAGCTCCAAATATGAGGTACATTATTTGCAGTTCTTGTTCGTGCACAACAGCCAGTGACATGGTTTGATGCACCTGTTCCAGTTGTTTTGCTTCCTGGTGTATCTACTTAATTCATCAATAAGTCTCGGTGCTTCCACTAGTGTGAACCAACATTTTACGGCAACGTTTCCAAATTTAGCTATATTCATCAAAGTTAACCAACGGTAACGGATGGGATTTAGCCTACTTGCTCACATTAAACCATTATTCCCTTATTTCATTTACAGTGCAACCTCCAGTTGGCAATGAAACATTAGGCGTAAACATTGCGCTCATAATCACAGATCTTCGAAGCATGGGTATCTACTCACTGAAAGTGCATGCGATGGCATCGACACGAGCTATGCTTTTAAACAAAAACCTGAAAATACAAGCTGTGTAAAATGACACCACTTCAATTTATCAGATCAGTTGCAGACCTAAATATTATATATATATATATATATATATATATATATATATATATATATATGGGTCATTGGCATGCGTTGGTATCTGTGTTAACTTTTATTGATCGCGTAAACCATTATGCTAATCCAAGATTATAGGCACGGTTATATGTGGTGAGATGTTTGGAGGAAAATCTTGTTTGGTGGGCCGCGCTTATCCTTGGTCATCATTAAGATCATTGTGCTTGCCAATGATTCTACGTTCCTGCCTATTGCAGCTAAAATCATAGTATGACAGACGGTCTGTTTTCAGGAAAATTATGATCTGTTTTAAAGAAGCACAAACCGTGTTCTAACAGTCAGAATGCAATATATTTCCGTTCAACCCTTGCACGTGAAAAGCTGTAAACCTGCGCCACAAAAACATTAACGCATATAAACTGGGAGGCCTCATTAGATCATGCTCAATGCGTGAATATGCAAAACGACCTCTGCTGTGTAGAGCATTCCTTGAAGGCATCCACAAAAGCGAATCAAAATGTTTATTTTTTACGGCGGGTGTTCAGGCGGTTCAGGGCCTACATCTGCCGCCAAATGCTAAATTCGTATGTGAGGCCCAAGTTTGAGTGCGCGATTAAGGCCTAGTAAACCTGAGTAAGATGTGAGCTGGTTGCAATGGAGACACCGTAGCGAGCAGCAACCCAAAATAGGAATGGATTGTTCTACCTCCCATGTCACCTGATACTGATATCCCAAGGACTTTACAGTGGATGATCTCGCGGTCTACAGGGCGACAACATTATGGCGTAACATATCTTAAAGTACCTCGGATACGCTTCCCGCTACCACTGACTCTTAGCTGCAGCACGGATTTTAGCGTTCACCAGCTTAAACTGGCAACCAAATACGCTCCGCTGGAATGCTGCAGACATCATGTTTCTCTTTCAATTTTTCGGCCTTAAAACGCAATTCCGATGTTTATCAATACTGCACTTAATCCCCACAACTAAAGGACGATTAGACTATGCATTAGATCGTCGTCATTACTTGTTTCGAAGTATGTTCTTCGAGCAACGACTAGACGTCGACACACATTGTTCTCACTAAGGCTCACGAAATCGGGGGAAGCGGATATATTAATACGTTTACTGTGATAATATATTGAGTCCACATTTACGCTTTTCACTTTAGTAGGATTTCATTTTTTAAATTATATAATTCATAAAGCCATATCACGGGACCTTACATGCCTTGGCGTTTTATTTGTATGTAAACATTTTTCCAAAGTTCCAGAATTCTATAACTTTGTGTATGTCCCACGCTTGGTCGTAAGCTAGAGCAAAAGCATCGTATTGAGCATACCAGTTGTTAGCGAGCCATGGAGATTACTTTATGAATATTCTTACTTTGTCCCTTATTTGGCTTGCCAAAACCATGAAAATGACCAGCAGAAAAATCGTCTCCGAAACTACGTACCGTGTAGACCAACTCTAATGATATATGCGTTGTATCCTCACGAAAGATGGGGATGAATCTACGACAATCTTCTACCTCAATTATGCATCAGCATACACACATGGATTTGATGATGGAATCATAAGCCTGTACGGCTTAAGTAAGAAAATTAAATTCCAACCATTCGGCTACTCTGCATCCCTAAATCATTTGCCGAATACATTTAATTAGAAAGTATTGGTTACCAGGTCTTCACCGTATTAAGAACACACGTTCTGCTGCTACACTAATGCGTCTGACAATAAAAGGTGACCGTCCAAAGTGACATAACGCAACCACATTTTAACTACGAAAATTCCCATTTTAGAAAACGCGGATGCCCATTGAATTAAATAAACAAACACACCGCAGGCAGTATACTTTTGGGTTCCGGTGTGCGCAGTTTTGAACCTATCAGCGTTAAAGCTGGAAAGGAGAATACCACTAATGAACGAGAACAATATGACCGAAGCTCAAGCGGATGAAAAGTAAGCGTTGTCCACACGAAAACAATGTGCTGCACGATGCGATTCTACCTTCTTTTGATTAAACCAAGTGGATAGAGCATGTTTCGAACGCGGGACAATTGGAATAATACCGGACACACCTACCCATTTTGATAACTGCTCACGACGAGCAACATTTATCCCAGCGGCTAGCGGATGATTGGCGGGTAATTAGTAAACACTCCTTTTGTGCATGGATCGCAAAGCGTAATCTCATTGTGGACCCAGACTGGCATCGAGGTGAGCGTTGGTCATCCGATCACTAGGACGGTAACGTAGGCATTTGGATTTGGAGATTTTTTCGCCCAGAAACATTGTACACATTAATTTCTTAAGGGGCAGATAAGAGTGAGAGGCTGCTCGGTAAATTTGCCAACCGGAAAATCACAGCACTAAAACATTTTTTTAATTGTTGTCTTAATAGTTGGATCTAAATACGTAAATGTCACAAAGGTGGGGATAAGGGTATCAGATGGGAACGCACAATGGAGGACGTCATGAACTCCAAGTTTTACTACTCAAGTATATTGTCGGTCAAGACGACGAAATCTGGAAAGCGGAGCTAGTGGTGACCTCATCATACGGCTTGAATACTAGAACTTCAGGACGTCGGCAATGACACGAGGATTGCGCACTACATACTAGAGAGTAATCCCAGCTTTACATCTCAAATTGTGTTCCAGGGGACAGTTTTCGTCTGGCCTATAAACATCTTAATAATTGGTAGGTGGCTTTCCAGGCTTCGAGAGCTTCAATATTGCTCCATGTTTGGAAGAATTGGGCGCATGTTGTTACTTTTATAAAATCCGGTCTAGCAGTGACAATATGGAGTTTTGCCGGGATTCAGTTGTATAACTTTGAGCTATTACCATAACAACGCAAATCCATACTGCTCCAAGACTTGGCTCATTGTCTTATACGAATATGAAAAAGACGCGTAATCAGGACTGCCTTGATCATCCTGGGATTAGTCATTGATAAGCGGAAAACGGTTGCGCTGTTTACGCTTTCGCATCCCAAAAGATTGTTGTAGTTCCCTGGATAAAAGTGCTATCATTTGTCGTCCTTTCGTGATTTTCAGCTCTTGCTATAGGCATAGATCTGCTTTATTTGATCTTGCTGATGGTGCTTGTCATGGCTACATTTTTAGTTACTTCCGTTAGCTTCTGTATCTCCATTTTTATTATATTATGAACTCTAAATTGAGATTTTAACAATATTGTGCCAACCACATAATTAAAAATATGTGATCAGGCTATGTATTAGGATAATGTCGACGAAAGTAGGTTCCCATAACCCCGCTCTAGATGTGATTAAGAAAATATATTTCATCAAACATTTGCTAGTAAAAGCAATGTAGCAAAGTTTATATATTTATTCCCCACTTAGAATATCCAAATACACCATGATGCAAAGTGATTGAGTTATTTGTGAATAGACGGATTAGGAAAGATTTATGTGGTTCATGGCAGTTAGATTACATTCCACTCCGGAAATGCACATGGTCTACTTGTGCTTGTCAGCGGTACGTATTTTATCCGTCTCCCTCAGGGGATCGAAGAGATCACCGCTAGATTATTGCACTATTAGACAGCAGCTTATGCCACTGAGCTTTTGGAGACGATAGCCGAACATGATGCATTTAAATCCAACCGCAATATAACCGAAAACCTCCTCCACACGATGTAGGTTACTGTCCGTGTAGGTGAGGGTGGTTGACCGTACTGCATCATGGCTTCTCTTGAAAGTAGCCAATCTTCTTACCTCAACAATTATAAAGGATATATTTTAATCTTAGAGTTGATAACGTGATAGGGGAATTTAACTGCAGGAGAACATTACCACATAAAATGATCCCAAGGCTTATTCCATAATGTTTAGTTTAACTATGTATGCTAACAGGAAAAGGTCACACGCTTTGCAATACGATGTCATTTTGACCCCATGATAAAAGTGCGCTATAAGATCAGAACAATATCAATACGTTCCAATGGTTAGTTTTCACCCCGCTGTATGAAACATGTTGCCGTTGCCTCTGCTTAAATATGTTATTTTGTGATATTCGCATACAAACGTATTACACACGTTACGGACAAGTTATATTTTCACGCGAAGCGAAACAACAACATTTTTATTTTCCCGGATAAGGCTGTGTGGTGCTTTCTGATGGTATCATTGCCTCTTTCGCACTGCAGCAACTGTGAATGATCTGCCTGAGTTCGTTCAACGTGCGCAGCTGTTCCAAGCGTTAAAACACAGATAGTGTGATCAAAGCAAGAGCTACATGGTGTTTAATTGCTTTCTTATTTACTTCATTTTTGACATTTTCAAAAACGATACCAGGTGCATTCAAGGCAGATCTATAAATATTCCATGGAGACCTTAATTAGACGAAGAGACGATTTTTAATCTTCAAATAAATGCTGCATGTTTGATCCTAGTTGCAGTTTGCAAATTTGTACTATTTGCAGAACACATATTTTCTTTTCCAACTCACTGCGTCGGAGCATTTTAAGAATAAATTGTGGGGAGATAAGTGAGACACTTTTCTTTCTTAAGGCAAGGGACAATAAGGCACAAATACAAGACTGAAGAAAAACCTGTTTTACGGTCCCTTCTCCTACTTTCGACACAACGATGGTCGGACTATGAGCCTTATTCATTTTCATCGTTCTAACCGTAGTAAGATTGCTTGATTTTTGCTCCTAGTTAAGAATTGTCTGTGGCAATATTTTTTCTTCTTGAGGCCATCGCAAGGGATTAAATCCAAAATAGCTTGTGTCAGAACTTAAAGCCAAGATGCATGTGAACGGGGTTCTGCATAACATCTGGATAGAACATTTTGCTTTCAGCCTACAATCTTTGTTGGTCTGGTATATGTTGCGTGGAACTACATATTATTCTGCATGGTCGAATGGATTCATCTAATTTCGGAGTTCAGTTTGCTTCATAAGCTGTCACAGATTTACCTTAAATTTTGCGGGCTGGTGTCAATTTTTCATTGTCTCATTGCTGGGCCTTTAAGGTAGAATCATGTAACCATATGCATTATGATGTTAAGGATCAAAGATTCTCCTGTTCAGAAGAAAAAACCCATTTGTGGAATGTCAACTTATTGGGAAAATAGCAACGAGCAATGAGTGATAAGGTTGTAGGGTTTAAAAAACACTATTTATTTGTCCTGCTAGTTATTCTGATAAGGATACCAAGAAAATAATCATAAGCAGTTGGAACTGTTACTATCAAATGATGTTTTATCAATAGTTATTTTGTAGTCAGGCTCGTGGTTTTACTACAATAAAAATTTAGATCTAATAACTTTAAAGCATTTCCCCGGATTATACTGGAGAATTAGTGTTAAGTAACAAAATGCAAATTGCTGTTTGCCTTAACAAACTGTCTTTTAAATACGGCAGGCGTCCGTATCACATCGACCGGTTCGGGGGGAAAATTCTACGCAAAACTAACAAGAATGTAGAAGAAATTTCTAAGGCACTCCAAACAGCTGTTCAATTCTGCCAGTTTTAAGGAATGACTTCTTAAATATCTTGGTGTTGAGTTGAAGTAAGGTTTGATGTGAATCGTGCCGAATCAATATACCATTATCAGGTCGCCTCGTAATCAGCAATACCTTTTCCTAATCTGTTCAAAATATTTCACCCTAAATCATACGGGAGATTACGCATTTCAAGAAAATACCTGAAATTCGGATGTTCAAGCTGCCCCGGTGCATTGAGATCACGTTTACTTATAGCCGCCAAACTTTTATCCCTATTCGACATGGGTAAATATACGCATTAAGCATCTGTCAGAAAATGATATAATCAGTATGTCCAAACACCCGTCTCAACAACCCGATGTGCTTGAAACCAGCATTTGATGCATTTTCGGATTAACGGCAACAACCCAGTCAATCCTAAACCAACAAGACCAGGTCGCGTATGGCAGAAGATCGCTGCAGCACTTGGTTACCTAACCCGTGGCATTAGGTACTTGGAAGTCGCATCGAAATTACAGTGCAATTACGCAATATGCATTGTGGCAAATTTTGGGTTGATCGTGCTTTCAAATATGTGGGTTACACTGATTCATATCTTGCTCAGCAAACACCAAAATCCGGTTACATCTCTTGATGCCGTGGGCAAACATCCGAAAAGTCGAGGAGATTGCCTGAATGAATACCAAATGAAAGCCAAATAAACGTGATCATAGAACGGAGACATAAGCCACGTAAAAAAAACGTCAAATATTCAGAATAAGAATATAAACTAATGACTGTTTAAAAAGAAGCTTGGTAATCCAGCTCAGGAGAGGGTACGGATGCCGTAATATTTGATCTTGGGGCTTCTAGACTAAACCAAAGCCAGATAAAGAAGTAAATACGACAGAAGGTGTCACTTTTCCTTCGTTTTCGCTCAATCTTTGTTTTGGCTTGTAAACACCGTGAAATTTGATCATGAAGCACGCGCGAAAAAATTCAATTTATCAGGGATAAACTGGTCATTTTCCTACTTTACCGGCACGCTTTGGGGACCCGGATCTAGGGTATGCCTTCAGAAAGTCCAGTTAGGTTACATCCTTTTCTTCTCCAGCGCCAGCTTACTCTACCCAACTACTCCGTGCTAATATGTTATTATTTGTCCACTATCGCGTTTGACAGAGTCCGTAATGCTCGTGAGATTTAATGTTGCAGTTTTCCAAATAGCACACTGGCGTATCGGCAAGGACGGATTCTATTAAATGGATTAAACAAGGAGAAGAAATACTAGGTGAGAGTTTTAAGCCACAGTTGTACTTCCGTCTTTATGATTCGAGTTGTTATTTCCCTTTTCCCATGGTGCGATGCTGGTTCTCGTTCAAGCAGTCTAATAATCAGCGACAAAGATATTGCCAGTAGTCCTGCTGCTGTTCGCAGTGCGTCTGAAGCAGTGCTATGGACACAATGGAACCTTTGCTTGCTGAGATACGTCATATACTGCAGTGCAGTTTTATGGGTAAATGATATGCACGTGATTCGCGGCAGCAGATAAAAACGCTGAGATATCGTGCAATACGAGGGTGTACGGCGTTTACGAAATCAATGACCGTTCTTGATGGACCTTAATTCGTTCGAAGCTAAGGAAATAAACACCTCAAACGTAGAACATTTATGTGCTTAATTAGTAGTATGTGGATGGGCCTTAACCACTTTGCCAAATTTTCTTAATTTTAACTTTGTCTTTTCTGCTTGATGGAGCACTGTTGTTACGTTAGGCTACGGAGCTGCCCAAATATCTGGTGTAGGAGACATTATATTTTCTTGCCAAGCGGAATGTCCACCGCCATCTATAATTTGCCCTCTGTTCCTTACAAACGAATACAGCAAAGAATTTTCTCGCAAATTCTTGTATCGTAAATTTCTACTTGTCCTTCAATCTCTGTGAGCCTGAAGAGGACTGAAGGCGTTCGCGGCGGTATACTGCGAAAATGAGTGGGTGTGGACGTTATTCTTTGTTTTGCTGAGATGTAAACACTTTGTCTGAGACTTGTTTTTTTGTTGGGCATGTCTCATTACTCGTCTAAAGCAAAATCCTATTGAAATAAACGAGCAATCACTGAAGCTATTGCGTCAATTATGGTAAGTTTGATTTTATGGATATCCCTGAGTGCAGTCTTTACAAATCCTCTGCAGCCTTTAAACGAAGTTCAGATAAAAGACTTCTCTGATTTTTCCGCCAACGTTCTAACGCATTCGCTGCTGTCTGCTTTGTTTGAGCAACAGGTTTAGGATTACTGGGGCGCATTCACATTAAGTTGCTGAGAGTTATTGCTTTTAGTGCGATAGCGTGACTGAATGACGTAATGATGAGACTGATTGAATCAGGAGCTGCTAGCCAATATGATTGTGGGGCAGTGCAATTTTTCAAGCAACTGGGGAGCATTCAGAAGAAGACAAGTTCTGTAGCAACAAGACACTCTCGGATAGATTGTAAGTTGTGAATTAGTGACACTGCTACAACAATGGAGATTAGCTTTTGCAGCATGATCTTATTCATTATATTTCGCTGACGAGTACTGCTTCGTTCACCATAATGTACGGTAAAGAAAGTAAACTGATTCATTGATGAATCCTTATGGCCACAAAAAATGTTACGTACGGCTCATTATCAACGTTGTTTTAGATAAAATGTTAGTTGTGTATCTACGAGTAACTGTCCAACAAGCGAACCTGCGAGAGATGTCGCAAATAACAGTGACTTTTATTTCACACTTCATCTAATGGTCTGATACATAAAGAAGTTTTATTTTGCTAATGGATGAACACCTCGTAATTCAGCGATGAAAATGGCTGACTAAGCTAGTAATGTTCGCATTCAGTGATAAGGTGAATACCTATTAGCAAGCGTCCGTACGTCACTGTAATGAGCAACGTTGAGTTAATACATAGTGAATTTTGAAGAGAATTAGCTAAACTGCTGCTTAAATGCGGTTGGATGCCAATGGTTGGAACTATCAACTTAATGCGTAGTGTGATGCAAGTATTAGCCAAATTGATATTGCAGTGGGTTGATTAGACACGCCTAAGTCGCTGATTCTCACATTGATCTCATTTATGCTTACCCACCGGACCAAACATGCGCCCTAATTGCCATGTCGTTGAAAAAATGATCCTGCCTGTCTTAATGTAAATTCTACCTTTAACTAGGCACGTCAAGTTATTATTCATACACCGGTGTGGGAACATTTTCAGCAACAGCCGATTCATTATAATATTCCAGAAACCATAATGATTAGCTATAAGGACAACTTCATTTTTAGACCCTTTGTCTAACGGAAAATTTGGGCTACCATTCTTCTCCGATGTAGTAGTTCACCCTGCAATTTACTCCCTCTCAAGGTTGAAGAGGTAGGTTGTGCAACCTGTATCAATAATGTTGGTTAAAATAAAACCATATTTTAGTCATGCTTTGCTACCTAAGAACCAGTAAAACTAACTGTTGTAAGTGATAAAATCAAACAGTCACTGCCGTGGTGACTGGAGTATAGCATGTGTTATAAATTACTGGCAAGATGCAAACGACGAAATTTGCTCATATGCTTTATGAAGAAACCTAAAGGATCTTTTGAGTCATCTTTCCCTATGTTTACTTCTGCATAGAAAATATGCTAAGTGAGATGTAGCTAACCTAGTGGAATATATAAAACTAGAATGGTCGTCTATGATCAAGTAAAATTACAGGCATCAATTATTTGCTAGTAAAAACCCACTGCTGTTCACACTAAACGCCAACACATTGTCAAAATTTGCTGTGAAATGAGCAACATAAAGTTAAAATTGTTACAGTCATCATTAACAGCCCCGGCTGGACGACAACGCAATGTGAATATAACCCATGCGTATTGCGAAACGCATAGTGTTATGCTTGGACCTATGCATGCACAATCATTTTGTCATGAAAAATATGGACAGGTTCGGTCACTCTATGAAATAAAATATACCGCCTTAAATGAAATGGGCGGAAAACTGCGAAACTTTCGTGCAGTTACAACATAATCATTTGGGGAATGCCCAGCAAACTTGATATATATGTATTTAATATGCATTTTACCTTTACATTTCAGGACATTTTTCCGATAATTTTCGTCGTATAGCAGTTATCTTTTCAGTGTTTTGATTCTTTTTGAACTGTGATGATCCACATTCTACTAAATCACATGCATTCCCTAAAGTGGAATTTCAGTGCACTTTTGGATTAAAACACGCTATCGCCGTTTATACTTAGGTTCATTTTGCATTTGACCTGCGTTACTCTTATTAAAGTGAGTGTATATGATGTGAAACGTTTCCAATATTGCAAGCTCTAAAAATTGCAGTCTGCTTTCGGCCTTGTCTACATTTGGACCTATCCATCTCTTACTAGGCATAAAACATTTGATAAAAATATGCCTCATATAATTGCATACCACTAATTAAATTTAATCTTAGTCTTCCTGTGAATGGTGAACGTTTTCAACCTGATACAAATTTTAGAGTGTTGATCATACTTTCCTTTGACGACGTATTCAACTGGGATAATAAATTACCATTCGGAACGAACTGGATACGTCACTAAATTACTTGCCGTTAGTTTAGTTGTTTCTCATGAGTTCGACAGCAGTATGCATCCTAATTGAATATGTCTGCTCGAGAAAATTCACACAACTTAGTATGGAATAAACCTACTAAGCTGTTTAGGAGAATAGCCCTACTTTTGCGAGCAAAATCCTTGGCGCATCGAAGGAAATGCAGTGCTTAACTTCATTACTTGTTACAACAATTGCTGCTATGCTTTTAAAAACATGGCGAGTTTTGCCAGTTTGCTTTTTTGCCAACTTGATGAAGGATGATGAGCCTGCAATCGGCAAAATTAATATTATAACGGTAGCAAAACTTGAGTCACTGCGGTTGATTTTGAACAGGTCTGGATGTCAATACGTTCTCCGCAATACTAATTGATGGAGTGATTCCTAGTTTTATCTCTAAGCTACAGACAGTTCAGCGGCAATAATTTGCCGTATACTTAATACTTGAATGATGATGACACCGGTTTGTCATGAGCAATTGTTAGCAAAGTCAGAGCGAACACCACAACATTTTGGCTGAATGTTCCCCAACCAAGTCGCGTGTTCCAACCGGTTACGTGCGGTGAACTTGTCAAGGTACACAGTCGGGTTATCGCTTTCTATGTTTGTTTTCATTAGGTTAATTCTGTTTTATTGACAGGAATTAGGTTGTGAGTTGCTAAAAGGAAGAAATTAGCACACTGAGTATTTTAGATCAATTCCGAATATGTATAAAATTAATTCCAGTTTCACATATATCAGGTATGGGTGCCATTTAATTCAGCGGAGGATGAAAGCTATCACCTAGATTCCGATTCTGTGATCAGTTCTACTTCGAGGCATCAACATTTGTGCATGCATAGAGTTTGATATATAGATCGTCTTTATGCTTAAGTATGATGTACCCATGTTGGTCCTTTTGTATGTGAGTATTAATGGGAGGTAAAGCAGAAATTGTGCATCGATAAGATGAATGTTCATCCAACAACCTGAGGGCTCGCTGCAAATTCATGATTCATGACGCAAGTAATCAAAACGGCATAAATAACCAGCCAATCCTCACATAATGCTGAGTAGATATTTGGTACTTTTATCAGAGGTGAGATGTTTTCTGTCCTGTTTGATTGGCTTGAGCCAATAGTATTTGTAGTTGAATTATGAAATGTGTACTTAGCCCTGACACATATTTCTGCGTCTCGTCTGCTGAAAATGTGGTAACATTTTTGTAGCTTCAATTCGCCATAACCTACACGCAAAGGAAATAAGCAATGCGTGCCAGTCAGTCGGTGGTTATTTCTGTAATGAGATAAATATAGTATGCAAAGAGAACATGAAATGTAAGTTAAATGTGCCTTGTTATATGAGCATCTATGATTCGCAAAGTGAGCATTCTTTCACAAACTTATAATTTGCTTATAATAATACTTCGAGTCACACTTCTCACTGATGAAGAGAGTCTCTAAAATTGAGCGAAAAAAATATCCTGACCATAGTTACCACTAAGAAGGTGAAGCATTTCTGTAAAAGCTCTACATAAATGACAGAGGTTATCGTAAAGATTCGTCGTAGTTAGACGCAGGCAGACAACCACCACACATCCGAAAATCATTAGAAGGCCGTTTCGTCCTATTTGGACTCGTCTGTAGTGCGCACCCGCCGAATCCCGCTGGATTCAAACCCAAGACTGTGGAGAATGAGCCGCGCTATATCGCAGTTAGTTATTATTCATGTTGTTTCGGTTGTTGTTTGCGGTTGTTGCTCATGGCTTAGTGACATAAATCATGACTCGCAGGAGTAAAGTCGTGGGTTCGGATCCAGCAGGATTCGGTGGGTGCTCGCTACTGACGAATCCCAATCGAACGAAACGGCCGTCTTGCGCTCTCCTAGATTTGAGGTGGCTGTCTGCCTGTGTCTAATTGCGACCAACCTATACAAAACTTAACAAATCCCCCTACTACATACACATAAATAGTCGTCGCCTTAGTTGCCATCATGCCACCTTGATTGGTGGCAGCTTGCAAAGGAAGTCGTTGCTCTGGGGGCCAGGCTTTTCCACTGTACATCCATAACATGCAAGATAGTATAGGAAGATCTGCGCCATATCTCAGTTAGATAGCAGTCTTGGTGGTCCACTGCCGTCGCCAATGGCTCACTGACATAAGTCGCTGACTCGCAGCACTAAAGTCCTGGGTTCGAATCTGGCAGGATTCAGAGACTGTGCGCTACTGACGATTCTTAATAGGACGAAACGGCCGTCTAGCGCTTTCCTGGATGTGTGATGGCTGTCTGTTTGTGTCTACGTTCGACTAATCTACACCAACATCTATTAAATCTCTCCACTACTAACAAGTGATGTATTTGTGTTTGCTTGTTATAGTCATGCAGATCGAATTTATTATATGCTGTCGCCACAACCACTAATCCCTTGTGCACACTGTTCTTACTAGTTTGATTGCCTAATGCTTTATATTAGCTCATACCTTTATCGTATACCTGAATGAGGACACCATCTTGCATGCGTTAAACTAACCGGGCATTGTTGGGGAATGCAACGATAAATCGTCGGTTGCATTTGATCAAATTTACATACGAATGGAAGAATTGCTTTCAATTTGTGAATCTTTAAAAATGGCGCACTTATCTCGCTCTACGCCCAGGAGATTCATTTTCGGATAAGTGCCGTCTGCAAATGGGCTGCGCTTCAAGCTTTCAATTGGAGCACATTCGCTTGGGGTAGGTCACATTACTTCTCGGAGCACATGCTGTCGAAATCTGTGAGGGTGCGCTGCTGAGCGTCAGTGAGAGGCATATTGACGCAGCCATATTTATCACTATTAATGAATGAAGGAGGAAAATTCTCTAGACTATATGTGTGCGGTTTTTCACAGTTATATCTAGGTAGCTGCGTCCATAGGGCAAAACAAGTTACTTCCAGTGAACAAGTTAATCTGCAATATTTGTTATTACTGTAAAGGTCCTGAAATAATTTGTGGACCTTTTTGCTGACAACAGTACTAATTGAGAATAGTGTTCGCAAAATGTGGTCCGAATTTTATTCAGGTTTAAAACACAGCTGCAAGAAGTTATTTATGATGATTCCATTCTACCAACAGGATCTCAGTCCCATTCCCTAAGGGTGACCCTAGTATCTGGCGAGTCAAAAAGAGCTTATCATTTCAACGGAATTAAGATTTATATAGAGAATGACAGATGTAGCTTGATTTATTTCTTAATGGTTATGCTAACCAGTAATTTGCAGTAATATGTGAATTTTGAATCCAGACAGTTTAATTTTGCTACTGGCAATGCTACTAAATGGTAACATACCACACAACATGGGTTATGTGTTTGGTGTGGGTAAATAATTCTTTGAGAATGGGCAAGCATAAATCCTATAATTACTATAAAAATTATAGTTTCAAGAAGCATTGTATAACTTTAGAGATTTCGTCGCTCTTTCTTCTCATATTGCTGATGTTTACTGCAAACCTTATGCATCGGCTGGGGACAGACAGTTTCTAGCTTCACAGCTGTGTTGTCAAATGTCATAAACTTGTCATGTCATCAAATAATAAATTGGATTTGCTACGCTACACTAAAAAATGTGTGCCATACTGCTGAACTCAATCATGATGTTCGGGTAATACAGACGCATATTTTGATATTAGTAGACGGAATCTAACCTACTCTCAAACACTGGGTTCCAGGTCTAACAGAGACCTTGATAACATGAGTCATATCAATATTCATGAAACCTTTACGAAAGTTTTCGGGCCCTATACCGTTTTCCGCTCCTAAGAAATGTTACTGAAGTGCTTTCAATTAATAAGCTACGTTCTGCCGTACCTCACAATCATAAATTAACCATACTTAGTTATTTTGAAACTTTACAATAACATGATGTCATTCATGTCAGCTTTCTTACAAAAGGCTTTCAGGTAAAGCTGGTGCCTACCTTTATTTCTAGAAGGCTTTTGAGCAATTACGTCAGCACATTTATCTTTACGTGTTTCATAACTACCGTAGCACTTGTTATATCCGAAGCTTTGCATACAATTCCTACTCTAACGCCACCTTAACTTACGAGTTCGTAGCTTTTGGTCTATCCGATAAATGTGTATTATGGAATCAATAAAATCACTTGTAGGATGGTAACTATTTCGAATGTTTACGAAACGTTTGCGGGGATGTTGCCGACAAACTTTGACATTCCTTGCGCATTATATCACGATTTGCAGAGTAAATAGGAAAGTAGATAAAAACGGAGCATCGCAAGGTGATGTCAACAGGGTTTACAAGTAGGCAGCTCGGAAATTCCTTGAATCTAAATCTGTCAAATATTATTTACTTCTAAGTAGACAAATTTGGATATAATACCATTTAATTCATCGCAATTCGATTACAATCTACATAGTAAGCTACTCATCCGGCGAAGCACCAGACGATCAGTTCGTCTTGCTGAGACACGTCAGTGGAGCGCTTTCAACACTAGTCAGCCAGCTTTTGGCAATGAGACATGGATGGCGGTTGCGAAACATCAGGGATTGAAATCTAACTACGACAGTAGCTAACCTGCGAGTTGATGAGGTCCTGTAGCTGGATGCTATATCCATAACATTTGAAACCAGGCGTGGTTATTAGTTTTGTAGTACTCGTAAGTAGCAGGATTTCGTTTGTAATTTTGAAGCATTCATCCCAGTAGTTCACAAGCTACATAGTGCAGCCCATTCCGGAAACGCACCAGCCGCGATTTGCCCTTTTGAGGCTCATCAGTGGTGCGCATTCTCTCGGTCCGATAATGAGGTTCGAACCCATGACCACTATAGGCAGATGCTAAATAGAGAGCACCTTAACCCACTAGGCCACAACTGCCCTATGTAGCTTGTGAACTACTGGGATGAATACCTAAAAATTACAACTAAAATCCTGCTACCGACGAGAAAAATGAAACATAATGTACCCTAATGCTAGCGACTTTTCAATGAGTTAATATTACTCCGTTAGTACTTGTTTCCAACAAGTAAGCGGTTTTTGCAACTTCGATCTAACTTCTGCAATGAATACAATGAATCTCTCGTCATACAAATTGCAGCACAGTAGCTGACATGTTTCCCAACTCTAGCTAATGTGTATAATGATGGTGAAGATGGTCTAGATTTTAAGAGCGATTGCCTAACTGGTTATTGCCCGTTTACTATCATAATATTAATAACAAAGCTTTTCTTCCATTTTCCTGCAGATAAATCAGATACTTCCTACTTATCATTCGTAGCATTTCGTGTATATTTCAAAATATTTTACAACTAAATTTAGAAGAAAACGAAGTAAATAAATCGATTCCTTTTTGAATCATGTATTGTGTGTTTCAATCAATGTGCCACTTCGAGATCAAGAATAATCCTGACATCCTCATAACGTTTGCAAAGCACGTTTCCTGTGTCTCTGAAAGTGGACAAATTCTTTACATATTGTTTAGTTTTAGTGTGCCCATAGTGTGTTGGAAAGCCATTAATATAAGATTATTTCTTCACGGTAAATGTGAAATCTTTCAATCAATGTACGAAACCTGCATGAGAATCTTCTGATCTAGGAACAGTTAAGCGATCTTTGCTCAATAGCTTTGAAGTTCATGAAATTAATTCTAGCTAAAAAAAATTCAAGATAGATTGGTAGTGCATATGAAAGATCCTCAAAACGTCAACAATCTTCAAAAGACGAATTAACTATTTTATAGTGAACCTCGTTTTAACCAAACGTGCATACTGGTATATAAATAAACAAGTGCTCAAATACGAAAACTTAACTAAAAGCATTTCTCACAAGTGAGAAGGAAACCCTACCATTTTTACTAAAGATTGATGCCTATTCTTGTCTAAAATTATTGATGACGTTCTCCTGACAATAAACTACCTATATCTCTACCGAATGCAGGAGGCTCTTTAAGTAATTTTGAGGTACGCTTGCTTCATGTGTTATGATACAGCAGTTCTAAGCAACATCACCGGAAGAAAACCTTTGGCTTAGCAGAGATAAATGAGTATGGAGGCTGTTTTGCTAGACAGAGAATAAGTTTTCTTCTCACTGTTTCATATAAGGTTGGGTTTGTTGAGGCAACCTGTTTAAATAATATGACGTTTTACGGGCAACTTCATGCGTATTGCTAATAAGTTACCTTGATAAAATAACAATGTTCCATGTTGTTCATTCAAGATCATAGCGCATCAATTCATTCTCTACATGTGGGGACACATACACGAACAATCATTGACAATCTCATTATTCATGGGAAGTTAGTCAATTGGAATACTTGGAGGTAAACACAACGCTAGATGTATGCATCTATAGCGGACAGCTTGCTCCCGAATAGGTTCACACATTGCTTTTAAATGAAGGCAGACATGGATGAGAATGTCTGTGCTAGAGTTCACCAATAGTACGCATGACAATAGATGGTCAAACTAGGATAAAGTGTTTGAACGTTCCTTAGTACTCAATTAACAGTGCTTTTGTCGGAAAGAGTTACCGATGTTTCGTATCCTGACCCGGCAGGTAGCCGGTGTCCGTGTGCAAAATTTACAGTGCTTGTCCGAGCAGTCCATAACGTATCGAGCGCACAAATTTGATGGGTCCAAGGTGCATAGTAACAGTGGCAGTTTTAGGCTCCACTGGTCGAAACAATACACGGTATGAAGATAATAATAATAATAACATTATTATTATTATGATTGATAATAATAGAAATAATGTACGTATTCCCTATCAAGTGAAAAGCTGTGACAATGCTTGGCACAAAACATCCACGCACAAGCGAAGTTATGCTCTAGCAAGAGCAAAATCAAGTGCTTTTTCTTATATTTGCTTGCGTTTCTGGCAAGATGTTTACCCCATATGTTAGTCTTATGCGTCGGTAAGAGGCTGATTTTTAGTTGTAACATGTGGTGAACACTGAAAACTAATTACGTTTCGTGAATTGGTGATACTACATCCATTAGGCCTTATGTGGGCTTTCATTTAACTGATTTCAAATGAGCTTGACCAGGAAAAATAGAAAATAATGGTGTCCAGGTATTGGTTGTTTCCCAACTTCCTGCAATAGGGTCACACACCCACACACAACCTGATGGTGAATGGCGACCGAATCCACAGTAATGCTTATTTAGTGGCACGAAAGTTAGACCGCAAATTTGCCTTGCCCCGTGGTATATTCAGGGTAAGGTTTTATTACCTTGGTCTTGCATGTTATCGTGCTGTACTCTTAAGGTCAATCGATTGCAATCGGTATTTCCATGAATCAGTTTGTGCAGCAGTCTCCAGTTAGCTTTCACTCTTTGCAACCAAAGCGGATCGAGATAGAAATGCTGGCATTGATCCCCAAAGTTTATAGTAAATGTTTTTCCAAATACTTGCTTAATAAATGACCGTTTAAGGTTTCTTATCGATGTTCTGTCTGATTTACAAATATTGCCACAGATTATGTTGTGATACTGCTGCTGCAGCTGTGATTGTATACATGTTATGAGAGATGTTGGCGAGGACATGTCTGGCTTGTGCTACCTGGTACTTAATATGTTTGAAGAAAATAAAGTCACAAGGATACCTGCTTGCAAGTTCACGAGTAGACCGTTGTACACAGATGCCTCCGCTGTTCCGTGGGATAGATTATTCGGTTGTCAAGCGAGTGCGACATATGTCATTTCACTGGTGTGCTTAAAACGTCATTATCCACTTGTCGCACCAATTCTCAAGCGAAAGGCTGTAAGCTTGAATAAGTGTTAGCAAATATGAAAGCTCAAATTCGTCCTACTTGTGGACAATATTATAACATCAACAAATAAATATGGCACGCCGCGTTTGTTAACCGAACTGCTTTTACTGACATAAAATAAGGGAAATTCACATACCAAACGCATATCCTTGTTTAACCCGCTGGCAATTAGACGCATCGTTGAGAAATAGTCGCCTTAGCTGATTACTTTAGCGGGACCGTCCGTGTATGATGATAGCTAACGCATTAATATGTTGCCGGCTTCAAACAAATATATCTGATTTGGTAACCGTTTGTGAGGCACCCGATCGAATAGTCTCTGCATGTGCAACAATATAATTAATATAGAACACTTTGAGTTAATGGAATCCCGTACGTAGTTCAGGCAATGCAGCTACCAGAATGTATACGATCGTTATTCAATGGAAACAATTTTGTGACCAGCCTATCAGCTCAAGTTAATTGATGAACTTCCTCACAAATTTTACCAATTTCACGAATAATCCGGCTATTATGGCAGTGTTTTAGCTTAGCCTGTTATTGTCAATCTCTTGTTTTACTCAGCCCTTGTGGCGTGGACGGATAAGTGAATTTTACCATTATCCTAGTGAAATGGCAAGCATTTACAAAAGGAGCGGTGACATATCAGGCCCTCCCAGTTTCATTGCGATGGGGAATGCCATCAGGTTTCAGAACTGATCACGGTTGAATATAATATGTTGCTTATCGGATAATGCGGAGAGAAATAACACGTCAGATGGAGCCATAATGTAATGATAGCGTTATTGTCAAATGTCAGGTAAATGGAGAAGAAAGAGTTAAATGCGCCTGGATGTCGTCCATTAGTTCAGGGATCCATGAAAATTGTTGGTTCTTTCTTCGACAGAGAAATCTGACCAGCTTTTTGTTGTAAATGTCATTCATACGATTGCTTGATCTTTATGTGTTTTCCCCATCAACTCTGTGCTTCCTTTCAGAGATAAGTCGGTGTATTTGTAGTATCATTGTAAAATATCCTATATATTTTAACGCGCGATTGGTTTGCTGGATTTCTGACTCAGCGAACGTTTGGCTGCAACCTTTTAAACTTCATTGATTTGTATTTATCTTTCAGCAAAGAAGGTTATGGCTTCCTGAAAATAATGATAAAAGCGCTCCACGGCTATGTATGCATTGCTGGAGAGGAAGCATTCATTATAAGCGCAAGCTCGGATAATCTGACGGAAGTGTTTCCTGTTAATACTTCGGCTGCTATATAGGAAGGAGGTATTATTTGGTGGCCATTTTAATAGTGTAGGTTAAGAGTATCATGTTGCCGTCGCTACCAAGGATTTTCTCTGAAGCGTCCCCTGTACCTAGGTCATACCCAATATAAACATCACATCTTATATGTTCGTCTACATATTTGGTATATTAACCCACTGTTTCCAACCAACTCCGACTGAATAAATGGGGGCTCTGTGTATAAGCAACAGGGCTTGGGAAGACCATCTTATCATCGGTATGTTGAAATCACATGCAATTATCCTTTGTTTGTGCGTCGCTTTCAATGCAAAACCGAAAGCTGTGGTGATAAGAAAATCTTTCGTGGTTGATGAATATGTCGGGTTGCGGATCGATTTTAAGTAAACCGACGCTCCTGAGATGGGGAACGAGAGAGAATTAGGGAGATTTGCCAGCGGTGGAATTTCCAACAATTTAGCTATACGTATAGGATGGCGTTGCAAAAAGGAATCCTCCAATATTTTTTGCTGAGATCTTTAAGAAAGTGGTGTTAAAGGGGAGTTATTGAATTAAACTGTAATATATCAGCGGGGTACAGCGTTTCCGTAACGTAGATCGCTTGTAACACGTTTAAATGATCAAACATGCTCAGAAAATACAGTTGGTTGATAATCCATCTGGAGTCAATCAAAAGTAATGGAAATATACCATAAATGTTGGAACCAACTTTCCTAGTCCCTGTTATACAAGTCATTGTGATCTCGGATTATTTGAACGTTATATATGTGTGGGAGCAATGGAAAGGACTCCATTGTTAATAACCTTGCAGGTAAAGGTAATGTGCGTCCGCCATCGTCAGTATACCTTTTGGAATGAGTGGATTGATCTAGCAACGAGGAATTGCGTTTGACTTGGCGTTGGACTTATCAGATCATTTGAGGAGATTGCAGAACTAACGGATGATTATATTTGGCATCTGCCGCTTATTTAGGGAGTATGAAAGGTAGCGCTCCCAGATATATAAATATGTATATATATATATATATTTACATATAGATTATAAACCTTCTACCGCATTATCTCCTGGCACAACTCTATACAATCAACCACACGAGCGATTTACAGCACCTTGTCTCGTAATATCACTGCAGCCCTTTACATGAAGTTTGAGACCGAAGACATGGAAACGGTGCAATTATAAGCCTGGCTATCCTATACTCCACAAGTCTGCTCATTTTCGTCGCATTACGGATAGGCTGAAGTGAAGAAGAATATAAGTGGGGCGCAGTGGTAGCAGGTGGATCGCATTTGTAGCTTACTCCTTCAATTCATAGTCACAGTGACTGCGACGGAACTTTTTAAAAAGGTAGCAAGAGGGAATACCGTTCAAGTACTGCACGTCGTGATAAACCAAACTCCATTTCAAAGGGAAGACTGGCGGAGCCGTGCCTAGTTGTATCCTAATGGAATACAAATAACAGCCTATGAATTGTACACAGATACTCCAGACCAGTGCTCCACACCAGACTGGAATTCATAAGCGGCTCACAAAATGGAACAATTTAAAGGATTGTGAATGCAGATGGACCTCTCCATTTCATGCACTGACCAGAAGGTTATACATAAGGCTTCATCAATCGCATCACTCGAAAACCTAACACATCACCGTGCAAACAAACTGCCGTTTTGCTAAATCCCACATCGTCGCCATAGGAAGCACGGCAAGTCCAATAACTATTGGCGGCGCACGAAGTTCACTCGCGTAATTCAAGTAAATACGGAAAACAGTCAAACCCAGTTCTCTCATTTATCATCATCCTTTCAGCTTATTGTGAATAATTCACAGTGGGATCCGCGCATGCTAACCCTGAAATGGGCAACTATCACACACACGCACGCAAGCAGTTAATTTTGCACGCATTGACCTACACTGATGTGGACGTGCCAGGTACGCCGATACAAGTTATCGTCGGAAACCAGCGAGATGCTGAAGCCATGTTGGACGATGATATTGGCTCCACAACGCATGCATACAATACGCTTACAGAGCTTGCAAAAACACAATACGCAGGAGGTGTCTATAGTGAACAATGACAAGTGAACAATGAATTTATACGGGTTAAGAAGCGCTGCTTTACAAGTCCCGTTGGCTAGTTGGTGGGGATATCAACATAACAATAATGATGATAAGGATAGTAAACTAGTTAATACTTTAAATATGAAAATAAGGACTTATCGTTTGCTTCGTTGTAGTCCTGCGATTCTCTTAGATTCACAGCACCCACAGTTAACAACAAATAATTTCATGGTAAACTCCAGGTGTAGGATGGAGACATAGTGTTAAGTAACAAAGTGTAAGTGGACGAATACATCGTCCAACCGTCTTTTAAATACTGTTATTGTTGGTGCAGAGAGGATCGATTCGGGGAGAGCATTCCACGGGTGACAGACACGAATGGAAAAGAAATTTCTGCGGCACTCCAGACGACTGTATTTTTCTACGACTTTTAATGAGTGGCCCCTCAGGTTTGTATTGCTGCTGAGTTGCAGTAAAGGGCGGCACACATGATGTGGGTCTCGCAGAATCAAGTATGCCATAATCAGGTCATCTCGTATTCTGCGATAGCTTCCACTGAACAATCCCAGTCGTTGCAGCCCCTTCTGGTAGGAAAGATTGGGCATTCCAATTACGTTCTTAGATACCCGGCGTTGTGGCTGCTGCAGTGCATTAAGGTCGTGTTTCAGCCATGGATGCCAGGCTTGAATTGCGTATTCGACATGGGGGAGAACGTACACACTGAGCATTTGTTGAAATATGGAGCTGTTTATTTGTCCAAACGCCCGCCTCAACAGCCTGACGTGTTGGTTCCCGGTCTTCGAGGCCTTTTCGGATTGCCTGGGGCAACCCCATTCATCTTGAACCAAGACACACAAGGCAGTTCGAGAGTTGATTTTTGCAGTACATCTGTTCCGAGTCGGTATGAGTAGGTGCTCTGATGTCGGATGGAAAGCACCTTGCATTTACTGACGTTGAAATGCTGTAAGTTTTGGGTCGACCATTGATACACTGTATCTAAGTCATTCTGAAGCACATGTTGGTCGGCGTTCGCCTGGACCCTACGCCAGATCTTGATATCGTCGGCAACCCTTAGGACGTTTGAAGCGATTCCCTGTGCAAGGTCATTAATAAACGCCAAAAACGAACGTGGACCAAGAACTGAGCCTTGCGGCACACCACACTCAACTTGCATGGGGTCCGATAAAGAGCTCCGAACTCTGACCATTAATTGCCGTTGAAGTAGAAAGTTGGCGATCCAGCTTAAAAGAGGGTCTCCGATCCCGTAATGCTGCAGCTTGGATAGTAGTATCCGATGGTCTAGATGATCGAAAGCCTTGGATAAATCCAGGTTGATAACATCCACACCTTCTCCAGCGTTAGCTGTCTTGGTCCAACTACTGCGTGCATTTAGTAAATTAGTTGTACATGATCGCTGTCGGCGGAAACCGTGCTGTTCAGGAGTGATGAGGTTGCAGTTTTCCAGATAACACAACAGTGCATCGGATACTATGGATTCCATAACCTTGGAGAGTATAGGAAGAAGGGTTACTGGGCGGTAGTTGGAGGGATCAGCTCTGCTTCCACCTTTGTGAATCGGGCTTATTATTCCAAGCTACAACATGGCGGGAACTTGGTTCTGATCTAAGCAGTGCTGGGAAAACTGAGCTAAATGTCCTGCCAGTTGGTTTGCTGCTGCTCCCAATGCCTCTGGACGAATGGTGTCGACACCCTGCGAGCTGTGTTTGCGTAGAGAAGTCAGCTTTTGAGGTAAAGCCTCTGCGGTAAATTTGATTTGGGTTAGTCCTGATGAACAGAATACAAAGATTGGTAGATCGCTTGGTGGCATGACCCTTTGAAACCTGGAGGCATATTGCATCTGCAGTGCGTTTGCAGCTTCCATAGCCGTTCGTTTTGGGCCAACGGCCGTCTTAAGTGGAGGAAATGTTCGCCTCACCTTTCTTAGGCAATTAACGTGCTTGTACAGCAGTTTGTTGTTAGCATTGAAGGTTTTTGCGAAGTTCTGCTGATAGGCGGCTTTGTCTTCTCTTAATAGTTGAGTGCATTGGTTAAGTTAGGCTACGTAGTTGTCCCAATTTTCTGATGCTGGAGCTTCTCTGTACACCTTCAATGCTGCTGTGCGTACTGTCATCCATTTTCGAGTTCGGCTTCTCCATACGTCTCATTCAGGATGATCTATCTGCCCTTGACTCCTGGCGCCAACTGTGGCAGAAGTCATTTTCCGTGGACAAGTGTAATATTTTGTAGTACAAATGTCAAGTACCACCAGACAGCTTATTACAACAAGGCGCATATACCTCGCAATGCAGGGCAGTTCGCGACTTGGGCTTGCGATATTCAGTCAAGTTTAACTTTACTGAACACTGTGACTTTTAAGTTTCGAAAGCCATGAAGACCATCGGTTACATCTGCCATCATTTTTAACTTAAGAAACCGCGCACATCGCTTTACAAAACATATAATTGCTGTGTATACATTAGGGTTCAATAAAAAAGTCTAATCTGCGGAAATATGACCAGCGCGCTCTTGAGAGTATCCGGAGAAGCTTTACGAAAAAGCTATGTGTATATTCATCAAAGTTGGCAGAACGAGAGCGATGTGTTAAACTTGGATTTGATCCGGTTCGCCTTCGGATAATGGAGCTGAACCTAACTTTTCTTTACAGAATCATAAATTGCCAAATTCCCAATCTTGAAAACAATGTTCATATATATTTAAACCGAAGATATACAATACGTAACAAAGAGGTAAAATACTGATTCCAAAATGTTTCATGAGCATCAGAGAACGTTTCTTTCTAACCCAATACTCAAAGATTTGTAGCAAACTCCCATTTGATATCAGAACAAGCCATCCACATTGCAGTTTTTAGCTTGCGAGTGTTAAGCATGTAACAGTTCAAAACGTGATTAAGATTTTTGGGACATCACAGTCCCTAGATAACGCATTCGAAAACGGTATCCATGGTGCCTGAATAAATTTAAGAACACAAACATAATATTTCGGACAACAGCCTTTTGTATTAAATTATTTTTCTCGGCCGAAATATCTGTAATGTGAATGTGAAGAATCCTGATTCATTCGTATGAAAAAATAGCAGAACGATTCGGAAGATTCTGTATTACCTAATTGCAATTGCACTCATGTTTATCTCTGAAAATATATTAATGAAATGTAATGCAAATTTGTACGATTATTTGATCTGTTCCTTCTAAGGAACATCTTCTCGCATCGTCGAGGAATATACAATTTATTATAGATTATTTATTATGTACGTGATGTAGGAGTGCTCCTCTAAGGAATGGTCACCTGCTGCAGCTCAGAGAGAGTAAGCATATATCTTGAATTCCAGACAACCATTTTACGTACTCGCTGCCGCTGCGCGATGAGCCTGAGTGTCTCGTTCTCAAGCCCAGGCAGAGCAACAGCCCGCAAATGACATCACCTGCGTTGGTGGACACATTTTTACCATATTGGCCTACTTGGGGAAGACAGTCAAGCTTGGTTTATATGGTTGCAGCATTCAAGCTTTGGACTGTTCCGTTCGTCATCCTCGTCCTTGGATGCCTGCTTAAGTTGTCCTCTAAATGCAGTTCGTTCGCAACTGGTTTCAGTCACAGTGATTCTACTATGCGATCCGGGCTATGTTGGGAATCATAGAGTGCTAAACGGAGACTGAACGAAGTAGTTCTGAACGGGGCACAATTATTTCACCCATCTACGAAACTGACATACACGGATGCAAGACGGTGGGTCGGCTAAAATTTGGAAGCTGCGCATACAGCGTCAGCCGTGATTGCACAATCCTAATTTCAAGCAAAACCGTGTGCAAAGAATTTATAATTTTGAGACAATTAAGAGTTCCTTCACAAAACAAGACGCATGTTACAACATTGGTAGACATATTAGTAACGATATCCCTACTTAATCGAAATATTAAAGTAATTTGGTGTTCGCCTTTTAATACCACATCAAATAATTTTGGGTTATCTCAAGTTCAGTTTTTGGATATTCTAGTGCACTGCTTGCCTTGCTTCTTTTCTCTGTCAAATCGTTGCGAAATCCCGCTTGTTTCATTTTGCACACCTTCGACATTATAAAGTACATCCTGTGTGTCATGCTTTGACTACCTCTCCCGTTGCCTATCTCGTCAGCCCTTGAAAGTGAAGAGGGTTTTTGCGTGTCTCGACTAAGACGGTTAGTATTTCAAGCAAGGTAGGTTAAAATCCACAACGAACAACTGCCAGTGCCAAAAACGAGGAAATAACAACATTTCGACAGGATAATCTGAATTCAGGTATTTCGCGCATTTTTGTCAGCTGTTTACATATACGTAGCGGATTGGATAGCTTGCATACAGAGATCATCCTGATGTAATATATACCACGTGCATTCACATAACCGCCACATGAATGACAATTTCGTCATTGTATACACGCCGAGCTAGCAGAACAACTACTGTTGTCACTGGGCAACTGTTGCCTAACAAGCGAATTTACAGTCAAAAACGAATCTTACAACCCTTGCCAATTTAGATGTTCGTTTAATAATACCTAAATGTTAGACTACCCTAAGTTTCACATTTAGTGTCCTGTGAAATACATACGAACTCCGGTTCATACCAACTGTACAAAAGTCAGCCAGCTACGCTCAGAGGAAGGGAATGCAAGTGAGTTGCAACACGTCTCCTCTACAGTACGCAATAATGGAAGTCCGGGGACTTTATTAGCAAAGCACTCATACGGGAACGCGAATAATGGGAAGGAACGAGTGTCTAACATCCCTAAGAAAAATTGCTCATAACTATGCCATTCAAAGGAGACTAAATGGCAGGAGATTGAGATATCTACTTAGTCAATCTATAACATAGATTATACGCTGTTGAGCATGTGGTTTGGTACTAAGTTAAGAAGCTGCGGTTTAAATCTCCCTTGGAAATGACAGACAATTGCGTTTCGCTATAGACTCATCCTGTGTATTGTGATTTTGCAAGCTCTGTAAACGCATTGCATGCATGCTTTGTGGAGCCAATATCATCGTCCAAATTGGCTTCATCATCTCGTTGATTTCCGACGACATGTATCTGCGTAGCTGACACGTCCGCAGCAACGTAGGTCAATGCGTGCAAAAATGTCTTATTGCGTGCCTGCCTGTAATAGTTGTCCATATCATGGTTAGCATGCGCGGATCCCACCGTAAATGTTTAACAATAAGCTGCAAGGACTTTGATAAATGAGAACTGCGTTTGGCTGGTTTCCGTATTTATCTGAATTACCCGAGTGAACTTCGTGCGCCGCCACTAGTTATTGGACTTGCCGTGATTCCTATGGCAATGATGTGCCATTTAGCAATACGGCAGTTTGTTTGCACGGTGATGTGTTAGGTTGTCGAGTGATGCGATTGATGAAGCCTTGTAGATAACCTTCAGGTCACTGGATGAAATAGAGAGGTTCATCTACATTCACATTCATTTAAATTGTCCCATTTTGTGACTTCCAGACTGGTGTGGAGCACCGGACTGGAGTACCTGTGTCCAATTCATAGGTTGTTATTTGTATTCCATTAGGAGACAACTAGGCACCACTCCGCCAGTCTTCGCTTTGAACTGGAGTTTGGTTTATCACGACGTGCACCACTTGAAAGGTATTCCTTCTTGCTACCTTTTTAAAAAAGTTCCGTCGCAATCACTGCGCCTATGAATTGAAGGAGTACGCTACAACTACGATCCACCTTCTGTAACTGCGACCCACCTATATTCTTCTTAGCTTCAGCCTATCCGTAATGCGATGAAAATGAGCAGGCTTGTGGAGTATAGGATAGCCAGGATTATCTTTGCACCGTTTTCATGTCTTTGATCGCACACTTCATGTAAAAAGCTGCAGTGATATTGCGAGTCAAGGTGCTGCAAATCGCTCGTGTGGTTGATTTTATAGAGTTGTGCCAGAATATAATGCGGTAGAAAGTTTATAATATATATATATATGTATATATGGAACCGCTGCCATTTAACCTCCCTACATACGCGGCAGATGAAAAATATTAGCATCCGTCAGTTCTGCAATCTCCTCAAATAACCCGATAAGCTCAACGCCAAGTCAAACACAATTCCTCCTTGCTAGATCAACCCACTCATTCCAAAAGGTATACTGACAATAGCGGACGCACATTACCTTTATCCGCAAGGTTATTAGCAATGGAGTCCTTCCCAATGCTTCCACACGTATATACCTTTCAAATAATCCGAGACCAAATGATTTAAATAACGGATTCAACGTTGGTTTCAACATTTATGGTATATTTTCATTACTTTTGTTTGACTCCGGATGGATTATCAACAAACTATATTTGCTGAGCATGTTTGATCAATTAAACGTGCTACAGGCGATCTCCGTTACGGAAACGTTGTACACCGCTGATATATTACGGTTTAATTCAATCACCCTCTTTAACATCTTTATCGTAAAGGTCGCGGTAAAAATATGGTGGAGGATTCCGTTATGCAGCTCCATCCAATATGTATAGCTACATGGTTGGAACATCTATCGCTGGAAAATCCCCTTATTCTCTCTCGTTCACCATCTTAAGAGCGTCGGTTTACTTGAATCGATCCGCAGCCCGACATATTCAGCAACAATGAAAGCTTTTCGTATCACTACAACTTTCGGATTTGCATTGAAAGCGACGCACAAACAAAGGATATTTGCAGGTGATTTCAACATACTGATGATACAATGGTCTTCCCAAGTCACCTCGTTTATACACAGAGCCCCCATTTATTCAGTTAGAGGTGGTTGGACACAGTGGGTTACTATACCAAATATATGGACGAACATATTAGACGTGATGTTTACATTGGGTATGACCTAGGTACACGGGAGGTTTCAGAGAAAAACCTTGGTAGCGACGGCAAGATTTTACTCTTAACCTACACCGTTAAAACAGCCACCAAAGTAGTACCTCCTTCCTACTACAGCAGCCGCAGTAATAACTAGAAACACTTCCGCTAAATTATGTGATCCTTTGATTAGGATGCATGCTTACTCTCCAGCAATGCATACACAGCCGTGGAGCACTTTTATTATTGTTTTCATTAAGTCATAACCCTGGTTGCTGAACGAGAAATACAAATCAATGAAGTTTACAAAGTTGCAGCCGAACGTTCACTGAGTCAGAAATCTAGCAAACCGATCGCAAGAAAAAAGATAGGAGATCATACAATGATACTACATATACACCGAGTTATCTCTGAAAGCATGCACAGAGTTGATGGAGAAAACACATAAAGATTAAGCAATCTTACAAATGACACGTAAAACAAAAAAGCTGGTCAGATTTTACTGCCAAATAAATTACCAACAATTTTCATGGATCAACGAACTAATGGACGACATCCAGGCGCGTTTAACTCTTTCTTCTCCACTTACCTGACCTCTGACAATAAAGCTATCATTACATTATGGCTCCATCTGCCGGGCTATTTCTCTCCGCAATATCGGACAAGCAACATATTATATTCAACTGTGCTCAATTCTGTAACCTGATGGCATTCCCCATCGCAGTGAAACAGAGAGGGCCTGATATATCACCGCTCCTTTTGTAAATGCTTGCCATTTCACTGGGATACTAGTACCTTGCATATTAACGGTAAAATTCAATTATCAGTCAACGCTACAAGGGCTGTGTAAAACAAGAGATTGACAATGACAGGCTAAGCTAAAACACTCCCATAATAGCCGGATTATTCGTGAAATTGGTTAAATTTATGAAGAAGTTCATTAAATAACTTGAGCTGATAGGCTGGTCCCAAAATTGTTTCCATTGAATAACGATCATACACCTTCTGCTAGCTGCATTGCCTTAACTACATACCGGATTCCATAAACTCAACGTGTGCTATATTAATTATCTGGTTGCACATGCGGAAAATATTCGATCGGGTGCCTCACAAACGGTTACCGAAACACATAGATTTATTTGAAGCCCACAATATAATAATGGGTTAGCTAACATCATACACGGAGGGTCCCGCTAAAGTAGTCAGCTTAGGCGACTGTTGCTCTACACTGCGTTTAATTGCCAGCGGGTTAAACGAGGATGTGCGTTTAATATATTAATTTCCTTTCTTTTATGTCAATAAAAGCAGTATGGTTAAAAAACGTGGCGTGCCGTATTTATTTGTTGATGTTATAACATTAGTCTCCAAGTACGACGAATTTGAGCTTCCATATTTGCCAACACTTATTGAAGAATATAGTCTTTCGCTTGAGAATTGGTGCGACAAGTGGATGATGACGTTTTAAGCACACCAGTGCAATGACATATGTCGCGCTCGCTTGACACCCGAATAATCTATCCCACGGAACAACGAAGACATCTGTGTGCAACGGTCTACTCGTGAACTTGCAAGCAGGTATCCTTGTAATTTTATTTTCTTTAAACATATTAAGTACCAAGTAGCACAAGCCAGACAATTTTCGCCAACATCTCTGATAACATGTATACAATCACAGCTGCAGCTGAACTATTTAAAATCCTTAATAGTCCCACCGTGGAGTATCACAACATAATCTGAGGCAATATATGGAAATCAGACAGAACATCGATAAGAAACCTTAAACGGTCATTTATTAAGCAAGTATTTGAAAAAAAGCATTTATTATAAACTCTCGGGAGCAATGCCAACATTTCCATCTCGATCCGTTTTGATTGCGAAGACTGAAAGTTAATTGCAGGCTGTTGCACAAACTGATTCATGGAAATACACATTGCAATCGATTGACCTTAAAATTACGGCATGATAAAACGCGAGACCAAGATAATAAAACCTTACCCTGGTTATACCACGGAGCAAGGCATACTTGCGGTCTAACTTTCGTGTCATCATATAAGCTTTACTGTGCATTTGGTTACCATTCACCATCAGGTTGTGTGTGGGTGTGTGATCCTTTTGCAGTAAGTTGGGAAACAATCGATACCTGAACACCATTATATCCATTTTCCTCGTCAAACTCATTTGAAATCAATTACATGAAAGCCCATATAAGGCTTAATGGGTGTGATATCATCAATTCATGCAATGTAATTAGTTCTCAGTATTTACCGCATGTTAAAACTGCAACTTTGCCTCTTACCGACGCATAGGATTAAAATATGAAGTTAATACCTTGCCAGAAATGCAGGCAAAAATAAGAAAATCACTTGATTTTGCTCTTTTTTTAGCATAGCATCACCTGTGTGTGGATGTTTTCTGCCAAGCATCGCCACAGCTTTTCACTTGATAGGAAATACGTCCATTATTATTATTATCAATAATAATAATATTATTATTTTTATTATTATCTTCATACCATGAATTGTTTCGACCAGTGGAATTACTAACCTAAAGCCTAAATCTGCCATCGGTACTGTGCACCTTGGACCCATCAAATTTGTGCGCTCGATACGTTAGGGACTGCTCGGACAAGCACTGTAAATTTCACACACGGATACCGGCAAACTGTCGGGCCAAAATAGGAAACGTCGGTAACTCTTTCCGACAAAATCTCTGTTAAAGGAGTACTAAGGAACGTTCAAACCCTTTATCCTAGGTTGACCATCTATTGCCATGTGTACTATTGGTGAACTCTAGCACTGACTCTCTCATCCATGTCTGCCTTCATTTAACAGCAATATGTGAACCAATTCGGAAGCACACCAGTTGGCCATAGATGCATACACCCTAGCGTTGTGTTTACATCCAAGTATTCCAATTGGTAATTTCCCATGAATAATGAGATTGTCACTGATAGTGCGTGTATGTAACGCCACAAGTAGAAAATGAATTGATGCGCCATGATCTTGAATGAACAACATGGTATATTGTTATTTTATCAAGGTAACCTATTAGCACTATGCATGAAGTTGCCCGTAAAATGTCATGGTATTTAAACAGGTTGCCTCAGCAACCCCAACCTTATATGAAACAGTGAGAATATAACTTATTCTCTGTGTAGCAAAACAGCCCCCATACTTATTTATCTTTTCTAAGCCAAAGGTTTTCTTCCAGTGATGTTGCTTAGAACTGCTGTATCATAACGCATGTAGCGAGCATACCTCAAAAGTATTTAAAGTGCATCCTGCATTCGGTAGAGATATAGGTGGTTTATTGTTAGGAGAACTTCATCAATAATTTTAGACACGACAAGGCATACATCTTTAGTAAAAATGTCAGGGTAGCCTTCTCACTTGTGAGATACGCTTTTAGTTTAATTTTCGTCTTTGAGCACTTGTTTTTTATATACCATATGCTAACATTTATACGCACGTTTGTTAAAGGAGGTACTCTATAAAATGGTTATTTCCTCTTGTAAAAATTGTTGACGTTTTGAGGATCTTCTATATTTACTACCAATCTATCTTGTATATTTTTAGCTATAATAGTTGTCATGAACTTCAAAGCTATTGAGCAAAAACCGCTTACCTGTTCCTGGATAAGGATATTCTCATGTAGGTTTCGTACATTGATTGAAGGATTGCACAGTTACCTTGAGGAAATAACCTTTATAATTATAGCTTTTTTACACACTATGGGTACAATAAAACTAAAAAAAATTTTGTGAAGAATTTGTCCAACTTCAGAGACACTGAACACATGTATTGCAAACCTTACGAAGACATCTCTATTAATCCTGATCTCTAAGTAGCACATTGATTAAAACACACAATATATGACACAAAAAGGAATAGATTTATTTACTTTTTTTGCTTCTAGATTTACTTGTAAAAGATATGGAAGTATATACGGAATCTTAAATCTCTTAAGTAGGATGGGTCTGATTTTATGTAGGACAATCGAAGAAAATAATTGTTATAAATATTATAATACTAAACAGGTAATAACTGGTTAAGCAATCGTTCTTAAAACCTAGACCATCATCATCATCGTTATACACGTTAGCTAGAGTTGGGAAACATGTCAGCTACTATGCTGCAATTTGTTTGAGGTGAGATTCATTGTATTTATTTTAAAAACAGCTTAATTGTTGGAAATAAGCAATAAGGAAATATATTCAACTCATTGAAAATTGGCAGGCGTTAAGGTAAATTATGCTTCCTTTTTCTTGTCAGTAGCAGGATTTTAGTTGTATTTTTTAGGTATTCATCCCAGTGGTTCACAAGTTACATAACGCAGTCATGGCCTAGTGGCTTAAGCTGCTGACTAGTTACCATCTGCCACTAGTGGTCATGGGTTCTAACCTCATTATCGGACCGAGGGAATGCGCACCATTGATGAGCACCAAAAAGGCACATCGCGGCTGATGCGTTCTCGGAATTGGCTGCGCTATGTAGCTTATAAACTACTGGGATGAATGCTTCAAAATTACAACCGAAATCATGCTGCTTACGTGCATTACAAAACTAATAACCACTCCTGTTTCCAAGTGTTATGGATATAGCGTCCATCTACAGGACCTCAGCAACTCACAGGTTTGCTACTGTCGTAGTTGGATTCCAATCCTTGATGTTTGGCAACTATCATTTATGCCTCACTGTCATAATCTGGCTGACTAGTGTTGAATCGAATCCCCTGACGAGTCCCAACAGCACGAACTGATCGTCTGGTGCTTCGCCGGCTGAGTAGCTTCCTATGTAGATTGTAATCGAATTGCAATGAAGCAAATGGTATTATATCCAAATCTGTCTACTTGTAAATAATATTTGACAGATTTATATTCAAGGAATTTCCTAGCTGCCTACTTGTAAACCCTGATGATATCACCTTGAGGTGTTACGTTGTTATCTACTCCACTATTTACTCTGCAAATCGTGATATAATGCGCAAGGAATGTCAAAGTTTGTGGGCAACACCCCTGCAAAACCTTTCGTAAACATTCGGAATTTTTACTGTCCTACAGGTGGCTTTAATGATTCCATAATACACATTTATCTGGTAGGCCATAAGCTACGAAATCGTAAATTAAGGTGGCGTTAGAATAGGAATTTGTATACAGTTTCGGATATACCAGGTGCTACGGTAGTTATGAAAAACGTAAAGATAAATATGCTGACCTAATTACTCAAAATCATTCTGAGATAAAGGTAGGCACCAGCTTTACCTTAAAGCTTTTTGTAAGAAAGCTGACATGAATGACATCATGTTAAGGTAAATGTTAAACATAACTAAGTTTGGTTAATTTATGATTGTGAGGTACGGCAGAACGTAGCATATTATATGAAACCACCTTAGTAGCATTTTTTAAGAATGAAAAACGGTGTAGGCCCCGAAAACTTGTATAAATGTTCCATGAATATTGATATGACTCAAGTTATCAAGTTCCCTGTTAGACTTGGAAACCAGTGTTTGAGAGTAGGTTAGCTTCCGTGTACTCATATCAAAATATGCGTTTGTATTACCCGAACATCATGATTGAGTTCAGGAGTATTGCACATATTTTTAGTGTAGCGTAGCAGATCCAATATATTAATGGATGACATGACAAGATTATGATATTCGACAACACTGCTGTGAAGCTAGAAACTGTCTATTCCCAGCCGATGCATAGAGTTTGCAGTAAACATCAGCAACATGATAAGAAAGAGCAACGAACTCTCTAAAGATATACAATGCTTATTAAAACTATATTTGTTATAGTAATTAACGAACTTGTGCTTGCTCATTCTCAAAGAAGTATTTACCCACACCAAACACATAACCCATGTTGTGTGGTATGTTACCATTTAGTAGCATTGCCATTAGCAGAATTAACTGTCTGGATTCAAAATTCACATATTACTGCACAACTAATGGTTAGCATAACCATTTAGAAAATAAATCAAGCCGCACTTGTCATTATCTATGAACATCCGTCGAAATAATAAGCTCTTGTTGACTCGCCAGATACTACGGCCACCGGTAGGGTATGGGATTGAGATCATATTGGTAAAGTAGAATCATCGTACATAAGTTCTTACAGCTGTGTTGTAAATGTGGACAAAACGTCGGACCACACTGTGCAAACATTATTCTCAATTATTACCGCTGCCAGCAAAAACGTCCACACATATGTCAGGACCTTTACAGTAATAACAAACTATTGGAGATTAACTTGTTCACTGGAGGTAATTTGTTTTGCCCTCTGGACGCTACTACCTAGATATATTTCTGAAAAACCGCACAGATATAGTCTAGAGAATTTTCCTTCTTCATTCGTTAATAGTGATAAATATGGCATATTGACTGATGCTCAGCAACGCACCCTCACAGATTTCGACAGCATGTGATCCGAGAAGTAATGTGACCTACCCCAAGCGGATGTGCTCCATGTGAAAGCTTGAACCGCAGCCCGTTTGCAGGCGGCACTTATCCGAAAATGAATCTCCCGGGCGTAGAGCGAGATAATTGCGCCATATTTAAAGATTCACAAATTGAAAGCAATTCTTTCATTCGTATGTAAATTTGATCAACTGCAACCGACGATTTTCGTTACATTCCCCAAAAATGCCCGGTTAGATTAACACATGAAAGATGGTGTCTTCATTCAGGTCTAGGACAAACCTATGAGCTAATGCAAAGCATGAGGCGAGCAAACTAGTAAAAACAGTGTGCACAAGGGATCAGTGATTGTGGCGAGAGCATATAATAAATTCGATCCGCATGACAGCATAACAAGTAAACACAAATACATCACTTGCTAGTAGTAGAGGGATTTAATAGATGTTGGTGTGGATTAGTCGCACTTAGACACAAGCAGACAGCCACAACACATCCAGGAAAGCGCTAGATGACCGTTTCGTCCTATTATGACTCGTCATTAGCGCACAGTCTCTGAATCCTGCCAGATTCGAACCCACGACCTTAGTCTTGCGAGTAAGCCATGGGCGACAGCAATGAACCGCCAAGAATGCTATCTAACTGGGATATAGCGCGGATCGTCCTCCACTGTCTTGCATCTAATGGATATACAGAGGAGAAGCCTGGCCCCCAGAGCAACGAATTCATTTGCAAGCCGCCACCAATCAAGGTGGCATGAGGGCTGCTAAGTTGACGACTATTTATCTGTAAGTTGTAAGGATTTTTGTCGGGTTTTTGTATAGATTGGTCGCAATTACACACAGGCAGACAGCCACCTCAAATAAAGGAAAGCGCAAGACGGCCGTTTCGTCCGACTGGGACTAGTTAGTAGCGAGCACCCACCGAATCTTGCTGGATCCGCACCCACAACCTTACTCTCGCGAGTCATGATTTATGTCACTAAGCCATGAGCAACAGCAGCAAACCAACATGAATAATAACTAACTGCGATATAGCACGGCTCATTCTCCACGGTCGTCGGTTTGAATCCAGCGGGATTCGGCGGATGCGCGCTATTGACGAGTCCCAATAGGCTGAAAAGTCCTTCTATTGCTTTTCGGATGTGTGGTGGTTGTCTGCCTGTGTCTAACCACGATAAATCTTCACGATAACCTCTATCATTTATGTAGAGCATTTACATAAATGTTTCACCTTTGTAGTGGTAACTATGGTCAGGATATTTCTTTCGTTCAATTTTAGAGACTCTCTTCATCAGTGAGAAGTGTGACTCGAATTATTATTGCAAATTATAGACTTGTGATAGACTGTTCAATTGCGAATCATAGATGCTCATTTAACAAGGCACAATTAACTTACTTTTCATGTACTCTTTATATACTATATTTATCTCATTACAGAAATAACCACCGACTGACTGGCAATCATTGATTCTTTCTCTTGCGTGTTTTTTATGGCGAACTGAAGCTACAAATATGTTGCCACATTTTCAGTAGAGGAGACTCGGAAATATGCGTCAGGGCAAAGTAACCACTTCAAACTTTAACCACAAATACGTTTGGCTCAAGCCAATCAAACAGAACCAAAAGCACCTCACCTCTGATACAAGTATCAAATATTAACTCGGCATTATGTGAAGATTGGCTGGTTATTTATGCTGCTTTGATTACTTGCATCATGAATCATGAATTTGCAGCGAGCCCTCAGGTTGTTGGATGAACATTCATCTTATCGATGCATAATTTCTGCTCTACCACCCATTAATCCTCAGCTACAAATGGACAAATATGGGTACATTTTACCTCAGCATAAAGACGATCTATATCTCAACCTCTATGTATACACAAATGTTGATGCCTCGAAGTAGAACGGATCACAGAATCGGAATCTAGGCGATAGGTTTCATCCGCCGCCGAATTTAATGGCACCCATACCTGATAGATGTGAAACTGGAATTAATTTTATACATATTCGGAATTGATCTAAAATATTCAGTATGCTAATTTCTTCCTTTTAGCAACTCACAACCTAAATCCTGTCAATAAAACAGAATTAACCTAATGAAAACAAAAATGGAACGCGATGACTCGACTGTTAATTTGACAAGGTCACCGCACATAACTGGTTGGAACACGCGACATGGTTGGGGAACACTCAGCCAAAATGTTGTGATGTTCGCTCTGACTGTGATAACACTTGCTCATGACAAACAGGTGTCAGCATCATTCAAGTATTAAGTATGCGGAAAATGACTGCCGCTGAACTGTCTGCAGCTGAGAGATAAAACCAGGAATCACTCCATCAATTAGTATTGCGGAGAACGTATTGAAATCCAGAGCAGTTCAAAATCAACCGCAGTGGCTCAACTTTTGCTAACTTGATAATATTAATTTCGCCGATTGCAGGCTCATCATCCTTCATCAGGTTGTCGAAGAAGCAAACTGGTAAAACGTCATGTTTTTATAAGCATAGCAGCAATTGCTGTAACAAGTAATGCATTTAAGTACTGTATGTCCTTCGATGCGCCAAGGATTTTCCTCGCAAAAGTAGGACTATTCACCTAAACAGCTTGAAGGTCTATCCCATATTAAGTTGGGTGAATTTTCTCGAGCAGACATATTCCATTAGGATGCATACTGCTGTCGAACTCATGAGAAACTAGTAAACTAACGGCAAGTAATTTAGTGACGTCCCCTTTTCGTTCATAATGGTAATTTATTATCCCATTTGAATACGTCATCAAAGGAAAGTATGATCAACACTCTAACATTTGTATCAGGTTGAAAACGTTCACCATTCCAAGGAAGTCTAAGATTAAATTTAATTTGTGGTATGCAATTATATGAGGCATATTTTTATCAAATGTTTTATGCCTAGTATGAAATGGATAGGTCCATATGTAAACAAGGCCGTAAGCAGACTGCGATTTTTAGAGCTTGCATTATTGAAAGTTTCACATCATATACACTCAATTTAATAAGAGGAACGTAGGTCAAATGTAAAATGAACCTAAGTATAAACGGCGATGGCGTGTTTTAATACAAAAGTGCGCTGGAATTTCACTTTAGGGAATGCATGGGATTTAGTAGAATGTGGACCATCACCATTCAAAAATAGGCAAAATACAGAGAAAATACCTGGTATACCACGAGAATTATCGGAAAATAGTCCCGAAATGTAAAGGTAAAATCAATGTTAAATACATGTACAGCAAGTATGCTGGGTATTATCCAAATGATTCTGTTGTGTCTGCACGAAAGTTTCGCAGTCATCTGCGCTTTTCATTTACGGCGGTCTATTTTCTTTCTTTGAGTGGACCGAACCTCTCCATATTTTCGATGACAAAAATGCTTGTGAATGCATAGATCCAAGCATAACACTATGCGTTCCGCAATACACATGGGTTATATTCTTATTGCATTGTCGTCGAGCTGGAGTTGTTCCAGAGGACTGTAACAATTTTAACATTATTTTGCGCATTTCACCGCAATTGTTGGCAAACAGTTGGCGTTTATTGTGATAAGGATTGGGTTTTTACTAGCAAATAATTGATGCCTGTAATTTTACTTGATCATATGCTACCGTGCTGGCTTTAAATATTCCACTAGGTTAGCTACATCGCACTTAGCATATTTTCTATGCTGGAGTAAACAAAGGGAAAGATGACTCAAAATATCCTTTAGGTTTCGTCCTAAAAGCATATGAGCAAATTGCACCGTGTGCATCTTGCCAGTAATTTATAACACATGCTATACTCCAGTCACCACAGCAGTGACTGTTTGCTTTTATCACTTACAGGAGAAATTATTTTTACTGGTACTTAGATAGCAAGGCATAGACAAAATATAGTTTTATTTCAACCAACATTATTGATACAAATAGCACAAGCTACTTCTTCAAACTTGAGAGGGAGTAAATTGCAGAGTGAACTTGTACATCGGAGAAGAATGGCAGCTCTAATTTTCCGTTCGACAAAGGGTCTATAAAATGAAGTTTTCCTTATAGCAAATCATTATGGTTTCTGGAATAGTAGAAAGAATCGGCAGTTGCTGAAAATGTTCCCACACCGGTGTATGAATAATAATTTGACGTGTTTAGTTAAGAGTGGAATTTGCATTATGACAGTCGAGATCAGTTTTTCAACGACATGGCAATAAGGGCGCATGTTTGGTCCAGTGAGTAAGCCTAAAGGAGATCAATGTGAGAATCAGCGCCTTAGGCTGGTCTAATCAACCAACTGCAATATCAATTTGGCTAATACTTGCACCACATACGCATTAAGTTGAATTCCAACCATTGGCATTCAACCTCATTTAAGCAGTAGTTTAGCTAATTCTCTTCCAAATTCACAATGTATAAAGTCAACGTTGTTATTACAGTGACGTACGGACGCTTGCTAAGAGATATTCACCTTCTCACTGAATGCGAACAATACTAGCTTAGTCAGCCTTTTTCATCACTGAATTACGAGGTGTCCATCCATTAGCAAAGTAAAACTTCCTTGTGAAGCAGGCCATTGATGAAGTGTGAAATAAAAGCCACTGTTATTTATGACATCTTTCGCAGGTTTGCTTGTTGGACAGTTACTCGTAGATACACAACTAAAATTGTACCTAAGACAAAGTTGATAATCTGCCGTACGAAACATTTTTGGTGG
>OX104069.1:101724059-101749566 GCA_944474145.2 Dicrocoelium dendriticum
CTGTCCTACAGGTGGCTTTAATGATTCCATAATACACATTTATCTGGTAGGCCATAAAGCTACGAAATCGTACATTAGGGTGGCGTTAGAATAGGAATTTTAACAGTTTCGGATATACCAGGTGTTACGGTAGTTATGAAAAACGTAAAGATAAATATGCTGACCTAATTACTCAAAATCATTCTGAGATAAAGGTAGGCACCAGATTTACCTTAAAGCTTTTCGTAAGAAAGCTGACATGAATGACATCATGTTTAGGTAAATGTTAAACATAACTAAGTATGGTTAATTTATGATTGTGAGGTACGGCGGAACGTAGTTTATTAATTGAAACCACCTTAGTAGCATTTCTTAAGAATGAAAAACGGTGTAGACCCCTAAAACTTGTATAAATGTTCCATGAATATTGATATGACTCAAGTTATCAAGTTCACTGTTAGACTTGGAAACCAGTGTTTGAGAGTAGGTTAGCTTCCGTGTACTCATATCAAAATATGCGTTTGTATTACCCGAACATCATGATTGAGTTCAGGTGTATTGCACATATTTTAGTGTAGCGTAGCAGATCCAAATTATTACTCGATGACATGACAAGATTATGATATTCGACAACACTGCTGTGAAGCTAGAAACTGTCTATTCCCAGCCGATGCATAGAGTTTGCAGTAAACATCAGCAACATGATAAGAAAGAGCAACGAACTCTCTAAAGATATACAATGCTTATTAAAACTATATTTGTTATAGTAATTAACGAACTTGTGCTTGCTCATTCTCAAAGAAGTATTTACCCACACCAAACACATAACCCATGTTGTGTGGTATGTTACCATTTAGTAGCATTGCCATTAGCAGAATTAACTGTCTGAATTCAAAATTCACGTATTACTGCAAAACTAATGGTTAGCATACCCATTTAGAAAATAAATCAAGCCGCACTTGTCATTATCTATGAACATCCGTCGAAATAATAAGCTCTTATTGACTCGCCAGATACTACGGCCACCGGTAGTGTATGGGATTGAGATCATATTGGTAAAATACAATCATCGTACATAAGTTCTTACAGCTGTGTTGTAAATGTGGACAAAACGTCAGGACCACACTGTGCAAACATTATTCGCAATTATTACCGCTGCCAGCAAAAACGTCCACACATATATCAGGACCTTTACAGTAATAACAAACTATTGGAGATTAACTTGTTCACTGGAGGTAATTTGTTTTGCCCTCTGGACGCTACTACCTAGATATATTACTGAAAAACCGCACAGATATAGCCTAGAGAATTTTCCTTCTTCATTCGTTAATAGTGATAAATATGGCATATTGACTGATGCTCAGCAACGCACCCTCACAGATTTCGACAGCATGTGATCCGAGAAGTAATGTGACCTACCCGAAGCGGATGTGCTCCAAGTGAAAGCTTGAACCGCAGCCCGTTTGCAGGCGGCACTTATCCGAAAATGAATCTCCCGGGCGTAGAGCGAGATAATTGCGCCATATTTAAAGATTCACAAATTGAAAGCAATTCTTTCATTCGTATGTAAATTTGATCAACTGCAACCGACGATTTTCGTTCCATTCCCCAAAAATGCCCGGTTAGATTAACACATGAAAGATGGTGTCTTCATTCAGGTCTAGGACAAACCTATGAGCTAATGCAAAGCATGAGGCGAGCAAACTAGTAAAAACAGTGTGCACAAGGGATCAGTGGTTGTGGCGAGAGCATATAATAAATTCGATCCGCATGACAGCATAACAAGTAAACACAAATACATCACTTGCTAGTAGTAGAGGGATTTAATAGATGTTGGTGTGGATTAGTCGCGCTTAGACACAAGCAGACAGCCACAACACATCCAGGAAAGCGCTAGATGACCGTTCGTCCTATTGTGACTCGTCATTAGCGTACAGTCTCTGAATCCTGCCAGATTCGAACCCACGACCTTAGTCTTGCGAGTAAGCCATTGGCGACAGCAATGAACCGCCAAGAATGCTATCTAACTGGGATATAGCGCGGATCGTCCTCCACTGTCTTGCATCTTATGGATATACAGAGGAGAAGCCTGGCCCCCAGAGCAACGAATTCATTTGCAAGCCGCCACCAATCAAGGTGGCATGAGGGCTGCTAAGGTGACGACTATTTATTTGTAAGTTGTAAGGATTTTTGTCGGGTTTTTGTATAGATTGGTCGCAATTACACACAGGCAGACAGCCACCTCAAATAAAGGAAAGCGCAAGACGGCCGTTTCGTCCGACTGGGACTCGTTAGTAGCGAGCACCCACCGAATCTTGCTGGATCCGAACCCACAACCTTACTCTCGCGAGTCATGATTTATGTCACTAAGCCATGAGCAACAGCAGCAAACCAACATGAATAATAACTAACTGCGATATAGCACGGCTCATTCTCCACGGTAGTCGGTTTGAAGCCAGCGGGATTCGGCGGATGCGCGCTATTGACGAGTCCCAATAGGATGAAAAGTCCTTCTATTGCTTTTCGGATGTGTGGTGGTTGTCTGCCTGTGTCTAACCACGATAAATCTTCACGATAACCTCTATCATTTATGTAGAGCATTTACATAAATGTTTCACCTTTGTAGTGGTAACTATGGTCAGGATATTTCTTTCGTTCAATTTTAGAGACTTTCTTCATCATTGAGAAGTGTGAGTCGAATTATTATTGCAAATTATAGACTTGTGATAGACTGTTCAATTGCGAATCATAGATGCTGATTCAACAAGGCACAATTAACTTACTTTTCATGTACTCTTTATATACTATATTTATCTCATTACAGAAATAACCACCGACTGACTGGCAATCATTGATTCTTTCTCTTGCGTGTTTTTTATGGCGAACTGAAGCTACAAATATGTTGCCACATTTTCAGTAGAGGAGACTCGGAAATATGCGTCAGGGCAAAGTAACCACTTCAAACTTTAACCACAAATACATTTGGCTCAAGCCAATCAAAGAGAACCAAAAGCACCTCACCTCTGATACAAGTATCAAATATTAACTCGGCATTATGTGAAGATTGGCTGGTTATTTATGCTGCTTTGATTACTTGCATCATGAATCATGAATTTGCAGCGTGCCCTCAGGTTGTTGGATGAACATTCATCTTATCGATGCATAATTTCTGCTCTACCACCCATTAATCCTCAACTACAAATGGACAAATATGGGTACATCTTACCTCAGCATAAAGACGATCTATATCTCAACCTCTATGTATACACAAATGTTGATGCCTCGAAGTAGAACGGATCACAGAATCGGAATCTAGGTGATAGGTTTCATCCGCCGCCGAATTTAATGGCACTCATACCGGTTAGATGTGAAACTGGAATTAATTTTATACATATTCGGAATTGATCTAAAATATTCAGTATGCTAATTTCTTCCTTTTAGCAACTCACAACCTAAATCCTGTCAATAAAACAGAATTAACCTAATGAAAACAAAAATGGAACGCGATGACTCGACTGTTAATTTGACAAGGTCACCGCACATAACTGGCTGGAACACGCGAATTGGTTGGTTAACATTCAGCCAAAATGTTGTGATTTTCGCTCTGACTGTGATAACACTTGCTCATGACAAACAGGTGTCAGCATCATTCAAGTATTAAGTATGCGGAAAATGACTGCCGCTGAACTGTCTGCAGCTGAGAGATAAAACCAGGAATCACTCCATCAATTAGTATTGCGGAGAACGTATTGAAATCCAGAGCAGTTCAAAATCAACCGCAGTGGCTCAACTTTTGCTAACTTGATAATATTAATTTTGCCGATTGCAGGCTCATCATCCTTCATCAGGTTGTCGAAGAAGCAAACTGGTAAAACGTCATGTTTTTATAAGCATAGCAGCAATTGCTGTAACAAGTAATGCATTTAAGTACTGTATGTCCTTCGATGCGCCAAGGATTTTCCTCGCAAAAGTAGGACTATTCCCCTAAACAGCTTGAAGGTCTATCCCATATTAAGTTGTGTGAATTTTCTCGAGCAGACATATTCCACTAGGATGCATACTGCTGTCGAACTCATGAGAAACAAGTAAACTAACGGCAAGTAATTTAGTGACGTCCCCTTTTCGTTCATAATGGTAATTTATTATCCCAGTTGAATACGTCATCAAAGGAAAGTATGATCAACACTCTAACATTTGTATCAGGTTGAAAACGTTCACCATTCCAAGGAAGTCTAAGATTAAATTTAATTTGTGGTATGCAATTATATGAGGCATATTTTTATCAAATGTTTAGTGCCTAGTACGAAATGGATAGGTCCATATGTAAACAAGGCCGTAAGCAGACTGCGATTTTTAGAGCTTGCATTATTGAAAGTTTCACATCATATACACTCACTTTAATAAGAGGAACGTAGGTCAAATGTAAAATGAACCTAAGTATAAACGGCGATGGCGTGTTTTAATACAAAAGTGCGCTGGAATTTCACTTTAAGGATTTAGTAAAATGTGGATCATCACCATTCAAAAAGGAGCAAAATACAGAGAAAATACCTGGTATACCACGAGAATTATCGAAAAATAGTCCCGAAATGTAAAGGTAAAATCAATGTTAAATACATGTACATCAAGTATGCTGGGTATTATCCAAATGATTCTGTTGTGTCTGCACGAAAGTTTCGCAGTCATCCTCATGTTTCATTTACGGCGGTCTATTTTCTTTCTTTGAGTGGACCGAACCTCTCCATATTTTCGATGACAAAAATGCTTGTGAATGCGTAGATCCAAGCATAACACTATGCGTTCCGCAATACACATGGGTTATATTCTTATTGCATTGTCGTCGAGCTGGAGTTGTTCCAGAGGACTGTAACAATTTTAACATTATTTTGCGCATTTCACCGCAATTGTTGGCAAACAGTTGGCGTTTAGTGTGATAAGGATTGGGTTTTTACTAGCAAATAATTGATGCCTGTAATTTTACTTGATCATATGCTACCGTGCTGGCTTTAAATATTCCACTAGGTTAGCTACATCGCACTTAGCATATTTTCTATGCTGGAGTAACCATAGGGAAAGATGATTCAAAATATCCTTTAGGTTTCGTCCTAAAAGCATATGAGCAAATTGCACCGTGTGCATCTTGCCAGTAATTTATAACACATGCTATACTCCAGTCACCACAGCAGTGACTGTTTGCTTTTATCACTTACAGGAGAAATTATTTTTACTGGTACTTAGATAGCAAGGCATAGACAAAATATAGTTTTATTTCAACCAACATTATTGATACAAATCGCACAAGCTACTTCTTCAAACTTGAGAGGGAGTAAATTGTAGAGTGAACTTGTACATCGGAGAAGAATGGCAGCTCTAATTCTCCGTTCGACAAAGGGTCTAGAAAATGAAGTTTTCCATATAGCAAATCATTATGGTTTCTGGAATAGTAGAAAGAATCGGCAGTTGCTGAAAATGTTCCCACACCGGTGTATGAATAAAAATTTGACGTGTTTAGTTAAGAGTGGAATTTACATTATGACAGTCGAGATCATTTTTTCAACGACATGGCAATTAGGGCGCATGTTTGGTCCAGTGAGTAAGCCTAAAGGAGATCAATGTGAGAATCAACGCCTTGGGATGGTCTAATCAACCAACTACAATATCAATTTGGCTAATACTTGCGCCACATACGCATTAAGTTGACTTCCAACCATTGGCATTCAACCTCATTTAAGCAGTAGTTCAGCTAATTCTCTTCCAAATTCACTATGTATAAAGTCAACCTTGTTATTACGGTGACGTCCGGACGCTTGCTAAGAGATACTCACCTTCGCACTGAATGCGAACAATACTAGCTTAGTCAGCCTTTTTCATCAATGAATTACGAGGTGTCCATCCATTAGCAAAGTAAAACTTCCTTGTGAAGCAGGCCATTGATGAAGTGTGAAATAAAAGCCACTGTTATTTATGACATCTTTCGCAGGTTTGCTTGTTGGACAGTTACTCGTAGATACACAACTAAAATTGTACCTAAGACAAAATTGAAAATGTGCCGTACGAAACATTTTTGGTGGACACAGGGATTCATCGATGAATCAGTTTACTTTCCTTACCGTAAATTATGGTGAATGAAGCTGTACTCGTCAGCGAAATGTGATGAAGAATATCATGCTGCAGAAGTTAATCTCCATTGCTTTAGCAGTGTCACTAAGACACAACTTGTAATCCATCTGAGAGTGTTTTGTTACTACTGAACTTGTCTTCTTCTGAATGCTCCCCAGGTGCTTGATAAATGTGCACTGCCCCACAATCATATTGGCTAGCAGCTCCTGATTCACTCAGTCTCATCATTTAGTCATGCAGTCTAGCTATCGCACTAAAAGCAATAACTCTCATCAACTTATTGTGAATGCGCCTCAGTAAGCTTAAACATGTTGTTCAGTCACAGCAGACAGCAATAAATGTGTTAGAACTTTGGCGGAAAAATCAGAGAAGTCTTTTATCTGAACTTCGGTTAAAGGCTGCAGAGGATTTGTAAAGACTGTATCCAGGGATATCTAAAAAATCAACGACGTACTAGTTTCATAGATCGCTTGTTTACTCGATTATGATTTTGCTTTAGACCAGTATTGAGACATGCCCAACACAAAAACGACTCTCAGACAAAGTGTTTGCGTCTCAGCAAAACAATGCATAACGTCCATACTCAGGTATTTTCGAAGTATCCCGCAGCGAACGCCTTCAGTCCCCTTTGGGCTCACGGAGATTGAAAGGCAAGTATAAATTTATGATTACACCCAAAGTACTTTTCAAAAGTTGAAGGAAAGGAATGCACAACATGCTTCTAGGTCATGTGATAATATAAATATGACGCAGCCGTGGTTGCACGCTGAAGAGACAAAGCTTGAATTCTCGCTGCTGGACGTGTTACACGTTCAAAACGACAGAATCGCGGAAGAGTGTGAAGCAGTGGGGCATTCAGACTCGTATTTCCCTCATTTTCTTTAGACCTACCTGCAGTTAAATAACAGAAACTCCTAGTTTATAACATTATTGCGCGGCCCTCCCCCAAATCTCTACGCCCGAAATATAATGAAATCTGTGCATTGCTCTAAGACAAAATCTAAAGTACATATACACTAACATCTTGATAATGCTTGATTTAAATGTACAAGCTCCGATCGGCGAACCATTGAAGATCCATCTAATTTAACTTTGAACCATTCTTCTACTTTATAATCACGTTATTCTGCCCACTCGGTTAAGAAAATATACAGGTCATTTGGTTACACAATGTGTAGGTCAATGGGCAAGATTGGAATAAACTTTTGTCTGTAAAAATCCACTGTAACCTAGCTATAGTGTATTTATTATTTTCAACTTCCTTAGATATTCGGAATTCAAAAATGCGAAATGCGAAACTTGAAAGGATGCGCACCATTACACACTACGTACGTTTATCCCAACTCGTTAGTAGCACAACGTGATCGTTCCTCGCCGAAAACCCCTTGTATGTTGGCTAAATTGTATTGGCCAGCAAATTCAGTCAAATGATTACATTTGTTTCAGATACAAGATTTCGCGGGAAACTGTTTTGCTATTTCCGTTTGTAAGGAACAGAGCGCAAATTATAGATGGCAGGGTACATGCCGCTTGACAAGAAAATATAACGTCTTCTATACCAGATACTTGGGGCATTTCGGTAGCCTGACGTAACAACTGCGCTCCACCACCCAGAAAAGACAAAGTTTAAATTAATAAAACTTGGTACAGAGGTTCAGGCCCATCCACATATTGCTAATCAAGAACATAAATGTTCTACTTTGGAGGTGTTTATTTCCTTAGCTTCGGACGAATAAAGGCCCAACAAGAACGGTCATTGATTTCGCAAACGTAGTACGCCCTCGTATTGCAGGATATCTCAGCGTTTTTGATCTGCCGCCGCAAATCTAGTACAAATCATTTACCCTTAAATCTACACTGCAGTAGATGACGTCTCTCAGAAAGCAAAGCTTCCATGGTGTCAATAACATTGCCCCAGACACATTGCGAACAGCAGCAAGACTACTGGCAATATCTTTGTCGCGATTATAACGCTGCTTAGACGAGAACCAGCTTCGTGCCATGGGGAAAAGGGAACTAACTACGCGAACCATAAAGACGGAAGTATTACTGCAGCCCAAAACTCTCAACCAGTATCCCTTCTCTTTGTTTAATCAATTTAATGGATTCCGTCCGTGCCGATTCGCCAGTGGGCTATTTGGAAAACTCCAATATTAAATCTCACACGCATTACGGACTCTGTCAAACGCGATAGTGGAAAGTACTAAGATATTAGCACGGAGTAGTTGGGTCGAGTAAGCTGGGGCTGGAGAAGACAAGGATGTGACGTAACTGGACTTCCTGAAGGCATACCTTAGATTCGGGCCCTAAAGCGTGCCGGTAAGATAGGAAAAAGGACCAGTTTATCCCCGATAAATTGCAAATTGTTTCGCGGGAGCCACATAATCAATTTGCACAGTGCTTACAAGCCAAAGCAAAGACTGAGCGAAAACGAAGGAAAAGTGACACCTACCGTCGTATTTACCTCTTTATCTGGCTTTGATTTAGACTAGAAGCAACAAGATCAAATATTACGGCATCCGTAACCTCTCCTGAGTTTTACTGCCATGCTTCTCTTTAAACAGCGATTCGTTTAGTACTTATTTTGAATTTTCGGACGCTGTTTCTGATGTGGCTTAGGTCTCCATTCTAAGGTAACGTTTATTTGGCTTTTATTTTGGTATTTATTCAGGCAATCTCCTCGAGTTTTCGGATATTTGCCCACGGCATCAAGATATGAAGCCGGATTTTGGTGTTTGCTGATCAGGATATGAAACAGTGTAACCTACATATGTTAAATCAGCGATTAATCCAAAATTTGCCACAATGCATATTGCGTAAATGCACGGTAATTTTGATACGACTTCCAAGTACCTAATGCCACAGGTTAGTTAACCAAGTGCTGCAGCGATCTTCCGCCGTACGCGACCTGGTTTGCTGGTTCAGGATTGACTGGGTTGTTACCGTTAATCCGGAAATGCATCAAATGTTTTTTTCAAGCACATCGGGTTGTTGACACGGATGTTCGGACTTACTGATTATATCATTTCCCGACATATGCTTAGTGCGCATATTTACCCATGTCGAATAGGGATTTAACTTTGGCGGCTATATTTAAACGAGATCTCAGTGAACTGGAGCAGCCGGAACATCCGAATTTCAGGTATTTTCTTGAAATGCGTATACTCCCGTATGAGTTAGGGTACCATATTTTGGACAGGTTAGTAAATGGTATTTCTGATTATGAGGCGACCTGATAATGGCATATTGATACGCCGCATTTCATATCAAATTGTACTTAATTCAAATCAACACCAACATATTTAAGATGTCAATCCTTAAAACTAGAAAAATTGTGCAGCTGTTTGGAGCGCCTTGGAATTTCTCTCTACATTCATGTTAGTTTTGCGTGGAATTCTTCACCGAATCGGTCGATTTGATACCGACACTTGCCGTATTTAAAAGACAGTTTGTTAACGCCTACAGAAAATTACATTTTGTTAATTAACACTAACACTCCATTAAAATCCGGGGATGTGTTTTGGATTTATTATGTCTAAATTATTGCTGCAGTGAAAGCACGCTCGTGGCTACAAAATAACCATCGATAGATCTTGCTTTGATAGTAACAGTACCTACTGCTTAGGATTAAATTCTTGTTATCCTTACCAGAACACCCAGTAGAACTTGTAAATAGTATTTCTTAACCCCCACAACGTTATTATTTGTTACTCGTTGCTGTTTTCCCCTTATATTTACATTCCACAAGTGGCTTGCTTGTTCTAATCATGAGAATCTTTGATCCAGAACATTATAATGACCATGGTTACATGATTCTACCTTGAAGGGCCAGCAATGAGACAATGACAACGTGACACCAGTCCGCAAAATTTAAGGTCAATCGGGGAGAGTTTATGAAGCAAACTGCACTCCAAAATTAGATGCATCCATTCTGTCATGCAGAACAATACGTAATTAAATGCAATATATAGCAGACATAAGAAGAAAATAGACTGAAAACAAAAGGTTCTATTCGGATTCTCTAGATGTTATGCAGAACCCGGTTCACAAGCATCGTAGCTTCAAGTTCTCTTTTGGATTCATTCCCAGCGATGTCCGGAAAAAGAGGAAATATTGCCACCGAAAACTCTTAACACAGACCTAAAATCTAGCAATCTTACTATGGTAAGAAGGATGAAAATGAATAAGGCTTACAGTCCGACCATCGTCGTATCGAAATAGGAGAAGGGACCGAAAAATAGGTTTTTGTGCAGTCATGTATTTGTGCTTTATTGTCCCTAGCTTCAAGAAAGAAGAAGTGGTCCATTTATCTTCCTACAATTTATTCTTAAAATGCTCTGATGCAGTTAGTTGAAAAGGAAAATATGTGTTTTGCAAACAGTACAAATTTGCAAACTGCAACCATGATCAATTTTTTAGCTTTTAGATGAGGATTAGAAGTCAACTCTTCGGTCAATGAGGGTCTCCATGGAATATTTATGAGTCTGCTTTGAATGCACCTGGTATATTTATTGAAAATGTCAAAAATGAAGTACATAAGAAAGCAATTAAACACGCTGTAGAAGGAAGAAGCTTTTGCTTTGCTCCCACTATCTGTGTTTTAATGCTTGGAAGTGCAGTACACACTGAACGATCTCAGTCAGATCATTCACAGTTGCTGCAGTGCGAGAAAGGCAATAATACCAGCAGAAAGAATCACATAACCTTAACGGGGAAGATCAAAATGTGGTTGCTTCAGTTCGTGTAAAAAGATAACTTATCCGTAACATGTGTAATAGGTTCGTGTGCGACTATCATAAAAGAACATATTTTAATCAATGACAACAGCAAATTTTGCCTACAGCGGAGTGAAAACTGACCACTGGAACGTATTGATGTTGTGCCGATCTTATAGCGTATTTTTATCGTGGGACAAAATGATATCGCATTGCAAAGCATGTAACCTTTTCCTGTTGGCATACATAGTTTAACTAAACATTATGGAATGAGCCTTGGGATCATTTTATGTGGTGTTGTTCTCCTGCAGTTAAATTCCTCTATCAAAATTATAAAATCCATGATTAAATATATCTTTTATAAATGTTGCGGTAAGAAGATTGACTAAATTCAAGAGAAGGTATGATGCAGTACGGCCAACCATCCTCACCTACACGGACAGTAACCTACATCGTGTGGAGGAGCTTTTCGGCTATATTGCGGTTGAATGTAAATGCATTATGTTTCGCTATCATCTACAATAGCTCAGTGGCGTAAGCTGTTGTCTAACAGTGCAATAAACCAGCAGGGATTTCTTCGATTCCATAAGGGAGATGGAGAAAATATGTACCGCCGAGGAGCTCAAGTAGAACATGTGAATTTTCGGAGTGGATTGTATTCTAACAGCCATGAATGAAATAAATCCGTCCTTATCCGTCTGTTCACAAATAACTCAATCACTTCGTATCGTAGTGTATTTAGATAGTCTAAGTGAAGAACAAATATATCAACTTTGATGCATTTCTTCTACTAGGTATGTATTTGCTGAAATATATTTTCTTAATCACATCTAAATCAGGGTTATAAGAAACCTTCTTTCGTCGACATTATCCTAATGCATAAACTGGTCGCATGTTTTTCATTAAGTGATTGGCATAATATTGTTAAGATCTCAATTTAGAGTTCATAATGTAAGAAAAGTGGATACAAAAGCTAACGAAAATGATTAAAAAGTAGCCGTGACAGGCACCATCAGCAAGATCAAATAAATCAGATCTATACCTATAGCAAGAGCTGAAAATCACGAAAGGACGACAAATGTTAGGGCCGTTAATCCAGGGAAATACAACAATTTTTTTGGGATGCCATAGTATAAACAGCGAAACCGTTGTCCGCTTATCATGGAGTAATCCCAGATTTATCTAGGCAGTCCTGAGTACGCATCCTTTTCATCTTCGTAGAAGGCAATGAGCTAAATATTGGAACAGTATAGATTCACACTGTTTTGGTAATAGCTCAAATTTATACAAGTGAATCCCGACAAAATTCCATATTGTCACTGTGAGACCGGATTTCATAAACATACAAACCTGCGCGCACTTTCTCAATGCCTGGAGCATTATTGAAACTCTCGAATACTGGACAGTCACCTATCAATTATTAAGATGCTTATAGGCCAGACGGAAGTAATCACCTGGAACACCATCTGAGGTGAAAAGCTGGGACAATGCTCTACTAGGTAGTACACAATCCCTGTATCATTGCCGATGTCATGAAGTTCCAGTATTCAAGCGGTATGTTGTTGTCACAAATAGCACTGCTTTCCAGATTTCGGCGAATTGAACGACAGTATAATGAGTAGTGAAACTTGGAGTTCATGACGTCCTCCATTGTGCATTCCCATCTGATACTCTTATCCCCACCTTTGTGACACTTACTATTTAGATCTAACCATTAAGACAACAATTAAAATTATGCATTAGTTCTGCCATTTTCACGTTAGCAATGGTACCGAGCAGTCTCTCACTCTTATCTGCCCCTTCAGAAATTAATGTGTATATTGTTTTGGAGAGAAAAAGCTCAAAATCCAACTGCGTACGTTATGGTCTCAGTGATCGAATGACCAAGGTTCACCTCGATTCCAGTCAGGGTCATTAATGAGATTGCGGGTTGCGATCCATCCACCAAAGAAGTATTTAATAATTACCCGCCAATCCCCCACTAGACCTTGTGCTAAATGTTGCCCGTCGTGAGTAGTTAACAAAGGGGTAGATATGTCCGGTATTATTCCAATTGTCCCGCTTTCGAAACATGCTATATCCACCTAGTTTGATCAAAAGAAGGCATAATCGCATTGTGCAGTACAGTATTTTCGTGCGGACAGCGCTTACTTTTGATCCGTTTGAGCTTCGGTCATGTTGTTCTCGTTCATTAGTGGTATCCTCCTTTCCAACTTTAAACCTGATAGGTTCAAAACTGCGCACACCCAACATCAAAGTTTACTGCCTGCGGTATGTTTGTTTGTGTAATTCAACGGACATCCGCGCTTTTCTTAAAGGGGAATCTTCGGTCGTAGTTAAAATATAGTTGCGAAATGTCACGTTCGACGATTACCTTTCATTGTCAGACGCCTTAGTTTAGCAGCAGAACTGTGTTCTTACTGCAGTGAAGACCTGCTAACCAATACTTTCTAATTAAATGTATTCGGCAAATGATTTAGGGATGCAGAGTAGCCGATTGGTTAAAATTGAATTTTTCTTTATTAATCCGCACCGGCTTATTACTCCATCATCAACGCCATGTGTTTATGCTCATGCATAATTGGGGTAGAAGATTGTCTTATATTCATCCCCATCTTTCATGAGGATCCAACGTATATATCATTGGAGTTAGTCTACACGTTACCTAGTTTGGGAGACGAAATTTCTATGCTGGTCATTGTCATGGTGTTTAGCTAGTCAAATAAGGGGCGACGTAGGAATATTCACAAAATAAATCTCCATGGCTCACTAAAACCTGGTGTGCTCAGCGCGAGGCTTTTGCCCTAGATTAAAGTCAGCCGTGGAACATACATCAAATATAGATTATTGGAACTTTAGAACAATGGTTAACTGCGGATAAAACGCCAATGCATGATATGTCCCGTGGCATGGCTTTGTGAATTACATAATTAGCAAATGAAATTCCACTAAAGTGAAACGTGCAACTCTGGGCTGACCATATTATCCCGGTTAACGTATCAATATATCCGCATCCCCCGATTTCGTGGTTTTTAGTGAGAACGATGTATGTCATCCTCTATTTAACTTTCATGACAAAATAAAGGTTGTTACTGCTAGGTAACCGAGATCCGGAAACCGACATCCTTTGCCTGAAGGCACTACATGTGTTACTGCTGAAGAGAATCAGCAGTTATCGTGATTCCCTAAAAATTTACTTGGATGTGCAATAAGTCCTAATTATGTGGGTTAGGATTTTCCTGTCTCAATTTTTAGAACTGAGAGCTGTGCTGATCTCCGTAACAGTTACTGAGTGATTCTCCTTCATGTGCTGTCAAATTGAAAGGGGGCGGTTGTCAAGGAAAACGAATCGGACCACATGAACACAAAAGTTTATTACACCGGAGCAACACGCCTTCCATTAACACCAGTCATGCACCAACAGCTTACGTTGATAAATGAGTGCTTCATTTATCAACGGTGTGAGAGATTCATTCCGCATTATATTAAAGCAAAAGTTACAGCGTTTTAATTCACAAATGTTATGCTCCAACACAGCATTCGAAAGATTGTGCCGAATATGGTGTCGTTTCCGTTATGCACGTTACAATGCTGTATAACTATGTCCCAATTTCACGTAGTAGTTTGACAGAAGCGGCCGTCGATGGGTCAATAATCAATGTGAATACCTGGAAGTACCTGGATTGGCAACCTTCTACTCCAACAGCGGCTGCAGTGTGTGTATCTGATAATTACTTTTAGTCCGACAGAAATTCAATGCAGGAATTCACAGGTTTCATTGCTGGTATCGTGAGTGTTCCCAGTGCCGATCCAAAGTCTTGAAGTTTTATCAGGAGCTAGATTAGCATGTCAAACTATGGCGGTTGATTAAAAGCGACACGTAGCAAGGTTACCTACATCTGTCTATTGTCTCCGATGATCTAAAAATGGGGCATGATATAGGTACATAAGGCGATCACAGACTAAATATGGTCTGTATAAAGCGTACACTTGACCCATTAATAACATGCTGCACTTCAACGACAACATGTGTCACATGCCACCAAAGTACTCAAATATACTGACTAAGGCCATGCATTTGAGCGAGCAGTATTCCACAAGTTTGTATTTTAAAAAGGTGCAGGAAATGACTGATTAATTAATTCTTGTGGTAATAGCAAATAGTAGTGATATTGAGTATAAAACTGCCGTTTTTTGCGTTAATAATTCTTCGAAACTCGGAGAAAATTTCATTTTCTTTTATTGAAATATTTCCAGCAATTTATATGTGTGGTGCACGTCTGTTTTTGCCGGTAAGTTCGTATTGCTGGCTATGGGAGCACAATATATTTGGTTAATTAGTGGTTGATAGTCATGTGGTAGCCAATTAGCATTTTGACAACATAACACGCATAAAAAACGTTAGCTTTTACAATTTTTAATCCATCGCAACGGTGCGTTATTTTGCGTTCATAGAGGAAGTGTTTTCTCTGATTTATACGAATACTGAACCATATTACAGGTAGGAAATCCAGAACATAATAAAAAAGGTCCATTTCAAGGAATGAATATAAATTTTAATACAAAAGAAGTTACTCATATTTGTTATTATTTGGATTAGAATTTTCGCGCAATAGGCTGGGGGAACGCTAATATTTGAGAGCGGGATCCTCATGAGCGTGATCACGGCATGCTCGTGAAGGAAGACCTTGGTATTTTGAGGCAGACTATAAAGGCATCAAAGAAAGCAAGTACGCCCATCAAATCTCTTCGTAGAACGGTCGGCAAGGTTGGCGCCACATTCTTCCGCAAAATGGTGTTTAATTAACACCGCAACTGAAATACGCTATACAAGTGTGGCAATCAGGAAGGAAGCGCCACCCCACCTCGATCATTGCAACAAAAAGCAAGGTGGTAAAAAAACCAAAGGTTTGTCCAGTCTTTCTTACGCAACCAAATGTACAGATTAAGTCATCGGCATGTACAAAGCGAATAAGAAATGTGTAGCAGATTCCTAAAGCCGCATACACATATGCCAGCTTTTAAGAAAATCAGACAAATCATATCTATAAATTATTAGCGGGCAGTAAAGTTGCCTGTAATGTGGAAGAAACATTTGCCTCTATACGTGTCACGGCAATGAGAAGCCCTTTTGACACATGAAATTAATGTTTCTAATATATCCTTTTTCAAAACGTGCCTCCACACGGTTCTCACACGTATGCAATAAGAGACATATCTCATGACCATTAGATAATGAGAAAAAAGCACAACAATGAGACGACAGTGTCATAATCCTCCTAAAATTCGGATGGGAGTATTTGAACTTGTGCTACTCCAAAATCATTGATGAGTCATACTTTTGTCGGGTTTTCTAATGACACTTTTATATGGTAATTTGCATTATGACGATTCTACGGTGCATGTTAAACATTCTTTATTACACCCTTTGTAAACCAGAACTGGACCTGTGTTGTTGTTATGTTAGCTCGTCCTATAGTCTCGTCTACTTAAACGCAGCTAAGTGCTATGTTGTCCATGCATGTCATCACCAGAGGAACACGAATAAAATAAGAGACTTTATCTTTTTAAAAACATTCCAAGCTTGGTATTTCAACCTACTGGTTCAGACAGTGCTCAGCTGTTCTAAACAATCCGAGAAAGCGACAAAAATCAACAATCAACATGCCAGTCTTTAGCACGGGGCACTTGATCGCTATTGCCAACCAGTTCCTCCACAAATGCTTAATGCCTATGTGCGACTGCACGTGGATTGTGAAATCTAAGCTTTTGGTCTCTGTGGCGAAATACACTCACGCTGTTTTCCAGTCTGTGCAACGAACAACACCTAACATTATTAAGGGATTATGTTATAGGTCATAGCAAATCAGCTTAAAATCTCTGGAAATGTTTAGCGCCGCTTGTCATGTATGAACCGTGACCTCTTAATTGTTTAAAATACATTGATACCTGCCGAACAATTTAGCAGCCTAACTTCCTGAAATAGTCAGAACACCAACCTAAGAGTCCATCATCCAAACAATACAACACTGCGTGGCCATCGGTAACGCCGATGCAAATTCCCCCTCAAGTGTATTCGCCTTCTAAACTCGCCTAACCATGATTAATCATGTCCTACATAAACAAATATTTCAAAAGCCCATTATTCACTCACTGCATCATGTAGAATTCTGATTGTGTGACTTGCGTTTTACAGGGTTATATACTACATGTAAGCTCGTGTTTACAACTTCCAAATATGCAGGATTATAAATGAAATGAAGGAAACGATCGGTGAGCTCACCAACACGCACACAAAGCTATTTACGCGAGCTGAATACCATCTCATTCATGTTATCCATAATATGGAAGGATCTTAATCAGTTCCTAAAGTTTTCCACACGGCTTGCTGAAGCTAACAGTTACGCTCGGTTTCTGAATGATTGTATGAATACTCGTGAGTACCCAACCGCATTTTGGAAATACCTTCGCCGAAACCGTATTTCGCCCAACTCTAAAACTCTCCGTCGTCAAGCCCTAAATCAACGTGACACTATTTGTGGTAAAATTCCTGAATTTCAACGCAACGTCGCTCAGAGAGGATCCATTGTTGATGTGCTCACTGTAGATGAAAATCAGCAGTTTGTGGATTATGTTCAACAGATCTTGCAGAAGAATGCAGATGAAAAGTGATGCATTGACTCGATCACTTAGCTCCATGAAGCCACAGGCTGCTTTCCCAAAACATCCAGAAAAGTATGTTAACCATTTTTCGAAATTGATGCTCACGCCTGAACTACTTGAAATCTTGTCATCCGGTTGGAAATTCTGTTATTCTAAAAGTAACGAACGTCAGTTAGATACCGAGACACAATTTGAAAACCTGTTAGCACAAACGAAAGATTTATTCGCGCTATCAACCGATGCCCTAGAAGGTTTCAAGTCCTCGCTGGTCAATTGCTGTTACCAATATCGAAACTGCCAGGTGAATCAACGTGGCCTGATTACTCGTAAAATTTTGAACTCCCTGAGAGTGTTTAAAAACAAAAAAATATAGTCATCTGCAAGCCAGATAAGGGATCCTCCGAGACGAAACGAAGTTTTGTGTAAAACTAGGTGAGAAGGATCAAATATCCAAAACGGAACAAAACCTGACGAATTGCCTGAATGATCTATGTACCCGCGGTTTTATATCTAGTAGTCAGTTTGAAAGTCTGAGGCCAGTTGGAACATCTATCCCGCGAATGTATGGACTGCCAAAAGTTCACAAAGAAGGTGTACCTCTACGCCCAATATTGTCCATGACAAACTCCGCATGTCATCCAACAGCCAAGTGGTTGGCAGAATTACTGGAGCCAAAAAGAAAACGAATTGCCAAACGTAGTGTTCGGGATAGTCTTACATTCGTAGAGCACATTAGAGATGGGAATCTGAAGGAGAAGAATATGTTCTCACTTGATGTGGCTTCTTTATTCACGAATGTCCCGCTACTAGAAACAATAGAATATCTATGCAATTATGTGCATGATAACAGCATGCATGTAGCTATACCCTTACCAAGCCTGAAAGAATTACTTCTGAGATGCACCTACAACATTCAGTTTCTTTTCGACGGCATATATTATCGGCAGAATGATGGGGTCGCAATGGGGTCCCCACTCGGAGCAGTGCTGGCAGATATTTTTCTTGCCAAACTAGAAACTGAATCACTGGGGCCATTTATAGATTGTTTCGACCATTACTATCGTTATATGGATGACATATTCTGCTTAACCAATAAAGATATCTCTCTGGAGGATATATTGTCAGAGTTTAATGGTGGGCACCCGCCGATTAAGTTCACCTACGAACTTGAACAAGATGGCCAAATCTCATTTCTGAATGTACACCTTAGTAGACGAAATGACGGTTCCATATTAAGGAAGACAAACAGAAAGAAGACGTGAACAGGTCAGTATACAAATTTCAGTAGTTTTGTACCGCTTAAATACAAGCGTAACTTAGTACATTGTCTCACCTCAAGGGCGAAGAAGATATGTTCAGAGGATGCTCTGGAGGATGAGATGAAATCCATCCAGAACACTTTGTGTGAAAATGGTTATCCAGACAGATTTATTCAGCGCAACATGCAGCCCAAAATAACACCGGTCGTTAAGGACGTAGTCGCGCATAAGGCCCTCTTCATCCGCCTTGGTTATAAAGGTGATACATTTAGTGAGTTCTTAACAAGGAAACTGACGTAATCGATAAAGAACACCTTTCCGGCTGCGGAGTTATGATGCATCTTCGCCACGAATCAGTTGATTATGTGTGCAACAAGGACAGACTGTCGAAGCTGACCTCTTCTTAAGTTATCTACCGATTTGAGTGCACTTGTGGGGCAACATACATTGGTCAGACGGCTCGTCAACTGTCACGTCGCATTAAGGAACATTGCCCTAAGTGGTTGTTGAACGGGGGCACCGAAGTACTTACAAGCGGTATCTTGTCTCAGCTTTTCAAATCTGGTCAGCAGGTTAACCTCCCGAATGCATTTACGGTGATTTATCAGGTTCCAATGAGCAAATCGAAAGGCACGCGGTTAAGGATGCTCGCCACTGCAGTGGCCATTGCGATCCGCATATTCGAACCCCCGCTGTGCTCTCAGAAAATGTTTGTTCAATCTCTATACCTGCCCTGGCCGAACAACCCTCAGCCTAGCCGTCACCCAGACATCGGGTCAGGCCTTGTGATTAAGTAACCCTCAATCGATCTGTGTGTATGAGACAGTGGCGAACTATTCGCTCTCTAACCATTGACCGAGTCAGTTCAGAACAAACCCCCGAACCAATCACTACCCATCACTTTGTAATTTAACCTTATATGATTGTACCGGCCTTTAGATGAATCATTGAAAACAATTGTTTGCCTCAGACTGATGTTCTTCATGAATCACTGAGAATGTTCCACTTGTTAATATGGAAGCTTTTGACAATAGTTTTTAACTCGTTCTGTGCTATTTTCCTACTTTGAAATAGAATAAATGAAAGACATACTCTGTTTCATGAACTAAAAGCATTGCGAGGACTGCGATTTTGCTCTTCAATAAGGAGAAAATGTTTGCTGACATTGCTACTCTCTACTTGAGAGTCTGCTGGGCAGCTAAGTCACTAAATAACTGATCAACTAAGTATACGGACACATCGAATTTCAAGACTGTGAGTCAGTTAAATGTAACGAGTAGGGTGTTGCAAAGACAGATGTAGACAAACAAAAGATGCTCATATTTTCTGAAGTACTGTGGTACTTTTTATGCAAATATGCAAATTAGATGCAGTGTAAGTAATCAGCGATGGCTGGTATGTTCGTCGCTTTACTCACTTGAATAAAACGTGGAGAATTGGCGGGTTTTAAGTAAAATGGTTGGCACAAATATTTAGCTCTAATCCAGCTCCCAATTAAAGCATTTGTAAACAGACAGTATTCTCCCGAATAATTCGATTGGAGCGTTTGATAGCTTATTTGGCTTCACATTTGCAGAGGTAAATCATCGGCAGTTAGAAGGAAGATCTTGATGTCATCATCATCAGCACTAATGCAACTTATCTGAAGGTAATAATCAGAAAATATGTGTTACGATAAACAGGATTTACGAGAAAAAAAGATATAAAACATTATAGAAGAAAGTATCAAACAAAAAGTACAATACTACGCTTACCGTCATACTAACGCTGACGCGTGAGAAAGCGGTTGCTGGGGAAGATAAGCGGGAGGTGAGTGACCAAGAATATAACAATGCAAACATGTCAACCAGTGTATCCAACCAAACGTGTTCATCGTTCTTCTGACAACGTCACGGCAGTCGGCAGACTCCAAAAGACACCAGCTTCGAAGTGAGGGTCTCAATTGCTCTTGGCCAAGTCATTGATCGTAATCTTCTTCTCCTCTTTTCGTTCACACATACGGCGTGTAAATTACACACGCCGCGCGCGTCAGTGTGCTGGCATGCGCTTCACTTGGTAAAATCCATCGCAGCAAAGTGAATGTTATGACGGTCATTTGCTCTCCTTTCATCAAATACGCGACTCTTTGCACGCCGATTGTGATGCGATGTTTTCACCAGACATTTAGCTGTGAAAGCAGCAGTGATCAAAAGTAATTTGCCTTGATTTATGTCAAATTGATAGGCCAGGTTCCACAAATGTACAGGCTGGTTGTAGGGACGACTGCAGTGTTAACTCCACGCTTCAGGGTGAGAGTGATCTCATACCAATGTCGTTGATGGATATTACAAAAAGCGACTCTTGCTTCTGCTATAATTTTTGTGACTACCTTTTTATTTCCACGGGCGCAACAACACTGCCAATATATTTGAGTAACTGGATGAGTTGTAGCTGATTGCCACCAAGGGTCATGGCAAGGGTGAGTCCTTGGCGATCTTGGAGAAGAACATCAGAATTCGAGGGACAGATTATTGCGCTAAAAGACTGACAGCCAGCGATTATCTGTCCAGTAATTCTTATCAATTTTGGAAGATTTCAAACGAGAAATAATTCCCAAAGACAAAAGCAAAAACAAACATTAGCGAATGAGTTTGTTTACGGGGCTTCAATCTCTAGTGGAGTGATTCGAGTTAGCGTGCTAGGCCCGTTTTTATTCTTAATCTATTTCAACGATTTCCTTGATAAAATCTCGTATGGGAAGCCGTTCATCTTCACTGATGATGTTAAAATTGTGTATTGTTCCGCCCCTGGGAAATGTAGTCCTAACTTAGCCTATATTCAGTCTGACTTGTCCGCATTGGAGCACTGGAGTAACTCCTGGAAGCTGCACTTCGCAACTGACAAGAATAATCTATTGTCCCACGGCTGTGGCCCTTCTCTGAACATCATTACATTAAACCATACCCCTATTCCTGTGGGTGGCGCAGTCCGAGACCTATATCTAAGGTATTCTGCCTCGTTTAATTTTTTAGAGCGTTATGTTCTCGCAGGCTTCTGTAAGAAATGTGGTAGCCTAAATAAGTCGAGCTATTATTTTGAGGGATTCCAGGCTTCAAGCCTTTAAAATATCTGTTAGGCCGAAGCTTGAGTACTGTACCATAGTGCAGAGTAACCTGAGAAAAGTGGATATTACAGCACTAGAAAACATTCAACGATCATTCAAAAAGTTTTCTGAACATGCCTAATACTATGACATACCGTGAGCGTTGCGAGGCGCTAAATCTGGAGCCACTATGGCTGCGCAGACTCAAACTTAATCTGTGCCTTCCATACCGCTTACTTTTCGAGTTAAGCTTCACTACTCAGCCACAACTCGAGTTTCAGACTCGTATGTGCTATGAACTAAGAAACAGCTAGCGCACTCTAAAATTACCAATGTCTCGTGCAAAGCTCCGCTCATATTTTTTCTCCGTAAAATATGCGCTAATATGGAACAAACTTCCATCGAGTGTTAGACACTGCACTACCTATCCACGATTCAGACGCATGATTAATATTCACCTGACTGGTGCAAATATCTGGTCAACATTAAGCCAAACGGTGACTCTAGATGATTTGTATGAGGAAGGTCCTGGATACATATAAAAGTTACCATATCCTCTATTCGTTTCAAAAATATAAGATTACCTACATATAGTTGCATTCTTGAGTATATATTTGAAAAAGATCTTACCCTTATCAATCCGTCTAACTAATTCTGCTTTCTCCTTTGATGCACTGGTTCGTAGATGCTCTACGCCTTTCAAGCTGATGTCTCTGCACCATCGTCCTCACTCGCCAAGATTTTCCATCAAATTGTGATTGGTCTATCGGCAAGCGTTTGTATTCATCATTATATTTTAAAATTCCTCATACTTTATCTTCTTCTTTGTTTCACTGTTGGTCATGACTGGGCTGATCTTTTGTGGTGACGGATTACAGCTTCCAACAAAAAGTATACCCATGCAAACCATATTACTACTGACTCGCTGGCTTAAAACAAAATAGTGCCATGCTTGATTGTTGCGCAAGACAGAAAGGGCTGAGGCTTCATCGCCTATGATGTATGCATAAAACAGCCCTAAAAAAAGACAATTGATACCTAGTTCTGATGGCCTATTTACTATCCTGCCACACAGGCACAAAGCCAATTGGAGCATAGATGTGCGGGTGAAACCCATCGTGGAAATAACCTGCATGAAAGCAAGTCCCCTGGGGACAGTTCCATGGATGACCGCACTACTTTACTTGAGCTTTCCGTGGAATGTACATTTATTATTGTTCCCAGGTTCTTTATCGCTACACTTTTTCCGAACTGATAACCACTTCAAAAACCCATATGGGAACCATTGATCAAAAGACGAATAATTAACTATATTATGCGATCACGTTGTACATGCTGATAAGATCACCAAATTGGTCTGTGCCCCGCACCGCTGAGGAACAAAACGTTCATTTATGTTTATTTATTTATTTATTTACGAAACATCTGATTGTTAAACACTGCTATGAGTTTCGGAGAATGTTGCAATGTACTTTATCTCGAACCAGTTTGGAATCGGCGATTGAAGCAAAAAATGTTGTTGCTTTTCCATGTGCTACACAGAATACCTATTTTTACCACTTTACACACAATCTGCAACATTTATGAACTCGCGCGCTTGGCAACCAATGTTTTATACTGTATATACCGAAGGCTAGAACGAACGTCTGCTCTAATTTATTCATTCTCAGTTATGGTTATCTGTGGAAAAACCAGCAATAACACTCAGGTCATGTGACATTGTAGCATCATTTAGAAGCAGTCGCTAATTACCTTGATTTAACTACTCTAATCACTAAATTCACTCGGGAAATTTTTTCGATTAGCTATTCCGAGAGGGGCCCAAAAACACAAGCACCATTGTTTTTCTAACTAGGCCTTGGCCTCAACCAACCGCTAGAATGTTAATACAGGAAACGTATATCACAATCTTCCATCTATGCATGTCAATCATGCAAGAGCATAAATACTTTTGTACAAATGTATCTGTGCTGCTATAGACAAAGTTGCTCTCATCAAGAGAATTAACGCATTATTATTATTATAACTAAGGAAAAGATGTTTACTGATGTAAGTATATGAGCGTGCAATCACCGCAGTATAAGTATCATTGACTGCAGTTCCACTGAAAGTCCAAAAATTAAGTCAACAAATATGTGCCAGGAAAATGGGACGTAATCTGGGACATAATTGTCAGTGAAATCTCAGACACACTTGTTTGGCCTTTGGCGATGAGACACGTGAGATAGTGCAGCGAAATGAGTACACGCACAATACGAGTTTACGATTCTACCAGAGTAGGATCACAGATGAGATATCCTGTTCGAGCATTCCACTCTTGCCAAATGGTCCGGAAGAGACTTTCCGGCAGCATTAAAACTGACTAAGTCTTAGCCTCACCTAGAGTAATCAGCAACTAATAACGAAAATTGAAAGTGCTTATAGCAGTTGTTTCACAAATTGACTAAGTTTGCCGTGTAGAGTAGCAAAGTAAACTTCAGTGACTCCTAAAACCAAGCACTCTCACTCTCAACCGGAACACGTCTGGGCATACAACTAGGAGTTCATGATCAACATTTCCAATCAGATCAGCTGAGTTGTGTTAGTTAAACACCTCAGCAATGTGCACGTACTGCGGACAAAAATCAAGCTGATATGTCCCGCAGTGAAACCATCATTTGTTCGATGTACAAATCGGAAATGCTTGGCAGAAGCCGGAGAAGCCTCGTGACTCGTCATGACCATTACTAATGCTCTTATCATTGAGAAAATTTCAATTTGTGAGCTATACTGGGTTAAAATGATTCAGGGCCAAACTAATATTACTCCACAGGCATGTTGACAGCCTCCGTAAAGCATGGCGTCACACTATCTGTCACAAAAGACAGGACATGAGCGCCGACGAAGCTGCCGCCGTAGACTCTGACCTAGACCATAAAGCATATTCTATGTTACCGGTTGCAATATTTGCAAGTCGTCCTCAGTTTAGCTTTTATGACAAAATAAAGGGTCTTTACTGTGAGGTAACCGAGATCCGGAAACCGATACTATTTGCCTGAAGGCCCTGCATTTGTTGCTGCTGAAGCGAACCAGCAGATATCTTGATTCACTAAAAAATTACTTGGATGTGCAATAAGTCCTAATCATGTGGGTTAAGAGTTCACTGTCCCAATTATTAAAAGTGACAGCTGTGCTTATCCCAGTAACTGTCATTGAGTGATTTCCTTCCTGTGCCCTCAAAGCGAAAGGAAGCGGGTGTCAAGGAAACCGAATCGGACTATCTGAATATACAAATTCGTTGCACCGGGACAACACGCCTTCCACCAATACCATTCACACGCCAACAGCTTACTTTGATAAATGAATGCTTTATTTCTCAACGGTGTGAGTGAATCATTCCGCATTATACTAGAGCAAAAGTTACAGAGTTTTGATTCACAAACATTATCGTCCAACACAGTATAAGAAAGATTACGCTGCAGCTGGTGTAGTTTTCGTTATGCAGGTTACAATGCTGTTTAGCTATGTCCCACTTTCACGTAGTAGTTTGACGGAAGCGGCCGTCGATGGGTCAATAATCAATGTGAAATACCTGGAAATTTCTAAACCTTATAACCCCTGGATTGGCAACCTTCTGCTTCAACAGCGGCTGAAGGTGCATATCTGATATTTACCTTTACGTTTGAATGAAATTCAATGCAGTAATTCAC
>OX104069.1:101750066-101799710 GCA_944474145.2 Dicrocoelium dendriticum
TGGGGGTGTATTAAGGGGGTGGTTGGTGATATTAAGTGGGTTAGGGAGGTTTGTGTTTATGGGGGTAATTTTTTTGGGGGGGGGGGGGGGGCGGGGGGGGGAGGGGGGGGGGGGGTGGGAGGGGGTGGGGGGGAGGGGGGGGGGGGGGGGGGGGGGGGGGGTGGGGGGGGGGATGATTGGGTTAGTGGGGGTAATTTTTCCTCAAACTTGAAGAGCTTTCGGCTAAAAGGGATCAAGCAATGCTCTAATGTTCCTCGGGCAGTTCGGAAAGAACAGTCTTCGACTTCGACAAGCATGACAATTGCGCCGACTATGTGTCAATGTGCACGCGTGCTTGTCGTGTATTCATCGCGGCTGGGGAATTGGTCGAGGTGGGATTTCTTTGTAGGGGCTGTAGTGCGCTGATTTAGATAACATTTTCTTAGAATAGCTCTGAAAGTAGACTTTGGAAGATAGCGCTAATATTACTCGGAATCCATTGAAATGTGCCTTCCTTTTGTCATAGGTGGGGCGCCGAGAACGGTAAGGTCTCGCGTGGAGGTCTGCCGGTGCGACCTTAGCGGCTTCTTCTACGTGGCTACCTGGGCACAGAAACCGCGTTGTGGTCACTGTGCTGGAGTTTGATAAAAGTGTGGCAATCAGAGTGGGGGGGGGGGGGTAAAACTAAAAAAAAAGAAAATGCAACCGCGTCCAGGGCGAAACACAGCTTGTTCTACTCGTTCCAACTATTCGCGCATCGGGGATATCCTGCGACGTATGATGGTCACCAGCAGCTTGCAAACGACGGGGACTAATCCTACGCTTTGATGGTTAGCGTAGATTGTGCGCAGTCACTTTTTGAATGTGGGTCGACTATAGATTCACCACAACAAAATGGAACTTCCTCTTTTAACCAAACTTTCGGGATCATAGTAGTTATTTCTCAAACCACCGAAGCGCCACTATCTTTAAATAGAGCTGGAGGAAGACCATCAGGGCCGGGGGATTTTCTGTAACAACGGCTTGTGAGGTACTCTGTTAAATACTTAGTGTAAGTATGAATAACTATGTATGTATGTGTAGTGATCAACAATTATCTCTGTAGCCCAAGTACACGATAACCCTTCATGGCTTTGGAATGCAGTTTGTAAATTCGGTGTTCAAGACCCAACAAACTTCGTTGCATGTGTCCCGACTTCTATTCCTCATTGTGTAAACTGAATAATCCCGGCAAGTCACTGGCTAGTGATTAACATGCTGATAATGATGCTACGTGTTCAGTTTCATATATTAGTCACAAGAAAGAATGTACTTATAATTCATTCATAACAATGAGTGTAGCTTTATTTTCTGTTGTACATCTCTCATTCCGAATTTAGGGTAAGTCAGCTATTATCGGGATAAGGTGCGGAAGAGCAAACACTCTTGCTGCTATTTAACTTAGATATTGCCAATTATCTACATTGACTTAAAAGGCGATTAGTCCGAATATTATGGTAGGGTAGCGTTTAAATAAATTTGTAATTGGAAAATAAATCCAAGCAGAGAAACTATTGCTTCGTTGCGAGGAACAGCTTAAACGGAGACGTATGATGACAGATGGTTAGTAAATTGTAAGTGGTAAAATTATAATGAGAAATCCAATTTGCATGGGAATATCATACGTTCAGGTAACCAAATTATCTGCGCCATCTGCCGATGCTCTGGATACCCATTATTTGTCTACCCGCATAGATTAATTAAGCAATGCTCAATGTTTTCATCGCAAATTACAACATGGATATGGAGCTTCACCGTTCATTGTTTCCCCAGCCATGTCTAACTGGTTCTATTGCAAACACCACTGTAAAGATACCCTCGTGCCAAGGTGTCCCACCACATACATATATTAGATATACTCCAGTCACTGGTTGTCATCCACCGTGTTATTCCCTCATAGCCCGTTGGCCCAGGGACACACTATACCAACCATTCGATGCAGTGTGAATCAAATAAGTCCCTTATAGTTTTTGAACATATTTAAAGAGGCAAGCCTATTCCGCGTAGTACTTTGCATTGTGATCGTGTTGCACGGTAGCAATTGAGGAGATTTGCCTTCTTTCTGTGCCTTGCAAAGATCCGGTTGTTCCGGGACTGAGGTATGTACATATTGCATTTGAGTTCTACGTTGTTTCCTCGTATCGTAGATAACTTCTCGGCTATGTTTCGTGATTGGACAAATGAAGTCGTTACGTGGCACTTGCGACACAAACGAATCTGTCGCTTACATATTTAGCTTATCGTCACAGTAGTTCATACAGCCACAATTGCCTACGGTTGAGTAATTATATTTTGTACCAGGTACTTCTTGTATATTTGCTAAAACAGTTTGCACACTCTTTCGAATGCCGATGGTAGAACAGGGAGCATCGGAATTTACCACATGCGTTAGTGATCTGATAGTATCAAACTATCAATCAGAGAATATATGATATTATCGCCTACGAAAACATAAAGCAGACAGCATCTACAATACACAATAACCATAAGCCAGCAGTGTTTTACGGTACATTTATTTGTGCATTATTCCTCATGGTAACCCTATTGATGGCATTTGCTTCGGTATTTCCATATCTGTCTCTATATATTGTTGATGCGCACCCTTTTGACTAAATTTATGGCTGACATATTTTAGGTTGTAGCCTAAATATTAACTAACCAACGGCTGTCGTATTGGTTGATTTTAAGTATACATGAGATCTCCCAACACTAGTGGAATATAGCTGTTATCCTTTCATTCAATCCATACTTCCGTACGTTCGAATTGTTATTGCCCATGTGGTTTATTGTTTTCCCATCCAGTTTGTGGTAGTCCATACATAAGTTTGAACAAATGCCCGTTCGCAACACTGTAGTACTGCAATTCGAACCAGAGACCTTTGGTTTGTCAACAGATATCTCATGGTGAATGACTATGTGGAATCCATTTAGAGACATTTTTAAGTGACACACTTCAGCTTGACAGACTGATGTCTAACTGGGGCTTACCCATATTACCAGTCCCGCCAACATCTGTTCGTGTCTCGCTACCTTCAAATTTAACAGATGGGTTTTATTAAATTTCTTCCCATGTGACACCCTGACGTATTGCGGGTTGCAATATAGGGTCAATATATCCCATCTCAATTGCCTCCATACGACCCATTGTACTTCTGCCGCCTTCACGTAAACGAACTGAGATTCAGACAAGTCACAAAGGTTGATTCCGGAACAGCGGCAACACTATGTGACATCCGAATTGAAATGCTTGGGCGTAGGTAACATTCCAGGCACTGATGTGTTGGTCGAGATATGCTAGTGGTTAGAACGAATGACCTGGGGGAATTAAAGAGTTAACACACAATGGGCTGTCTCATTGTTCTACATCCCGGTCGATTCTCGCTTATCTCGGATATGAGACGACCGGACCTGCTCTGCTTTACCTTAAGATACGAATAGCCTGCAGTTAGTAGAATGAGATATGGCGTTCACAGCACACAAAAACAATTAGTCATCACTGTTCCTTTTGCTTCTACTTCTTTGTTAAAGTAAGAATAGGCATAAATCCCATTCGATCTATCACCGCGGACATTAACTCATCTTAGCTTATGCATAGTAATAGAGTAATCGAAACATTTTCGTGCTAATTTTGCAAAGTTGCTCACTCCATCCCCGATATTTTCGTTGTTATTGCCTATTCTATATCCAGTATGTAAGTAGCGCTTGGGTACAGTTTCATTCAAGGATCATTAAATAATGACTTGGTGTAATGTATTCTCTTAACTACACTTGCCTACAACGGATGAGCCACATATACTAATGGATCAGTCCATCCATGAGCTCATTCGTTTTTGACGTGCACCCGGGGTTTTCGAGCGAAAAGTCAGGTTGGTACCGATCAATGCTTCGGCGGCAAATTATTGAGAATGTATCCAGTTCGAAAGTTATAAGCAAAAGGTTACCAGCGTTAGACCGCTTACAGTATGCATAGAGTGTAAAGTCTGATGTATTGAACAAATTGCTCAGCGATTATCCTTAGTGTGAACACGTTGGACTATGCATTCGAAGAGCAACTTCCTTGGAAATTCTGTACCAAGTGAACAATCCCGACAATAAATCGACTAGCGGCTATCACGATGTTGACAGTTCATGTTTTGCTCCGCAGGTTAGTGATTAGAGTGAGCATAGTTATATTTCCAGTCGTTCGTCAACCATAGTGAGTTTGCCGTGGCTTATGAAAACGCATGTATTAATTGGATGGAATGTGGAAGCACAGAGACGCCTATCAGAAGTTGCATTGCACATAGCCAATCTGTTGGATAGACGAATTAAACTGTTAAACCCAACGGGAACGGTACGTCAGTGTATTATTATATTATAACGGAAAGGAATCGGCTCATAGCGACAATCGTTTTATGAGCACCAAGTGGCTGCACCCGGAGACGTACGATGCTGATCTTTAGCAAATAGCTTATGGTCACAGCAGAGTACATATCGGTATGTACAAAGAATTGAACATTCCGAACACGAAATGGAATGTCGCCGGTTTGACAGTGGACAGCGGGACTTGGTTGATGCCACCTGTCAATATCAAAAGTTGCGCATTAATCGTTATTGGAGAAAACGCACGTACCTCGGGCACCACATGACCCGACCGACGGGCGACGCGGAGAGCCAGTAGTGGACACTTCATCACATTCGCATACTGTGCGATCTCCCCCAAAAGTTACGCAGAACAGAATGTACATATAGACAGCAACACTTAAGTGCAGACTATTTACTGTAGCAGTAGTTTATTTATCCTTCTACCTAACAGCTGCTTCACCATTGCTATATCGGGTTCCTTCAAATATGGATGCCTAAGGTTGAAGTCTGTCAGGTCTAAAGTTTGAGGAAAAGATCAACAGTTCCTATTTGGTACTTATTATCATGTCTGCGAAAGTGATTGTTAGCATAACGTCCAAAGAAAACCCGTACACGTTTGCCGTACAATTGAACATGAAGTCAAATATGTCACTATCCAGTTTGTCACAGCTAAAAATTAAGTTTGCATAAACGCATGTGCATATGTTGTATTCGAACTGCCATTGGACACGGATGAACCCAATGTATGTATTTATGTATACAAAATGAATCCGACCAGGGCACTCTTACCGCTTTGTACGGCCAACTTAGTGCAGGGAAACGGCACTCGGGCAAACTGGAACTAACATTACGAGAACATGAAGCAGGTGAGTTGATGACAAACTCATGTTGATTATAGGTGTTGCGCATCTAAGAGAAATTTTGGTCGGTGCGAATTCCGTGAACTATTATAAAGCGCGGTTACTCGAGTGCAGGAGAAGGCACTATTGGACAAGGAATAGAAAAACCATGAGTACGCTTCCATTCTAATTACTAATCCTGATTAATAAGGTGGAGTATGTGGTACGTTTGCCTGCGTGATAATGAATCTTTCATCTCAGGCTTACACGTTGCTTGAGCTCTCCGTTGTGGATACGCTCGATGTGAATGTTGACAAGGTGTATACCTGTCTTTTACCCTCCACCTCGTCCATACTTGTGTGTGTATGAATTAATACTTAATAGCTGGAATCGATCGATATTGCAAGATAGTTTAGGTGAAGCAATTGATAGTTAGTGCACAGTCGCTTGCCAAACATTCACGCTGCGAACAATGTATCGGGACCAAAGGAGCGGCAAACTTCATCAACTCCATTCGTACCAATTTTTCAACTAACCAAGAGCTTTTCGGAATGCGGCATATTGGCTGGTATTTAGCGACGGTTTGATTGTAACCTACCTTGTGCCGAGGCTTGATAAATGTTTTTACTATTGATTTGTAAGTTGGCTATATTCGAGCAATGGGGTAAACATTCTCATCAGAAACATTGCTCAGGGTTATGCCATCAAAAATCTGCTAATCAGGTTGTCCGCTTCCTCTTACTAGCTTAGGAATCCCGTTGAGTTAGCTATCATCGTTGTTTCACACGTTTGTTTTCGCAAACTCTGTGTATCCATGTATATAGGCAACAAGGAGACTTTTTTAAATACTATATGACCAACTGGATGATTATAAACTGAATTAATGTAACCATTTCTGTTTTTACGTCTACCGGTCACTTGTATTACGATGCCTTATTTGATAAACTCACTGTCCTTGCAGCTTGTTTGTACCTGTTTGTTTGTTTATACCTGTTCTCTATTCTTTTGCCGCGTTTTGACAGTTATGGACGTTGGTTATTAATCATGCTTTCGTAGCACCAGTGAGAATTTATTTAACCGTCTGAATCTTATGAATAATGTTCTGGTTTTCCGGCTGACTGTATGTTTGATGGCATCACCCTCTACATGACCCGTACGAGCACAATGAGAAGCATTGATCATAAAGGTGCTTCACAAACATGTATCCACTGGTATAAAGGAAGGAAACGTCTAATTTAGAAGCACGTACTATCCGTTGAATGTTTAAAGTGTGTTTAGCGCTGAGTTATCCTCGGGTTATTGGCTGATTACGACGCGAGGCAGTGAAAGCCGATAGGAATCTGTCTCGCCCATGCCACCTTATTTTTGCAGGATAGTCAGCTGGTTGCGACACTTCTCTCCCTCTTCTTATTTCTTATTTCATAGGTCATCATTGTGGTATGACAGCGAAGCATCAGTTCAAATGGCTGATGTAATGCTGTTGTTGTTATTGATGATGATGATGGTTATGAGGATGTTGATGATTATGATTATGAGACTTGTCATTTGATCGAATTGGCATACACTATACGTATCTGGGGTGGAAATGTTTGATAAAAGGTTTGTGTGAACTACGAGCGGATTAAGTTGCAGAATAGTCTGTTGACATATAACATACTGTCATCTGTGTGCATTCCAGTGATTGTTCTGGTATGGGAGATTAAAACATGGCGTATTTAAGAGACAGTTGTTATTGGTTTTATTCCACAGAGTAGGTTGTTTTCCGTCGTAATTTTAGAAGTTTAGTCTAGGGGAAATTTGGGAACAGCCGAGTAATTCCAAACCATGGCATTTTCGAAAACAACTGCCTCTGTAGACGGCACAATGCTATGGCTAACCTTTTGTCCTCCTAGTTGTGACCGGAATTTTATTTAGCTAATGCGTTGTTATTGCTGCACTTTAGCAAACACTATAATTTCCTTTAAGCCATGCACATGAGGAATTTAATTTAATGGGACTACTGCTGTCAAGAATAGAAGAACCCATTTCATCCGCTCTTTTTTTCGAGGACCTTTAGGCAGAGAAAGTAATATGACTTTCTTTCGCTTTGCCAATACATATAATTTTCGAGGTCTAGGTAAATGCAATTTGTATCCACATTATTTGCACTCGACATTTCGATTTTTGACGAAGGTTTCTAACTAAACCTAATCTCCTTTTCCAGTGTTCGATCGGCAGTGCCAATTGTGGAGCTATTTGTAACTGCAATGTCTGAGTTAATCTAAGTCAGATCGTATTGAGGGTTTTGGAATCATTGTACCTATTCACTTAAAATTTTGAAATCGGGCAACAATATTACGGTAATTCCTTTTTCAAAATTTGACATTTATGCTCGACTTCAGATGTGCCACTTGCTCTCCGTAACGATACTTTTACTTTATCCAGACCGAACCTGTTACGACTATTAAAACAGAACATCTTGATATACACTTTCGTCCGTGCACTTCGGAGGCAGCAAAACAATTATCTGCCTTGCCTGTCCTGTCACGGAAAGGTTTGTTTGTTTCCCAATGGATTACTGATGTAATCAAGTGAAGTATGCTGCGCTTTGAAGTAAACAGAAATGCAAACGTTTTGCATCACCTCAAATTTTAATTTCGAGAGGCTCCATTATTTTTTTCATAAATGAGCTAATCATTTATAGAGGAACGAATTGGCTTTTTATTTGTGGCTTCGCATTTTGTTCACTTTGCTGGTGGCGTGGAACGTAAAATACTGTTGGCATCCGAAAACGGAGAAAATTCTGTAAGGCTCAGATGCTAAAGCAAGATGAAAAATTAATGAATATCCACCTGAGGTCGTCATTGAACAGTGACATATTAAGCAGTTTGGTCTGCATTCTGAAGGCATTAGAGTGGTAGGGAGTTTTGAGTTGTATTTGTAAAAATGCGTAACATCTTGACTCAGGCAGACAGTATTGACACAGCCAGAAATGTAGTGCACCGTCGATTCATCAAATCGTTAATTGTCATCAGAGTGCATTCCATCCGACCGCCTTTGAGTTTCCACCTGCAACTCGCCTACCGCTAGTCTGTGTTTGAGATAATTGAGCCAAGTGGGGTGGTAACGCTGGCTCTCTAGATGTAATGAACCTTTAATTATAAAATACAAATCCCGAAACCACTCCTTTGTCATTACTACGCAAATCAAACTGCTAATTATGATAAACTTAATTTGCAGTTGAAGTTTAGTAAGTGCGTTGCTTGATGAAGGGTCTACCATGCATTCAGTACAGTAGTAGCGAGCAAGCCGGGGGATATTTTACGGCAGTATATCACACCCAGTAACAGTCACGATGATACTTGTTGTCCTCTGTAGCTCGGTAGCTTCAACCACACAATGATGGTAGACGAGTTGCGAGATTCAGCCTGCATGTCACAGATGGAGAGGCGCAGTATTGACGACTGCCGAAAGAAGGAAAAATTCGGTACAATACCTTTTCAATCCTGTGCTATCTTTCGGTGTTATACCAGATGAGATGAATCTCTATTTATACCATACATGTTTAATAAACATTTTTAAAAGCAATCTTTCGTGAGTTCTCCTAGTCTGCTGTGATAAGACAGTTAGACCTCACGATGGCTTTTGTCAACGCTAGTCACTGGTAACATCTCAACGAACGTGTCGAGATGAACAGCGGATCTCAGGTTACTAGAGCCGTAAACCTAAATCCTGCCCAGTGAGACATATGATAAGACGTCCTCTCATCCTTCGGTACAAATCCACAGCGTTCATGTGCTCTTTTAACATCTGAGAAGCATGCTTGTATTTAAAAAAGCACAAAGCTTACAGAGTAAACTTTCAGAAAGCGCCTGTGTCAAGAATCAAAAGCCTACTACCCAATATCTATAGCGGGGACATGGTTACTACCTGACACAATGACAATGAAATCACACTGCCAAGTATGCCTATGGTGCAGCACGACCGACCCAGTAAAAGTCGAGGAATGCCTCTGTAGTTCCACAGCGACTTCGAACGTGAGCTCATGTTGGATCCGGTCAGCACGGTACGGTATTCCATTTGGTATTATCTATATTTAAACGAAGACGACGCTTTCTTAGTGAAGGTTATTTGACGCCCCTTTCCTCTACAACTTAGGTGGATTTTCAGCTGTCATTCTCACAAAGTCTGATGATACACACAATATATGAATCACATTTGCTTTACTGACGGTTTCAACATGCACGCTCTAGAATCCCAAGCAGCTCCCGAAGAAGTTATGGCCGAACTACAAAAGGATGTCTCCAAGTACCAACTGCTTGTCACATCAACAATGCCGCCCGACTCCGATAAAATGATAAGCCGTCAATACTGGATCGGATATTCACCAACGAAGAAACGACGAAAAAAAATTTGTCGTTGAGGTGATTTTCGACCTCCTCTTTGAGCCGCAGCGATCATGTAGTCCTACTTTCCGAATATATTTGATATGCAGAATAACCCGTGGAATGTGCTGTCGCAACAAAAGCGATTATACATTACGACAGATTAGCTCGATTGGTGAGACAGCTAACTGGATATTTCTGGCAGACAAGGCACTAGCTAGTGCATAGGATTATTTTGTCACCCAGTTTTAATCTCTGGTCTACGAAGTATCAGATATTAAGATATTCCGCCTGAGAAACGTGGTCTCGTTTCTGCTAAGCAGGGCACTCGTCTATAGCGGCGCGAAACTCAGACTGGCATACCTACAAACTATCTCCGAGCAGCGAGAATTGGATGACATAAACGATTCAACCTAACTACTGTGCTCTGCTTGTTCGCGATGATAATATGGCCTACCAGCTGAAATTGATTGTGTGTTTGGATTCAAGGCACAAGATTCTATGTCTACACATCAACAGCCTACGTAAGGTAAAACGTAGAACTTTTCATCTTCAAACAGCTGACGGACCCACACGGAAACCGAGGAAGGTGGCGAATACGCTGCGCCTTCAATATGCGGCAACTTTTAAGTGCAATCTTTGGCCACATAACCTTATGATAATGTTTGTTTTACACCCGAAACTCACTCACAGATTCTTCACGGCCGAAGCTGCATCAAACAAGTTGTTGATTATACGAAAGTACAGCTATCCTGAAGTTGGTAATTTACACAAGAAATTGCTATAATCAGTATGATAAAAAATTAGCTGAGAATTTGGTACAATTCTTCTAACAATGATTTGACGAAATTTTTGTTTCCAACACGTTAGAACAAAGGATGCTTCCCCATATTAATATTGGAGGTAGTCTTTCAAATCCAGTAAACTACCACTCCATTATCTTACTACCAGCTCCTTCAAAGGTCATGGAAGCTATTTTTCTGATGCGCCGACGGCCTAATTCGAAGGCTTTGACTATCTCCCACCGGAACAGCATGGCTTCCGACTAAATCGGTCCCGGACTATAAATCTAATACTAGCACGATCCATCTGGACTGAAGCTGCAGACTCTGGCACATCAGTTTTATCCTTTTTCCACTTTACAGATGTATGTGACCGGTTAAAGCACGACCTTCCGCTCTTCAATCTTTATACTTTTGATATAGGTGATCCTCCGCGTAGATGGATTAAAAGCTTCTTCTACACTGGTGTTCGGATGTATGAGTGCGTGAATCCCTGGCAGATCCTGTACGAGTTGACTGCGCAGTACCAACCTGCTCGGTACTATTACCGCGATTATTTTTTACGTAAATTAACGACATCGCACTCTCGTGAGCTCAAACTGTCTGGTTTGTGCCCATAGTATCAAGGTGCGGGGGGAGTTACAGTATTTCAAGCTTATCTGGATATTGCATATGCGTGGTTAGTCAAAAATCTACATCGTTTCAATGTGGACAAATGTGGCTTGATACACTTAAGCACAAGTTGGTGTACGACCACAAACTCGACAACCAGGAGCTTCAGTCGTCTTCTTGAGAGAAGGCGTTGGATGTTTGAAGCAGACTGAAAAGTCTTCAGCAGTCGTGATCCAACATGTGGCCTCCTGAAATTTGCATTCAAAAAATACAACCCGAAGATTTTTCCACAATTTCTTGGCTCATACATACGTCACCATGTTTAATACGCAACAAAGTCCTAGCAGAATTGGATGGGGATAGATTGCAATACTTTGGAGAAAACGCAAGGCCGGGTAACCAATAATCTCAAGGGTGGGTATTATTTTCCAAATGAGCATACGCTTCACTTGCTCGAGGACTTCAGCGGACATTATCGGCGATTGTAAAGGCACCTCACTTTGACATACCGGATTTTGAAAAATCCCAATCACACATGCAAGTTGTTGGACCTCAGTCACAATACCATCTCACACTAGCAGAGAATCAGAGTCTTTTGAAATGCTGTCAGACATTCGTTTCCCCACGCGTGTTGCAGAACGTGGAATACCCTATAGGGATCTGTCATATGTGCTCCCGTGCAGGCAGAGTTCGAAGCCCGATTTGACAGTGAACCTATTTCGCTGCACCATGTTACATGACTCATAACACATGGATGAACGCAAGTGTCTTTAGAACACTGGGTAGTTAGGGTGGATCGCATCCGGCCAATGGTTTAGCAGCAGTATTCCAGGACGTTTTGGGTTTTCGCGTGGCAGGCGTTCTCTGTATAAAGAGCCATACATTTCTGCTTAACAACACTGTGACCTAGCTGGTAGGACTCGCCACTAGATAGGCATTGCCTTGCCATGCAGAAGGATCATACCCAATTCGCTGACGTCAACCACTCAAATATTTCATCTGATCACTTTCTATATTGGCGAACTCCCCGAACAAACTCACAGACTCTCAGTCATAGTAACAATTGCAGTCAAAACGATGACTTACACAAGCACCCACATACATACCACAAATATATATACTGACACATTTCTAGTATGTACTGGTTAACGTTTAAAATTTTTGCAAAATCACTGATATCACGCTTTTGTATTAATATGTTCATGTCTTTGAATGCTTGTCTTGCACCGCCGAGATCAAATCATTTATTTATATATGTATTTATTTCGCTAGAGGTCAAATCACCAATTCCGTTCCACTTTTTCAACACATGTTTGTATACACCAAGAGGGGACATGATTCAGTCATTCATCATGGACTTACCTTGGAAGTACAGCTTACACTATGTGTTCCACAGTGAGTTCGTCGGTGTAAACCCAGTGTGGCTAACTTCGTTTTACTTTGAAGTTAGATCAAAATCATCCTATGAATTCTATTTTTTACCATAGTATAAACTTTATTAGTTTTTTCCATCTACAGTTCACTGCGGTAGCCGAAGTAAATATTCAGACGGGCGTAGGAAGCGACGATGATGGCATCAATAATTTCCAGTTGAGTAAGAAAGCAGTCCGTTACGCGATGTTTGTTGTTGTGTTTAGCGGTGGCGGACGGCTAATTCCACAGTATACCAATTTAAAATGGAATGCGACCACCAAAAGGAGGTCAGATACAGTTGGTCGCCAGGTTGTTGAATTGCTCCTATTTAAATAAGAATAAATGATCAGAGGTGCGAGTGAATTTTATCTACATATCTGCAAACTGCACTCGTGAAATCTGACGATAAAACATGGAGAACATTCCGCTGATTTTATGTTTACCGTACAGAGCCTTTTATTTTGCGACAGTGTATGCGATTGTGGTAGGGTAAATATGGGATAATGTGATGTGCAACCAACCAGTGCGAAGTAAGTTTGACTAACATAGTTTATTTGACAAACGTTATAATATGTTCACCTCATCCAATTCAAAGCGAAGCGGCAAGCGTTATTGAGAAAACATTATAAGATACAACTGGAATAGGGTTGCAACATTCAACGGAACAACTCAGCAAATTTTAACTGTTGAATCTAACGACAAAGAATTTTACTTACTATATACAATAAACTGTAGCTGACGTGACAACCAAGTTGTTCTTACCAGTTGAAACTTGGCTGTCCGAAACGTCGAACACATTCCAAATTAATTAAGCAAAATAATGGAACGTTTGTTGCTAAAGCATTATTAAATCACGAGGTACGTTTTGGAAACATGTACTTATATCAGTGCTGTAGCTTCTTTGATGGTCTACGAGCGCAATCACCTAAACACTACTATAAATCCCTGATACTTGTCTCATGCGTCCGTCGTTGTGCAAACAAAGCAACATATATCAATAATGCGTTGTCTGCAATAGTTCTTGGCGTACTTATCCACCATCGTGTGAATTACAATGAAATATATGGACCCTCTCCTTACTCTGTCTATCATTGGTGACATTTGCGTGATTGCTCATAATGCATTAAACGTGCCCTTAACAAAGAGATTGCATCCGCTGATTTTTATTCGTAATTATGAGTTGGGTTTCTAATTTCCTATGATAATTAGATCATACGTAAAAATATCCGTTACAAAGTTTTGTCCCTTTGTATCGGATCATTTACCTCACAGTTATTAGCAGTGCAAGCTAATAGATTAATGTGCAAATTAAGAAGACTTCGCAGTATTCCACTATGTACAATATTTAGTAGTTACTAAATATCACATGGTTTTCGATAGGAATTAACACCCGCATAGAATGCACTTTTGGACCGGACTAAAAGAATAACAGCATACTAACCAATACACTACCGTCATAGCTTAACTCAATAACCATTGTATGCCCAACATGTTTTCGTCCCACTATTACCCTCAAGATACATCAGAGTAGGAGTATAATTCAGGAATATGCATGTCTTAGGTGCAAACGTAAGAGGCTAAATTACTCCGGACGATAAAGGTGAACAGACACTATTTTCATCGGAACCCAGCTCACATGTATCAACCATGAACTTTAAGAAAATTTAAGTGATTTATTCCAACAGAACAGCTTACAGATATTAATAATATGCTTACTTCTTTCATCTAACCACCAGGCAATCTGCATCCAGCTGGAGTGAATTCAGTAACAGTTTCCGTTTACTTATCCTGTGCGCATATTGGTGGTCGCACGGCAGCGAAGCGCCGCTGCGGCGTACAGCTGATAGAAATTTAAAATTATTTTATTTTATCCCAGGCACACTTTGTAGAGGTTGTCATATCACAGTGGCGGGTAGCCACTGTCACGAATTTACTCTTGTAAAGAGGTATGGTTATTTTTCGTTTCCAAACCAATGTCAGCACTATGTAAATAAGGACGACTATCATTCAACCACGAAGTATTACCATCGAACACCTGAGTGTGCAAACAGCCGGAGATGAACGCATTGTCAATTGTTAAAGAAGCTCCGTTAAACAAACATGTTGGCTTCTTCTTCAGCTCCTTATCTGAACTACAATGTCACATGTACATAGCACAATCAAATTGCATAGGAAAATAAGCGAAATGGGGCAAACGAACTTTTCTGACTAAAGCAGGTTCATAGTTTCGTCAAAATATAATTAGCTAGCCTCGTCGTTTTCGTATAAATATGTTACTATAGTACTTTAGCTTTCTTGCTGAACACCACACTCTCTTAATAAACTTGTATTGAAAGCATTACCAATGACATTTGCGGTGCAACACGTTTGTTAAATTGTGTAAAGTGGTGGAATTGCATCTGATTCCTAAGGATGTCGAAGCAAAAACAAGAAAAGTCAGGTCACGAGCATCAAAAGGAAGGCGGGTAAGTTATGGCTGAATATTTTTTCATAGCTGCTGAGCGAGGCAATTTAATGTGCCCGCTGTGCAACAAAGTTAATAGGACGATCCGTAATAATCGATCGTGATTAAGTACATAAAAAAGGTCCATTAAATCAACGTATGTCCGTAAGAGATTCCACTTTTAATTTCGTTTCATAATTGTCATCCCAAATGCTTGGAGATTTTTTGTAGATGCAAAGGAAACAGACTAAGAGTTAATGGTACAATTTTCCAAGCAGCTACTACAAGGCGTTAACAGCCATAATGGTGAGATACGTGTGTTTTTTGATGAGTGTGTTGAGTACTCAAATTTTAGCTCCAGGACGGATTCCTTAACAACTCTACAACACTACCCGCGAGCACTGCATCCGATATTCACTCAGAGTCGTCATAGTCGCGAATCGGGTACAACCAAACAAACTTACGAATGGTCAATTATTTAAATTAATAAAAATTATGAAAGAAGATACATGTTCGTGCATTGATTGTTTATCTCGGTAGACAAGCACAGCTTTTAAAGACTACGAACGAACACACATTCTAAATGTTCACATTTACTAAGTGCCTAATCTGTTGTAAAATATGGGACAAGTTTGCTGACAATGGAATGCAGGTAGCCGGGCGTTTTGCAGTGTAGATGCCTTAGTCTAAATAATTATATTTTCTCTTGAAATAATGCATAATTGAAGCAGCTTCAGATGTGCTCTAGCCAAATTCCTCTGTCGTTAAACATATTCTACCTGTTCATCTGACAAGACAGAGGCTCATACTTGTGTCCTACAATGTATAAATTAATATCAAATATACCGATATCGTCTACCAAGATAATGGACGCCTTACAGTTACACCGTACGAAACTAACTAGACGGAGGCGCAAGAGCTTCACGGAGATGTGAATACCTAACATTCCATAGACGAGGACCCTAAATGCCACTAAGGAATTAAAGCAAAAATGGTGATAATATTAAAGTGTAATTACGAAGAAAAGAAACTGGAAGATGCAGTGCTACCGCATTCTTACGGCTACAAAGTGATAAAAAAGTTTTTTATATACTGAACTGTTTATAGCTATCTTTAACAAACAATCTTACGGTTTTCCAAAGCTATAAAAGAAACGAATATACCTTATTGCTCTTTCAAAAATTACATCGCATTAGTCGAACTATTTATTGCTAAGTTCCAAAACATCAATTAAATCTACGAGCAAATAATCTCCTGTCATTTGGCAATGATTTTCACTTCAATCAACATAGATGTAGCAGAGAAAATGTTGGCAGAGGCACATGTTTTATGATGTATGACTTAAAACAAACGGTAGCTTAAGGTAATCAGGGGAATGAAAAATGAACTATGGAAAAAGAAACGAAAAATACAATAATCAGCGAAATGGAAAATAGTAAACTTGCATAACAAGTGTTTTGGAAAACTGGTAGCTCGGGTTGCTAATTCAGTTGCTCCTTGGTTCGCCGAGCGTGCAGGTGACATTTCGAAAGTGACGGCTTCGAAGTCGTCACTTTCGAAATGTCACCTGCACGCTGATCACGGGTCGACAATTCAATCAGCGAGATTACACCACACATATCTACGCACTGATGATGCCGTCTCGCATGACGGTGAAACGTTTGCAAACCAATTTCGCAGCTCGGCGAACAAATGAGCAACTCAATTGCATAGCAAGTTTTGGTCCGACTGAATCGAATAAGAGTTAGTTTATACAACCTGGAAGGTCGTCAGCTCTTATTATAAGAACTTAAGTGCGAGCAGATCACCATCTCATAGTTCTCCTTAAGCAAATACAGTTGTAAGAATAAAAAGCAATGCAACGCAAGTTCGCAGTGAAGGTCGAACTAAGAAAACTGAGCCGGAAGCATTTACATGGGGCTGCCAAATGGCATTGTTAGTTTTGTTAATCCACTGAAGACATACCTTACAGCAGTCGACAGTAAGAAGGAGATGGCATTCGGCCGCCGTGATTTTCTGACTCTGAGACGTTGGCATTTGGCCATGTCAAGAAAAGCGCTTGCACAATGGCACTTTGCAGAAACACTTCTGGCTGCACTACTATGTGAGCATGAGCCTCTGTCGTTAACAAGATGCGTAGCTTAAGCCGTTTAGGGTACCTGGTGTGTACAGGGTAAAAGGTTTTGAATGAGTCGGTTGGTCGGATTTCGTATCCACTTTGGAACAAATGCACCATGATGGCACTGTTTAATCTTCCAAACTACACAATTTTAAAGACGCCGGGTAGGGATCAGCTATTCGTTTTGAGAAGCGCCTATTCGCATGACCCAAGTACCACAGGTCCAAGTAAATTGCTATAGATTATTACAATTGCATTTTGTGGGAGATTGTCTTTATGACTTTGGATGATAGGTGGGGTGGCATACATGCGCTTTTCTTTACATTGACGGTCGCCAACACCTCGGCTCCGGGCATTGGCCGCGGCAATTTCTATCTACTTCTTGCCACCGGCCGCTGTAAGGCTTGTCTTCAGGTGCTTAGGAAATCTAACAGTCGCATGTGGCGGCATCTACTGCATGCTCCGGGATCGAACTAATTTTATTTCGGTCTACCGGGCATGCTGCACTGTGTCGTCATTTTAGCAGGATGACTATGTTTATCTGGTGAGAATTACCAAAAGAAGGATCCCTTTGGATTCTTGTGTGCCTAATTGGACTAGCTTCTTTTGTTCAAGCAAAGATTGGTTGCATTAAGAAAGTTTTATTTTCTTAACTTGTGTGATACTTATGTATTGACCAGTATGGTGTATTACAGCCGACACATTGTTGACATTATCTTCGTGTATAGTTGATTCACTTGGTGATAGATTACGTTGCTTTTTAGAAAACACAGTTAGAGGAAACGCCCTTTACACTCCTTCAGGTTATATTTATCCGTCAGCTTATACCTGCTACCTCCAATTCTGCCTGTATGGCCTCGTCTTGATAGCTGTTAGCACGGCTAACTAGTATGGCTTAATATTGGGTAAAATCATGATCATTTCCCCTGTAAAACCCGACGACGTCCACCAAAATCTTCTGGCTGCGACTGTACAGGAATGACACGAAGCCTCCGATACTAGCGCCATAAATTAAGCCACTATAATGGTAAGGTTATTGAATTTATGCCTTATGATACATTACAATTTAATGCTTCACGGACACACACAGTTGTTTGGCGATACCTGGCTTAGTGCTCCAGGCATTGATGCAACAATAATCTTATATTTATTGCGGTAAAGTTCCACTTTTCAGGATACAAAGGTAACTTGATAGGTTATAAGGTACTTTCTATGATTGCTCGGAATTTTCTATTACCTATTCTTCCAACTGCATAACCATGCTCATAGAAAGCATATGTATCAGAAAATACGATATATATTGAAAATAAACTGGCTGATACTAGTGCTGGTCAAATATATTTTTCTAAATCGTTATGCTTAGTTTTTTGCATATTTAGTCCATCCAGGTGATCTAAATTTAGGCCATTAAAATGGATATTATTTTGAGTAAATTTCTTGTTGCATCTCTATGTGCTCTACACTCATATACTTACCTAGAATTCCTGCTCCAAGCTTCACAACAATGAGAGATAAAGTGTTTCCTCACAATGTATATTCTTCGTAGTCCATCCATCAGTTACATCATCCGGCTGCACCTAATTCCATCAGGCCATGAGGTGGTATTACTTGGAGACACTGCCTGTTACTGGGTGACAAATAAGTATCTACCTCTGTGGTATGTACTCGCTGGCAGAACCTTTCTTCTCAGGCAATCATGGAGCAAGAAGAACTGTTTCGTGCGTGCAGCCTTGTCGGCAGGCAAAGGTTTCCCAACTACGAGGGCGTTATAACGTTGTGCACTCGAATTGTTTGGCTATAGTTTTTAAAGACTGGTAGCTCAGTTTGTCAGATGACAAAGTTATAAATAAAGCATTTTGCAAATCGAAAAAGAACATTGGCAGTACAAGTGTTAACCATCTAAACCGATTTTAATCTGCTTATTGTAGATGGTAAATTACCAAAGACCAGTTTATCCACCCGGGTAATTTACTTCAATATTCAAAACGCTTTCTGACATATTTGCGTTGTTATCCAAAGGGCCTGATGTTTGTTTTCATATTGCCTAATCAATGTATACAGCTGCCAGTCCGCAAGATTTACACATTCACAGATCATTATAAATAACACACCGTTGATTCGCGCATCAATCCGTCCAACGCATAAACCACGTTGAAAGAATCATACTTTAGATAATCACAACTGCGATTTGTTACCTATGAAACAGGAAAAATCTTTCGTGACTTCTCAAAGATGGCTAAAATTAAATAGGATTTATAGACAATGAAGTAGATGCAGTCTGGTGTATACAGTAGGTGTGCATTGACGGTTGTTTTTAATAACCCCTGTGATTTGAAATTAGGAATTGGTATTTAGAGCAGTAGATTCAAATTTACCAATTCTGCCTCCTGACTCAATGTGTTAACTTCATTGGGGTTGTTAACTAAATGTTTGATGTTATAAAACTAAAATGCTATTAATTTTGAAGTTATCCTTCCGCTTTACTTTACAAGCATGCAACAATACGAAATTCGCGGTTTTTATTTTTCCGTTGAGCAAAGTAGTTTATATTGGCAAGGTGCACAATATGACATTATTTTGTTCGTGAAAATCCCTAATACATTTGATGTTGCATATTTATTTGATGAATATATACGGTTTTACATGCACATATATTTTTGGGAAGACCGATTTCAAACTGGCCGGCAACTAACAACAGATTTCAGACTGGCCTTATTATGCAAATGCCATTATTCAGTAGGTTGTTTATTATACCTCTAAAGCGTAAAGCAGAGATTGAACACACGACATCAGTTATTAGCTCGAAAACAAATTTGCTTGAAATAGCAAACACCATCGTATCCTCTGAGTTCGAGGTCATTTCGAAGGCCTATGACGCAAAATTTGACTTGCTCACATTAGATATCGTAAAATTATCGTGAAGTCAGAAAGCAATGACCAATTTGAACTCCCTACCAGTTACTAGTAACATCGTAGTTTATCTTATGACCCAGTTTCGTTTCATATAAAAATTCCTAGCATTTATACATTTTACTTTGGTGATGAAAGCTTGCTGTACCCTTATAAAATATTATCGTTTCTTTCATTTAACATTGCTCTGCCTCTGTTTGTTCTCGATTAATGGATTCGAGAAAGCGAATCTTATGTTATTTTACGTAAATAAACTCGACTCGAATTTAATATGGATTGCTCTAGTCACTATCGTTATTACTGATAATGTGCGGTCTGACATGACAGTTTTATTATTTTTATGTCAATGGATATAATTATTCTAATACACTGGAAAATATCAGTTCCAGTGTGGCTCCTAAAGGAATTAGATTAGCTTATAAATATGCCGAAATACTGAATCGTTACTCAGCTCGACGGTTGTAAATAAACTTGGGCTTAACAACTGCTTGGATATTTGGAGGTTAGCTAACGAAAGCTCAAATCTGCATTTAAGGATATATTGCCTACAAACGTTACATCCTCCCGAATTCTTCAGCAAATATCTGGTGCAAGCATTGTGGCTTTCACCTTTGCATTATTTGTATAAGACAGACATGAACACTTGTTCTTCACTTACTGATATCCATATGTAGGTCAAAAATTTTAGCTTTCAGAAAATGCTAATGTATATCGTTAGCAAATACAACGCTAATATTTGCAACATGCTTTGCTAGCGCAATTTATAGCGTTATTAATTGTCTTGGTTTATGCGAATGAATCACATACCTGCGTCCTTGCAACGTGCAAAAGTCGATCAAAATAGAAATGATCCAAAGGTTGCATTTCGTCTGAACTAACCCAACTCTATTTATGTCACAGTGGCCTGAGTTCTAATGAGTAGCTTCGGGAAATATGTGTCAGCTCAAGCATAAAAAATGAAGACAATTCTACGGAGTAAAGCCATGCAGTCTACCAACCGCTTCTACGGATATGCATGACGGCGCATCAGTATTTTGCTACAATAGGCAAGCTTCTCCAACCTTGTTCAGAGTCCCAAGGGAGTTGAATATTCTCCAAATCAGCGTCCCGTTACACAAATTTAGTTTTTCTATATACGATAAAAATGTACATTCCGAAGTCCAATGTGTTAAACTCATATACATTAATTGTAGTTCTAGTGTTGTGCATAAAAGCCTAATAATTTAGTTAAATAATTAGCGGCAGCAGCAACCTCATATTTGTTTCATTGCGTGAGTTAAGCTCCATCCGAATGGTGTGAAAAACTCATGATTTTAGTGAACAAAGTGTTTCACACTGAATGGAACTTCATGTTTGCGGTTTTCTAAACGTTGCGACCACTGGGTCCTAATAGATTTTTGATTAGGACTATTAAAAATATGGGCTAACAATTTGTGTTCCAGAAGTATATTTTAGCTGACCGTTGGTAACATAAGAACCCAACCACACCGACATAGTTGTAGGCGATAGTTTTCTATATAAGTCCTTTATTCAAAATCAAGTAGGTACTTATTTGTCACCCGTAACAAGATGTGCCTCCAAGTGATACCAACCCATGGCCTTATGGAATTGGGTGCAGCTGGATGATGAAACTGACGGATGGACGTCAAAGAATATACAGTATGAGGAAATAATGTATCTGCCACTGTTGTGAAACATAGGGCATACATTCTAGGTAAGTAGATATTTGTCGAGCTTATAGCGGTACAACAAGAAATTTACTCAAAATAATATCCAGTTTAAAAGCCTAACTTGAGACCACATATGGGACCAATTTTGCAACAAATTAAGTTTAGCCATTAGCAAAATAAATTTGACCGGCACTAGTATCAGTCAGTTTATTTTCATTATGTATCGCATTTGCTGCTACTTATACTTTCTATGAGCTTTCTGTTGCAGTTGGAAGGATATATAAGTGAAAATTCCGAGCACTCATCGAAAAGTAACTTATAGCCTATCACGTTCGTTTCGGATCCTAAAAATGGACCGCTAATACACTAGATATAAGGTTATAGTTGCATCCTTGTCTGGACCAATAAGCCAGGTATCGCCAAACAACTGTGTGTATCTGTGAATTATTAAAATTGTAATGTGTCATAAGGCATAAATTCAATTACGCTACAGTTATAGTGGCTTTAGTTATAGCGCCCCCATCGGAGGCTACGTGTCATCATTGTACAATCGCAGCCAGAAGATTTTGGTGGACGCCTTCGGCATTTAAGAGGAGAACTAATCAGGATTCTACCCAATATTAAGCAATACTAATTACCCGTGCTAACATATGTCAAAACGAGGCCATACAAGCAGAACAGGAGGTAGCAGGCATAATCTGATGGATACATAAAACCGGAAGAAGTGCAAAGGGAGTTTCCTCTAACTGTGTTTTCTAAAAAGGGGCGTAATCTTTCACCCACTAAGTTAACAGTACACGGAGAAAATGTTAACAATGTATCGGCTGTAATACACCATACCCATCAATACATAATTGTCACACAAACTCCAAAAGTAAAACTTCCTTAATGCAACGAAGTTTGGGTGAACAAAAGAAATGGTCAAATTAGACACACAAGGTTCCAAAGGGATCGTTTTTCGGTAATTCTCACCAGACTAACATAGAAAACATGCTAACATGACAACACAATGCAGCATACCTCGGTAGACCAGAATTAAATTACTTCGAGCCGGGAGCATCCAAGAGATGCCGCAACATTCGATTGGTAGTTTTGTTAAGTAACTGAAAAGAGGTGTTCCAGCGGCCCGTGATAAGAAGTAGATCGACCTTGGCCGCCGCCATTTCCCGGCGCCAAGGTGTTGGCGATTGTCCATTTAAAGAAAAGCGCAAGTCGGCTACCCCGCCTATCATCCAAAGCAATGAAGGCAATCTCACACCCCAGTCCAAGTTCTATGTTTTATATCAAGTTACTTGAACCTGTGGTACATTGGGCATGAGACTAGGCGTTCCTCAAAATGAATAGCCGATCCCAGCCCCGAGTCGCTAAAATTTTGCACGTTCGGTGGATTTAACAGTGCTATTCTGGAGCACTTGTTCCAAAGTGAATACGGTGTCCGACATACCGACTCATTCAAAACATTTTACCCTGTACCCAACCGGCACCCTAAACTGCTTAGGAGGTGCATTCTTTTGCCGGCTGAGGCTCACGATATCACAATGATGCAGCCGGAGTTGTTTCTGCAAAGGGCCCTTTTGCAAACTCTTTTCTTGCCATGACCAAGTGTCAACGTCTCATTGTCGGTAAAGCACGGCCGCCGAGTGCGATCGCCTTCTTAATATCGACTGCTGTAATGTATGTCTTCAGTGGAATAACAAAACTAACAATCCAATTTGACAGCATCAAGCAAATGCCCCCGGGCTCAATTTCTCAGTTCGACATTCACTGGCAAATCGCGTTGTATTGCTGTTTTATTCTTATAGCTGTACTTGCTTAATGAGAATTATGGAAAAGAGAGCTCTTCGCACTGAGCTTCTTAAAATAAGAGCTTACGACATTTCAGATTGTATAAACTCATTTGCTATGACAGTTTACCATTTTCCATTTCGGCGACTGTTGCATTTTTCGTTTCCTTTTGTATAGTTCACCTTTCATTCCGCTGGTCACGTTAAGCTATGTTTCCTTTAATGTCATATATTATACAGCATGTATATTTGCCATCGTTTGCTCTGTTATATGTTTGTTGGTTGAGATGAAATTCATTGCCAAACAACAGGAGATTATTTGTTCCTAGATTTAATTATGGTTTCTGAACTTAGCATTGACTTGTTTGACAAATTGCATTGAAATTTTTATAAGAGCAATGATATATTTCCGTATCTTACATAGCTTTTGAAGGCCGTAAGATGTGTTGTTACCGATATCTATAAACAGATCGGGAAATAAAATCCTTTATCTTTATCCTCGGCAAGCCATAAGAATGCGGTAGGATGCATCTTCCAGTCGTTTCTTCGGAATTACACTTTAATAAAATCAGCATTTTTGTTTTGTTTCCTTAGTGTCATTTAGGGTCCTCGTCTATGGAATTTTAGGTATTCAAATCTCCGTGAAGTTCTTGCGCCTCCTTCCAGTTAGTTTCGTACGCTGGAACCCTAAGGCGCACATTTTCCTCGTGCACGATATGGGTGCATTTGCTAATTGCGCAATGTTGTTCGAAATTCTGAACCTCTGTCTTGTCAGGTGGACAGGAATTTGGCTAGAGCACATCCAAAGCTGCTTTAAGTATGCATTGATTTGCGAGAGAAAATATTTATTTATTTTAAGGCATCTACACCGCGAAAAGTCAGGTCATCTGCATTTAATTGTCAGCAACTTGTCCCATATTTTACACCATAGTAGGCAATTGGTAATTGTGAATGTTTAGAATGTGTGTTCTTTCGTAGTCTTTAAAATCTGTGCCTGTCTATCGAGATAAACCATCAACACACGAAAATGTACCGTCTATAACGATTGTCATTAATGTACAATAATTGACCATCGGAAAGTTTGTTTCGGTGTACCCTTATTGGCGCCCATGACGACTGTGAGTGAATATCGGATGCAGTGCTCGCGAGTAGTGTTTCAGATTTGTTAAGGCATCCGTCGTGGAGCTAAACGTTGAGTACTCAGCACATGCATCTCATCATTCCGGTTGTTAACGCCTTGTAGTAGCTGCTTCGAAAATTTCAACAATAACTCCTAGGCTGTTTCCATTGCAATTACAGAAAGCATTCAAAGCCTTTGGGATGACAATTATGAAACGAGATTACAAGTGGAAACCCGTCACGGAAATACGTTGATTTCAGGGACCTTTGAGATGGAAATAATCATGATCGATTATTGTGGATCATCCTATAAACCTTGCTGAACATTGGGCACAATAAATTGCCTCGATCAGCAGCCATGAAAAAGTATACGTCCATTATTTACCCACCATCATTTTGATGCTTGTGACCTGACTTTTACTGCTTGTTGCTTCGACATCCTTTGGCATCACATGCAAGTTCATTATTTTACACAAGTTAACACCAAAGTTGGCTTCCTCGGTGAGCATTTGCTAAGTGGTTCCGTTGACTGTTGCAACCCTATTCCAGCTGTATTTTATACCTTTTTCTCAATAAAGCCTTGCCGCTTCGCTTTGAATTTCATGAGATGATTATATCGGAACTTTTGTCAAACAAACTCTGTTAGTCAATCTAACTTAGTACTGGTTGGTTGTCCATCACATTCTACAATCTATACCCCACCACCGTCGTGTACACTGACGCAAAATGAAAGACTTTGTAAGAGAAACATAAAATCAACGGAATATTCTCCATGATTTATCAACAGATTTCACGAGTACAGTTTGCATATATGTAGATAAAATTTGCGCGCACATCTGACCATTTATTCTTATTTAAATGGGCTACATCATTATAATTCAACAACCTGCAGACCAACTGTATCTGACCTCCTTGCGGTGGTTGCATTCCATTATAAATTTGTACACTGTGGACTTTGCCTTCGCCACTGCTAAACACAACAGCAAGCATCGTGAAAATGATCGCTTTCTTACTCAAATGGAAACTCTCGATGCCGCCATCGTCGCTTCCTACGCCCATCTTTACTTCCGCTACAGTTTTGATCTGTCGATGGATTAACCTAACAAAGGTTATATACTGGTAAAAAAAGAGTTCTTAGGATGGTCATAATGTAACTTCAAAGTATAACGAAGTTAGCCAAATTGGGTTTACACCGACGAACTCATTGTGGAATACGTAGTGCAAGCTGTAATTCCAAGGTAAATTCATAAGGAATGACTTCAATTGAGATGCTGTTAAACTTCGTGTCACCTCTTGGTGTATACATAATTGAGTGGAAAAAGTAGAGCAAAATTTGTTATTTGACATCTAGGGAAATAAATACGAACATAAATGAATGACTTTTTCTCGGCGGTGTGAGACAAGCCTTCAAAGACACCAATATATTTAATACAAATGCGTGACATCAGTGATTCTGCAGAAATGTTAAACGTTAACTGCACATATTATATATATATCAGTATATTATATATTTTAGTATATATGTGGGTGCATGTGCAAGTCATCGTTTTGATGCAATTGTTACTATGACTGTGCATCTGTGAGTTTGCTCGTTGATTTCGCCAATATAGAAAATGATCAGATGACATATTTGAGTGGTGGACGTCTGCGAATTGGGTATAATCCTCCTGCATGGCAAGACACTGACTCTATTTAGTGACGGGTCCTGTCCGCCTGGTCACATTGTTATGAAGCTGATATTGGTGGCTCTTTATAGAGAGAACGGCTGCCACGCGAAAACCTAACACTTCCTGGAATACTGCCGCCGAACCATTAGCTGAAACGGATTCACCCTAACCACCCAGTGTCCTAAATACACTTGAGTTTATCCATATGTATTGAACCAAGTAAAATTATGCAGTGAAATAAGTTCATGGTCAACTCGGGATTCGATCTCCGTCAATGTGGGAGCACATATAACAGATTCCGGTAGGTGTTCCACGTTCTGCAACACGCATGCAGAAAAAACTTCTGAGTACATTTTAAACGACTCTGATACTCTGCCAGTATGAGATGGTATTGTGACCGAACTCTAATAAATTGTGGCATGTGTGATGAGACATCTCAAAATCCGGCATATCAAAGTGAGGGGCCATTACAATCGCCGATAATATCTGCTGACGGCCGCGTGCAAGTGAAGCGTATGCTAATTTGGAAAATAATACACACCCTTGAGATTATTGGTTATTTGGGCTTTGGTTTTCTCCAAAGCACAGCAATCTATCTCCAGCAGCGGCTGCCGGACGTATATTGCGTATTAAACATGTGGGCATATGTATGAGCCGTGAAGTTGTCGATAAATCTTCGGGTTGTATTTCTGAATGCACGTTTCAGGAGGCCACATGTTGGATGACGACTCTTGACGACCTCTCAGTCTGATTTGAACATCCATTCATCATCATCATTATAAATGTCAGCTAGATGTGGTGAAACACCTCCGCTAGTGTACCGCAATACATAAGGGAAATTGTTGGCGGCATCCGGTTTCGGATTTGCCTGTCACTGTGGCAAGCCACAGGACGTCTGCGCCTACAGAAGGACTATGGATGCCTTGCGCTGCACCACCCACAGCTCCATCCACACACTCCATATCCAGTGTAAACCCGAAGGAATAAGACCGGGAGGCATGCGGATGGGAACCACGTCTCATCAACGGAGCCGGCCCACACTCCTTCACAGGCAAACACAAGCACACTGTATTTGGGAATCAAGCGCACACAAGGCGGTGGCTGGGCCGTAGTCCGCCCCACACTGAGTGCATGGAACCACTCTTTGATCCTAACACGGCCACAAGGACGGTGCACCCCGTCCCCTCCAGCAACGACCAACTGTCTCCTGGAGCCAGTATGAACGAGGTAGTGGGTAATAGACAGGTAGGCACCTTGTCAACATGCACATCAAGCGCATCCACACCGGGGATATCAAACAACAGCCAAACACGTGAGAGAGAGAAACAAAGAAAATAACTCGATTGATGCATACGGAAACGGTGACGTAAACCTCAATTTAATGAGCAAAAGAAATAATTTTGTTTACAAACGAATCCTAGATAAGTTCACGAGATGAGAAAATCATACTATACGGAAATGCCACGATCACAAAAATGTTATGGAAATCAAATACAATTGGCTTAAGCGAGGTGTGTAAGTTAATGAAATAGAGTATATGTAGACATTTATATGAGAAAGAAAAGCATTAAGGCAAAATGGAAAACCTACCACCTGAAATAAAGAGACTTAGCATGCAAGCACGCGGTTAGTAAATCGAATGCAGCGTACCTACAAACGCTGCGCCGGAAATACATATATACATAAAATACATAAAGGAAAAATAAATACGAGTCGCATGCCAGCTGAGCTACCAGCAAAGGATAGGCATCGTTCCGGTAAGCTACCAGCCAGCTACTAGGCAAAAAGAAAAAATTAGGTTTCACCCTACGAAATAATATCGTAGATGCAGTGGGAGGCTATAAGGGATGGGGAGGAACAAAGAAACTCGCAGCAGGAACTCCACTGAGGTCGGCTCTTTACCATGTAGGCAAGTGTATCCAGACAAACGTGTTCACCGTCTTCTGGACCCAAACCAGGGAGCCGTGAAGCTCCAACCGAGGCTAGCTCCGAAGTGAAGAACTTCATTCCCCTGGAACAAGTCATCGCTTGGCCACCTCTCTTCTTCTTCCACCCACATCCCCGGTGAGCAAACAACGCACGTCAAAGGAATCGGTGGGCTGGCATACGCAACACGTGGCCCAACCATCGGAACCTGGTGCGAGAAATAATGGTGCTAAGCGGTTCATTCCCTTTTGCTGGGCCGTAAACAAGGTGTCGAACACGCTCGTTACTCACGCGGTGTTCCCACAAGATGTGAGCCAAACTGCGAAGGCACCGATGGTCGAACGTAACTAGCCTCTTCATGTCCGCCCATCTTAGAGGCCAGGTTTCGCAACCCAACGGTAAGTTCGAAGGTACCGCTGCATTGTACACTCTAGCCTTCAGGGTGAGAGTGATGTCGCGCCGCCGCTATAGGTGGCGAAGGTTAGCAAAAGCAATTCGCGTTTTCGCTATACGGTTCGTGATCTCATCTTCGATCCCAAGGGCGCTGATACAACTTCACAGGTAATTGAATTCCTGAACGACTTCTAGCTGATCCCCACCAAGGGTCAACACAGGAGGCGATCCATGCCAATCTTGGAGGAACGCTTTGCACTTCAATGGTGCAAACAAAGCCCGAAGCGGCGGACAGCTAGTGCTAATCTGTCCAGCGCGGCTTGGCACGTCTGCGAGCTGTCACAGATGAGGGAAATGTCGTCTGCGTACTCCAAATCAAGAAGTCGTTCTCCTGGTAGTAGCCCACACCTTTCAAGTCATGTCCTGTGTATGCGATCTCCATGACTTCGTCAATAGCGAAGTTGAACAGGTAAGGTGACAGCGGGCATCCTTGTCTGACACCGCTGGAGATATTGAAGGGTGGCGACTAAATGCCGTAAGCCCTCACTCTTCCCGTGCTACGCGTATATAATGCTAGGATAATATTTACATATTTCCCGGGCACACCTTTCCTGAGTAGACAATTCCAAAGGGCACAGAAATCAACCGAATTGAAGGCACGTTTGATGTCGAGGAACACGACAACGGTGGCCGCCAATATGTGTGACGGTGCTCCAACAACTGACGCAAGGTGAAGATGTGGTCGATGCAGCCAAGACCTCGACGAAACCCGGCTTGCTGCTCACGAATCTGGCTTTCACAAGCGCCAGTCAATCTGTGAAGAATTATGGAGGCGATGAAGATCAGACTGTTTCCTCTATGGTTGCCGCATTCCGAGCGCCAGCTACGTTTGAAGAGGGGAACAATAACGGAGCGGCTCCAGTCGGTTTGGACAATCTCCTGCTCCCATAGTTTCACTAGTATTTCATGTAAAGCATCAATAGGAGCAGCGCCACCGAATTTGAAGAGGGCTGGAGGAAGAGCATCTGGTCCCGCGGCTTTGTTCAACTTCAACTGTCCGATGTCACGTTCGACTTCTGAGGGAGAGGGTGGATCCAAAGGGACAGCCCACGGAGCAGGGCGACAGGTGACCGGCGAATCAAACAATTCTAACCGAATAAATTGCTTTTCAAAATGCTCAGCCCAACGCACCAAACGTGTTGTCAAATTGTGGATAGGCTGTCCACTCTCATCACCAATTGTTTGCTTAACACCAGGTCTCCTACTGCCCGTTTCCCGTATCAGACGGAATAACTAACGATGTTTGCCAAAGGCAGCGGCCACTTCCATCTCTGACGCACGAACAGACCACCAAGATTTGCGATATCTCTTTAGGCTAGCACGGAGTTTTGCCCGGAGCTCTTTGCGAGTTTCATTGTGTTCACTTCCAGCCGGGATATGCCGGCGAGCGTCGATAAGTTCCAGAGACCGACAAGGGACCCAATATCCATGTTGGCTATTAGACATACCACGTGATGATTTGCCTGCTGCAAGTAAGGTCTGGTGTCCAATGACCATCAATTGTCTCCAGTGAGCGATTACTCAACTCGTATGTCCTCATACTTCGATACGCATTCAGAACAGCTGACATTGTCAGTTGGCTGGTGTCAATGCGCTCACATCGTCGTCGTGGGCGTCCGCCAAAGCGCATCCGCATGTCAACCCATACAATTCATGATCGGTGTCCCCACATGTGCTCCAAATCGATCGACAATTATGGACGCAGCCACTTCAGCGGTAACTAATAGCAATGTGATCAATTTGCGTCAACAGCTGGTTCGAGGCTGGTGGGCGCCATGTCACCCTCCGGCGGGTGCTATGTCGGAAATTAGCGTTCGCAAGAAATAAGCGAGCAACTTCACACAAATGAAGTAACCGCTCACCGTTATCATTATAGAAGCCTACACCGTGTTGCCCGCCCAGATGCAGTTCATCAGTGGAAAACTTTCCAACTTCTGCGTTCATATCCCTCGCAAGCACAACAGTGTCCTTGCTTCTTCTGTTGCGATGGAGCTGGGTCAGTTGGCGGTAGAATCCGTTCTTCACCGAATCTTTGCTATAGTTTGTGGGCGCATAGGCAGCGATGATGAATAGACATCTATTAGTCCCGCGCGACCTCGAAGCTTTGAACGAGCCAACCAATCGGACCGCACACATACGGCTACTGTTTGGAATCCAATCAACCAGAGCAGCTTCAGGCCGGGGACGCAGGGCAATGCCAACACCGGCTTGGCCGGTGCTCGAAGCTGCATCGTCACCGGATAGGCGCACTGAGAAAATACTGCTTGCGTCACCTAACGAAGATCGCAGAGTGAGCGCAGTGCTCGAGTCTTGCAAGCGAGTCTCTGATAAGCAGCAGATATCGATCGAGAGGGCCTCTAATGTTCGGGCAAGTGCTGCCGATTTGTAGCAGTGTACGTAAATTGAGGCATGCCAATCTGAAGGAGGATCGAGGGCTCCAAATGGAAGCCGATGAACTGGAATGGACCGCTTGGTTGGACCTGAGCTTGTCGACAGGAGATGAGTGACGCTGCGCGTTCACATGTGAGTTGAAATTAGAAGGTAACTGCCTACCAACGCACGTTGGGGGAGGGCCAAGAATCGGGGGGTTAAAAACTGGGGGGATAAAAGTGAAGTTGGAAGGGGACGGTAAGAGTGAAAAAACGTAAGAAGGGGAATAAGAAGACGGGAAGGCTTGAGCAGTAACATCCAAACCCCTATCCACCCTGCCCGATGCAGCAGATAGGGCACCGTTGATTATCCTCTGCGGTGGCGAGAGCATCAAGAAATTGTTTGAGGAAGGATTCAATGTATTGCGTGGGCAAGTTAATTTTAGGTTGCCCTGGTCTAGACTGGAGGACGATTAGGGTTCTCAGCCAAAGCCTTTGGTTCAAATACCTGACCGCAAGCAGTGGGGTGGCGGTGGGCTACAAGTATTCCGTTTTAAGAAATAAGGTACCACCCTTATTCCAACCCCCAACCTGGAGGACCTGGAAGCTGAGTTTGTCTGGCCTCTAACCATTGACCAATCTGGTATGATTGACTTTGAAGGTGCAAAAGCACCACTCAGCATAGCTCAATGGATCACTGAGGCACACAAACCATCGCACCACGGTAAGGTCCAGCCTCATTGCCTCATTTGAACATCCAAGGCCGACCTGTACAAAAACATCAAGATCCATGTCTCAAGAAGATGATTGAAGCTCCTGGTTGCTGAGTTTCTGTCGTACATTAACTTGTGCTTAAGTGCATCAACCTATATTTGTCCACATTGAAACGATGCAGATTTTGGTCTAACCACGCATATACCTTACACAGTTAGGCTTGTATTACTGTGACATGATCTGGTGTATCGATCGCCCCCGCACCTTGATACCATGGGTATAAAGCATACAGTTTGAACTCTCGAGACTTGCGATGTCATTAATATACGTCAAAAATAATCGCAGTACAAGTACCGATCCGTTTGGTACTGCGCAATCAACTAGGGTGGGATCTGACAGGGGTTTATGCACTCATACCTCCAAAAGCCAGTGTAGAAAAACCTTTTAATCCATTTTATGGGGACATCACCTACAGCAAAGGTATAAAGCTTGAAGGGCAAAATGTCGTGTTCTAACCGGTCGAACGCCTTTGTAAAATCGAGAAAGTATAAAACTGCTGTGCCAGAGTCTTCTGATTCAGTCCAACTGGATGGTGCTAGTAGTCGATTTGTAGTCCACTATAGATTTAGTCGGAAGCCATGCAGTTAGGTTGGGAGGTAGTCAAGTTCTTATATTTAGGCTTTTAGCGCATAATAAATACTAGCTTTCTTGACCTTTGAAGGAACTGGTAGTAAGAGTATGGGGTGGTAGGTAACTGGATTGGAAAGACTACTTCCTATATTATTAAGGGGTAGCATCCTGTGTTTCAACGTACTGGACCCAAAATTTCGTCAAAACATGTTGGAAGAATAGAGCCAAACTCAGCTAATTTTTACCCAACTACTGCTAGCAATTTCTGGTGTACATTACCAACTCCAGTATATATGTAACTACGTATAATCCACAACTTGTTAGATACAGCTTCGGTTGTGAAGAATATGTGAGCTTGTTTTGGGTGTGAAACAACCATTATCATAGGGTTATATGGCCAGCGATTGCACTGAAACGTACCGCATTTTGAAGGCACAGGGTATTTGCCCCCTTCCTCGGTTTCCGTGTGGGTCCGTCTGCTGTGTGGAGATGAAAAATTCCATGTTTTACCTCACGTAGGCTCTTGCCGTGTTGAAATAGAAGCGTGCAATTTGAGGCTAAATCAATATCAAGTTCATCTGGTACTCCATACTATCCTTCCGAACAAGCAGATACATGTATTTAGGTTGCTTCGTTCAGACCATTCAGTTTTCTGTGCTCGGAAAGACTTTGTACTTATGTCAGTCTGAGTTTCGCGCCGCTAAAGGCGCGTGTGCTGCTTCACAGAAACGAGACCAAGTTTCTCGGGTGAAAGTTCCTAATATCTGATGCTTCGCAGAACAGAGATTTAAATTGCGTGACGAACTATTCCTACGCACTAGCTGGTGCCTTGTCTGCCAGAAATATCCAGTTGGCTGTCTCACATAATCGAGCTAATATGTTGCAAGGTGTATTCGTTTTTGTTGCGTCAGCACATTCCATGGGATAATCTGTATATCAAATGTACTCGGAAAGTAGGACTACATGATCGCTGCGGCCCAAGGGAAAGTAGAAAATCAACTCAACGACCAAAATTTTTTCGTCGGTTCTTCGTTGTTGAATATCCGATCCAGCGTTGACGGCTTATTATTTTATCGGAGTCGGGTGGAATTGTTGATGTGACAAAACAGTTGGTACTTGAAGAAAAACTTTTGTATTTCAGCCTTAACCGTTCTCCGGGAGTGGCTTGGGATTCCATAGCTTGTATGTTGAAACCGTCAGTAACGCAATTGTGACTCCTGTATTGTGCGTATCATCAGCCTATGTGAGAATGACAGTTGAAAATCCATCTAAGGCGTAGAGGAAAGGGGGCGTCAAATAACTTTCACTAATAAAATGTCGTCTCCTTTTAAATATAGACAATACCAAATGGAACCACGTACCGTGCTGACCGGAACCAACATGGGCTCACATTGGAATTGGCTGTGGAACTACAGAGCCATCCCTCCACTTTTACTGGGTCGGTCTTGCCGTACAATGGACAGACCTGGCAGTGCGATTTCGTTTTCACTAATGTCACGGAGTAACCATGTCCCCGCTTTAACGATGAGGTAGTAGGCTTTTGATTCTTGGCGTAGACGCATTTCGGAAAGCTTACTTAGTAAGCCTTGTTCCTTTTAGGTACACGTAAGCTTCTCGGATGTTCTATGTGCACATTAATGCTGTGGATTTGTGCCGACCGATGAGAAGCCGACCAAATTATGATATGTGTACCACTGGGTACGATTTAAATTTACGGCTCTAGTAACCTGATATCAGCTGTTCATCTCGACACGTTCGTTGAGATGTTACTAGTGAATAACATCGACAAAAGCAATCATGATATCTAACTGGCTTATATCAGCTGACTAGGAGAACTCACGCAAGGTAGTTTTTAAAAGTGCTTATTAAAAATTATGGCATAATTGGTGCTTCATCACATCTGGTATAAAACCGAAAGCCGGAACAGACTTGAAAATGTATTGTAGCGACTTTTCGTTCTTTCGGCAGTCGTTAATACTGCGCGTCTCCATCTGTGACATGCAAGCTGATTCTCGCAACTAGACTACCACCATTGTGTGATTGAAGCTACCGAGCTACAGAGGACAACAACGATCATCGTGACTGTTACTGGGTATGATATACTGCCGCACAATATCCCCTAACTTGCACGCTACTACTGTACTGAATGCACGGTAGACCCTTCATCAAACAACGCACTTACTGAAATTCAACTGCAAATTAGCTTTGTCATAATTAGCAGCTTAATTTGCTTAGTAATAACAAAGGAGTGGTTTCGGGATTTGTCTTTTGTAATTAGAGGTTCATTACACCTAGATAGCCAGCGTTACCACCTCACTTGGCTCAATTATCTCAAACACAGGCTAGCGGTAGTCGAGTTGCAGGTAGAAACCCAAGGACGGTTGGATGGAATGCACTCCGATGGCGATTAACGAACTGACGAATCGGCAGTGCACTACATTTCTGGCCGTGTCATGACTGTCTGCCTGATTCAAGATGTTACGCATTTTTACAAACACTAATCAATCTCCCTGTCACTGTATTGTCATCAGAAGGCAGAACAAACTGTTTAATATGTCATAGTTCAATGACGATCTCAGGTGGATATTCATTAATTTTTCATCTTGCTTAAGCCTCTGAGCCTAACGAATTTTCACCGGTTTCGGATGCCAAACGTAAATTACTTTCCACACCATCAGCAAAGTGATCAAAATGCGAAGCCACAAATAAAACGCGAATTCATTCCTCTATAAACGATAAGTTCAGTTAAGAACAAAGTAACGGAGTCCCTCAAAATTAAAAATTGTGGTGATGCAAATCAGTTGCATATTTATTTACTTCAAAACGCAGCATATTTTAGTTGATTACATCAGTAATCTATTGGGGAACAAACCTTTCCGTGACAGGACAAGTAAGGCAGATAATTGTTCTTCTGCCTCCAAGTGTACCAACGAAAGTGTAGATAAAGAAAATATTCTCTTTAGTAATCCTAACAGGTTAGGTCTGGATAATGTAAAAGTAGCGTTAGGGAGAGCAAGTAGCACATCTGATGTCAAGTGTAAAAGGTCAAATTTTGAAAAAGCAATTACAGTAATATGGTTGTCCGATTCATTTGAAAATCGTAAGAGCATTGTTGCAATGATTCCAACACCCTTAATGCGATATGTCTTAGATTAAAACATACATTGCAGTTACATATAGCTCCACAATGGGCACTGCCCAGCGAACACTGGAAAAGGGGACTAGGTGTAATTAGAAACCTTAGTCAAACATCGAAGGGTAGAGTGCAACTAATGTGGATACAAGTTGCATTTACCTAGACCCCGACAATTTATATATATTGGCAAAGCGCAAGAAAGCCATATTCCTGGCTCCACCGGAACGTCCTTGAAGAAACGAACGGATGAAACGGGTTCTACTCTTGACAGCAGTAGTCCCATTAAATTGAATTCCTCATGCGTATGGATTAAAGGAAATTATAGTGTTTGTTAAAGTGCAGCAGTAACAAGCATACGCTAAATAAAATTCCGGTCAAAGCTAGCAGGGAGGACATAAAGCAAACCACAGCATTGTACCGTGTAAAGAAGACAGGTGTTTTCAAAAATTCTATGGTTTGGAATCACTCGGTTTTTCCCAAAGTTCCCCCTGACTAAGCAACCTACTCTGTGGAATAAAACCAATAACATTTGTCTCTTAGTTACGCCAAGTTTTCATCTCCCACTCCACAACAACTACTGGAAGCGCATAGATGACAGTTTGTTATATGCCAATAGATGATTCTGCACCTTACTCTGCTCATAGTACACACAAACCCTATATCAAAAATTCCCACCCCAGCTACATCTAGTGGATGTCAATTCGATCAAATGACAAGGTTCATCATCATCATCATCATCATCAACATCCTCATCATCATCATCCTCATCATCCTCATCATCAACATCATCATCATCACCGTCATCATCATCACCACCATCATCATCATCACCGTCATCATCTTCACCATCATCATCATCATCATTCACCCTAAGTCCCTTGCGGTAATGGGAGAAAGTTTAGCGGAGCCTCTGGCACGATTCTTCCAACGCTGCTTCGATCAGATGTATGTACCCGAGATGTGGAAATGTGGGATCATAACCCCAATTCACAAGGGCGGTAGCCGTTCTGATCCAGCCAACTACCGTCCTGTAACCCTTCTCCCGGTCCTGTCGAAGGTTATGGAAGCTATTGTTGCTGACGTACTAACAACCTATCTAGAAGAGTCTGCCTTCCTTGCACATGAACAGCATGGTTTTCGACGGAATCGATCGTGCACCACAAATCTGCTGCTAGCAAGATCGAGTTGGACCAAATTAATTGACAGCGGTGCAGGAGTGGACGTGGTCTACCTAGATTTCTCAAAGGCCTTCGATCGACTAGACCATGGAATCCTGATCTGCAAACTTCAGAGCTTCGGCATTGGTGATCCGCTCCTAGGATGGATCACAAGCTTTCTTCTCCACCGGAGCTTAGAGGTAAAAGTGCGTGGGTCCCGGTCCCATCCAATCCAAGTCGAATGTGGTGTACCACAAGGATCGGTACTGGGGCCACGATTGTTTTTGATGTATATTGATGACATAGCGGCCCTCATTCTTTCCAACTGCCTACTCTATGCCGACGACATCAAGGTCTGGAGAGCGATCAATACACCCGACGACTCCGCAATACTTCAAGAGGATCTGGATAAGGTGTATGCGTGGTCAGTTCGGAACCAACTCCCATTCAACACAGAAAAATGCAGAGTATTACACTTACGTCACCAATCAGCATTTTTCTATAAACTGGGTGACCATGTGCTTCACACAACTGCTGAGGAAAAGGATTTAGGAGTATTGATTCAGTCCGACCTTGGTTTTCAGCCCAGGCAAAGAAAGCATCGAACGTGAGCATTCGAAATTTGGGCCTTCTCCGGCGCACATTTGGACGCTTCGATCCATCCGTTTTTCACCAACTTCTAGGTGCATACATACGACCACACGTGGAGTATGCAATACAAGTCTGGCAGCCGTGGCTGAGGAAAGACCTCTCTGATTTAGAGAAACCTCAACGACGCGCAACGAAGAACGTGAAAGGTTTAAGCCAGTTACGCTACGAAGACAGACTGAGATCGCTCAGGATATTTAGTGGTCAATATCGAAGACTACGGGGAGATTTGATTTTGGCTTATCAGATTCTGACAGACCCCAATCATACCTGCCGCCATCTGCTGGAGCTCAGTAACAACAACAACAATCTGAGAGGCCATCATCTGAAGCTGGCAGTGCAGTACAGCCGTTTGGAATGTCGACGGAATTTCTTTTCTGTTCGTGTTTGCCAAGCCTGGAATGCTCTCCCAGAATTTGTAGTCAGTGCACACAACCTGATCGAGTTCAAAAATCGAGTTGATAGTGCACTCACTTCATTGCACTATCTCCCATAATACAGTCTAATTTTGAGAGATCCAAAATCCATACTTTAAAAATAATTTTCCCCTACGCTTATTTCAACAGTGGATGTATATTTGGACGCTTCAAACTCAAACACTTTGCGCCATGCGAATTTCAAGGGGCAGTGACTCTTTTAACCAAATACTCCATGCCTCATGATTCCCTCCGAGATTTTGGGGATTATTATTTTGACACTTCAAACTCGGTGAGTCCACAAGCTTGTAGTGACTCGTTGTTAAACGATTTTACTGAATTGGTTTCCATTGAATTTTCTACACTTCTATGATTTTCGCACTGATCACCCTACGGGATTTGTCAAGCTTTAGCTTTTATACCCGCATAAATCCATTGTTCCATTGTTCCATCATCATCATCATCATCAGCAGCAGCAGCAGCAGCATCATCAGCATCATCAGCATCATCATCATAAGCGTCATTATCACCATCATCAACAACAACAGCAGTACATCAGCCGTTTGAACTGATGCTTCGCTGCCATGCATCTATGATGACCTATGAAATAAGGAATAAGAAGTGGGAGATAAGTGGGACTACTGTCGCCATTAGCTGGCTATCCTGCAAAAATAAGGCGGCATCGGGCGAAACAGATTATTTGCGGTTCTCACTGCCAAGCCTCGTAATCAGCCATTAACCCGCAGATAACTCAGCACCAAACACACTTTAAACAGGTAACCCGATTAGGAGACGGCTGCTGATGCGCAACTGTTGTAGGTTGCGAGCCATGTCCTGTACTGTCTCGAGACAAGCACAAGTCGAGTCACGTGGATTTTAGCCCGGAAGACGAGGCGGGCCAACGGTACCCAGTGTGGTCGTTAATAACTTCATTTCCCGCAAAAAAGTCAACTTCTGTCCACCTCGAGTCTTGCGCCACCCTACGTCTGGCAGCCTAAACAAGGCCCCTTTATGTAAAATTTGACCAGGCATGCATAACATGTGCCCCCGCCAATGTAATTTATTCAGTGCTATATGTTGTTATAGGGAGCAAGCATGATTAACACTTCCTGGAACTCACCTACGCACATCATCGTTGCGGACACGCTGTTGTCATCCGACACCAGCAGTGTTTCGCAGACAACGCTGGTCAAACACTTAAAGACGCCTCAGATCTTCAGTCTGAAGGGGCCAAGTCTCACTCCCATAGAACGGAACGGCCCTCAATTTGGCCTTGTATGCACGGCCATTCAGAAGGAGGAAAATCCTCTTCAGTCGCCAAATATGCCGCAGATTCCAGAAGGCAGTTTTGGTCAATGCAATGCGTGAGCTGGCGTCAGTTTCTACGAGCTGATTGTTCCTGATGCAGCTGCCAATATAAGTGAATCGATCAGCTACCTTGAGCTTCTCGTTAGTAAGGGTCAAGTGGTCATAAAGTGGCTGGTTGTCCTGCAGCAACGCTTTGCACTTTGAAGGTGCCCAATGCATACCAAATAACGGGAACACATTAGACAAGCTAATCACGGTCGGGATATAGAAACAAATGTTGGTAGCTCAGGTTGCTCAGTTGGTGGTCTGAGTGTTCGCTGACCTAGGCATTTTGACTGACGCTTCGTATGCGCCGCTGTGCTAAATAAACGCACACTGGCGATGTCATCTCAAGTGGTGACGAAATGTTTGAAGTCAAACTGCAGAGGTCAGCGAACACTCAGACCACCAACTATTCAGGGTTGAACGTGCAGCCACAACATCGTCGAAAAACAAGACGATATCGTCCACATAATCAAGATCATCAAGTCTTTCACCAGGAAGCACTTCAACGCCTACATTGTAAGATTCCACAAGATAACGCTATTTGATAGAATCCACGACGAAATTGAACAAAAATGGGGAAATCAGACAACCCTGACCAACGCCACCTTTGGTCATAAATCTATCCGACTGGCTACCGTAAATGCTGACGCAGCCTGTACTTTCAAGTATAGAGCACGTAGGATGTTCACATATTTCATGTGAACAACTTTCCTGGCAAGTGTTCCGAACATAATCGATCGATCGACTGATTCGAACACCCTCTTGAGATCGAGGAACACAACTATTGCCGGTCTGCGACGTGCGTGGCCCAGCACTAGCACCTGCCGCAAAGTGAATATAAGGTATATACTGCCCCGCTCTGGGCGGAAACCGGCCTGTTCTTCCCTATGCCGAGATTCCCGTTCCAGAGTGAGGCACCGAATGAGAATCGTGGCCAGTAATTTTGTCGAAACTGGAGTTAGGCTAATACCCTTGTGGTTAGAACAGCCTGTGAGACTGCCCATTTTGCATATTGACACTATATTTGATTCGCTCCAATCAGTCTTGACACTCTCTTTATTCCAGATGCGTTCGAAGAGGGAGGTCAGTGCTTTGCAGAGGAGCTAACCCCCATCCTTAAATAGTGCAACTGAAAGGGAAACCAGGCCAGCGTCACGAAAGAGATTGTGGATGGTGAGCGCATTTCGGATCTCGGCCTCCGACGGTGGCTCTGAACTAATCGTTCATGGCTCGTCCTGCATCACTTGAGTAGGAAGAGGTCCAGGAACATTGAGCCAGCTGAACTAATCTTGAAAATGTTCTGCCCAACGAGCCATACGGCGCCCCTTATTGTGTATCAGTGCACCTGCGCTGTCTCTGATTGTCTCACTGGCGCCTGGTTTCATGGGACTTGTGTTAAGCATCAGCTGGTAGAGCTTGCGCTACTTGCCTACTGCACCTGCCTTCTCCATTTCTTAATCCGGAGTGGTCATCCTGGCTTGCTTTTCAGCACGTAAACTGCGCTTTAGTTCGCGCCTAATAGCCCGCCTGGTCACATGGTGTTCACTTCCAGCCGGGAGGTTTCTTCTGGATTCCATCAGATTCACCGACCTCTCGGATATCCAGTGACGGGTGCGATGAAGATTGACAGTGTCACAAGCAGATGCTCCTGCATCGTGCATCGCGGCAGAGATCCTATTTCACTGAAGCTGAGTGTCATCAGGACAAGAAAACGAATGTTCGGTATGTAGTGCTTCTTGGTAGGCTTGCCTGTTCGAGGGCTGATACAATGCTTCAGTTGCCAATTGCAGAAGACGCTTGAGGCGCCTTTCGGATAGTTCCATAGAGCCATCTGTAACTTATGGTAATGTGGTCAATTTGGGTCCATCGCTGGCCAGCTACAGGAGGACGCCAAGTGACACTTCGGCGCCCACTGTGTCTAAAAGCAGTGCTAGCAAGAAACAACTTGCTCTGCACACAGTTGCAGCAGACGCTCACCGTTGTCAGTCCGTTCCGAATAAAGCCCATAATTACAAAAACGCAAATTTGCTGAGGAGCTCAGTCGCCCCATTTGTGCCTTCATATACCCTGCTAGTAATATAATATCTGAGCTAGTGGCACTGCGTAGTAGTGCACTCAGTTGGTGATAGAATGTGTCCTTGGCAGGTTTTGAACTACAGTCGGTGGAAGCACAGAAAAACAGTGTTTTTTATTACTTCGTGAATCCACCTTAGTTAATGTCGTTAAACAATCTGCACGTAAACGGTTGTGCACCGGAATCCAATCCACTAATCATGGCTCAGCCTAAGAGCTTTAAATGATAAATACCCGTCTCCGGATGCGTACAACCAATAACACGAGGACAAGCCGAGTGCGGTTAATTCAACTACGCATTAGGGTCATTGATCTTAGTTTCGGACACGTAACACACATCAATACCCAGTGTGTCCATAGTGCGTGCGAGTGCAGCCAGTTGATATATTTTCTTAGTGAGAGCTTTGAATGTCGCCATGGAAACGGGACATTGTGGCCTTATAAAAGACTGTCGCTGATAGGCGTCCGGTGCGTGTCGCGAGGTCGTTACAGGTGGTTGTACTCCAGTGGCACTTCGGTTGTTGCCAATTAAACTAGTAAGTATAGAAGGAAGATTAGTAATGGAGGTCGGGATGTAAGTAAGAGAAACAGGTGGAAATGAAAGAAGGAAGGCGCAAGCAGTAGCATATTTTCGCTTATCCGCTCTGTTGTATGCGGCAGGTAAGGCGACCCTTGATAATCTGCAGGACGGTCGATGAAGGATGGAGTTTATGTTCAAAGATATAGCGTTGGTTGTATGTAAGCTGGGATACTGCCAGGGCGCCCAGACCTAGACAGAAAAATGACAAGGCTAGTCTAGTGTCAAACTAACGGCAATTCAATCGTGATATCTAGGCCCAATTTGAGCCGATAGCACTCTGGACATTTGCCAGTGGCAAATAATCCTTATTACCAAACTTACTAATAACTTACTCGAGTGTCACCACACTCGCACTTATTTACATTTACAACATGATAGAACCAAATATTCTGAAATTCACGAAACAATGAGCGGCGGTTCGACAACAGAGTTTGTTTTCAGTTGTAGTGCGTAGTGATAGATTCACAAGCTAAATATCCACTGTGTTAACACATTTGCAAAATTTAACGACCCACAAGATTTCCTTGTCACCGAAATATGGTACTCCTCTGATACACTAAACCTACTCTGATGATTCTAAACTACCACATGTTTCGAAAAATCACTGCACTTAAAACGGTGGTGGTGTATCATAAAAGTAATCAGACACTAATAGCAAAACGGATAGAACGTTCACAAATGGAAAATGTTCCTGAATCTATTTGACCGTCGGTTTCGGGCGCATATTCTTACCTACTGCTAGTCTGTATCTATAACCCACTAAATCAGGCAAACGTGAGTAATTGCAACAGCGCTTCTGCCCTTGTAGTGACATGGTGGTTCCCACGAAGAGAACATATATTTCACGGTGCTTTCAACTTACCAATGATCAGCTTGTCATTGTAACCATCGTCTTCTTTGCGCACAAGTTTTCATTCTTCCATTAAAGCGGCGTAGTGGACAAATGGCTTGCAGGTTGAACAATGTGTAGGACTTATTTTTTCATTGAGAACACGTAGCACAAATCCTGATCTGTTAGACAGTATCCCTAGCAGCAGTCATTAAAAGCCCCTTTTGCAGTTTCCAAAATAAAATAAACACTGACCTAGCCTATGCACTGCCATACACAACCCACAAAATGAAAGGGGAATGGATTCATCGGTTAGTACGTTCTTCTAAATTAGACGTATCTTTCCTCTATACCAGCGCATACATGTATGTGAAGCAGCTTTATGATAATTGCTTCACAATGTGCTTGTACGGATCATGTGCTGAATGATGCACTGAAATATGCAGTCAGCCAGAAAACCAGAACATTATTCACAAGATGGGGATGGTTAAATAAATCCTCAATGGTTTTACGAAATCACGATTTATAACCAGCGTCAATAGGCTCCCTAAACGCGGCAAAAAAATAGAGAAAAGGTAGTACTACAAACAAGCTGCAAGACCAGTGTGTTTGTCAAATAAGGCATCGCAGTACAAGTGACCGGTAGATATAATAACTGAAATGGTTAACTTAATTTATAATGCATTCAATTAGTTCTATAGTATTTACAAAAGTCCCTTTGATGCCTATAGATATGTATACACAGAGTTTGCAACAACCAGAGTGTGAAACAGCGCTGATAGCTACCTCAACGTTATCTATTAAGCTAGCAAGCTAATTAGCTAATCTAATAAGTAGATATTTGATGGCAGAACCTTAAGCAATGCTTCTGATGAGAACGTTTATCCCGTTGCTGGAATATTATCACTTCACAAATCAATAGGAAAATCATTTATCAAGTCTCGGCACAAGGTAGGTAACAATCAAACCATCGATAAGTACCAAACAATACACCGCACCCCGAAAATATATTGCTTAACTAAAAAATGGTACGAAACGAGTTGATGAACTTTGTCGCATCTTTGGTCTCGATACATTTCTCACAGCATGGATATTTGGCAAGCGGCTATGCACTAACTAGCAACTTATTTACCTAAACTATATTCAATATCGATCGACTCCAGCTGTGTAGTATTATTTCATACATACACATATATACGTACACATGATGGGGCGGCGTCCGTATGAGGATTTGCCTGACACTGTGACCTCCATGTGGACAGCCAGTGGACGCCTGTACCTACAGAGAGCCATGGGTGGCTTGCACTACACCACCCACAATTCCACCCACACACCTCATTTTCGGTGTAAACTCGAAGCAATAGGACCGGAAGGCTAGTGAATAGAAGCTAACTTCCATCGACGGAGCCTGCTTACAATCCTTCAACAAACAGAACCGAAGCATTCCGGTCTAATGGGGAAATCATGCACACCAGACATACACATGACGGTGGCTGGACCGTAGCTCGTTCCACATAGGATGGAACCACTATTTGAGCCTAGCACCGTCCCGAGGACAGTGCACCCCGTCCCCACCAGCAACGATCAACTGTCTCCTGGAGCCAGTATGGACGAGGTAGTGGGTAATAGACAGGTAGGCACTTGTCAACATTCACATCAGGCGCAGCCACACCGGGGAGCTCAAGCAACATGTACTTCTGAAATGGAAGATTAATCATCACGCAGGCGAACGGACAACATTCGCCACCTTATTAATCAGGATTAGTAAATCGAATGGAAGCGTACTCATGGTGTTTCTATTCCTGGTCCAATAGTGCTTTCCGCACTTGAGTAACCGCCCTTTGTAATAGATCACGGAATACGCACCGATCAAAATTTGTCTTGGATTCACAACACCTGTAATTAACATGAGTTTGTCATCAACTCACCTGCTTCATGTTCTGGTAATATTATTTCCGGTTTGCTCTAGTGCCGTTTCTATGCACTAAGTTTGCCGTACAAAAGCATTATGAGTATCCTCGTCGAATTCATTCTGTATACATATATACATTGATTGGGGTCATCCGTGTCCAATGGCAGTTCGAAGACAACATATGCACATGCATTTATGCAAACTTAAGTTTCAGCTGTCACAAACTGGATAGTGACACATTAGACTTCATGATCAATGGTACGGCAAACGTGTGTGGGTTTCATTTGGCGGTCAGGCTAACCACCACTTTCACGGACATGAGAATAAGTACCCATTATGGACTGTTGATGTTTTGCTCAATATTTAGACTTGGCAGCCTTAAATCTTAGGCATACATATTTGAAGGAACCCGAGATAGCAATAGTGAAGCAGCTGTTAGGCAGAAGAAAAATAAAGTACTGGTAGAGTAACATAGTGTTCACTTAACTGTTGCCGTCTAAATAAACAGTCTGTTTTGTCTAAATTTTGGGGGCAGATCGAACAACAGGCGAATGTGATGAAGTGACCAATATTGGCTCTCCGTGTCGCAAATCGGTCCGGTCATCTGGTGCCCGAGGTACGTGCATATTCTCAAATAACGATTGATGCACAACATTTGATATTGACAGGTGATATCAACTAAGTCCCGTTGCCCACTGTCAAACATGCGACTTGCCATATCGTTAGGAATGTTTTGCAAATTTTAGTGTTCAACCGTTTGTACATACCGATGTGTACTCTACTGTGACCATAAGCTATTTGCTAAAGATCTGCATCGTACGTCTCCGGGTGCAGCTACTTGGTTCTCATAAAACGATTGTCGCTATGCACCGACTACTTTCCCTTATAATATACCAATACACTGAAGTAACATTCCCGTTGGGTTGAACAGTTTAATTCGTCCATTCAACAGATTGGTTAGGTGCAATGCAACTTCTGATAGGCATCTCTGAGCTTCCACATTCCATCCACTTAATACGTGCCTTTTCATAAACCCGGGTAAATTCAGTATGGATGATGAACAACTGGAAATACAACTATGCTCACTCTAATCACTAACCTGCGGAGCGGAACATGAACTGTCGACATCGTGATAATCGTTAGTCGAATAATTGTCGGGATTGTTCACTTGCTACAGAATTTCCAGGAAAATTGCTCTTTGAATGCATAGTCTAACGTGTTCACACTTAGGAGAACCGCTGAGCATTGTGTTCAAAATGTCAGACTTTACACTATATGCAAATTGTAAGCGGCCAGGCGCTGATAACCTTCCGTTTCAAGCATAACCATCTCACTGGAAACATTCTCAATAATTTGCCACCCGTGCATTGATCGGTATCAACCAGACAATTCGCTCTGAAACCGCGCGTGCTCGTCAAAGACGAATGAGCTCTTGGATGGAATGAACGATTATTATATGTGGCTCATCCGTTCTAGGCAGGTGCAATAACTAGAATACATTGCACCAACTCAGTATTTAATCATTCTTGAATGAAACTGTACCGAAGCGTTACTTACATGCTGGATATAGAATAAGGAGTAACACAAGGAAAATAACAGTGATGGAGTAAGCAACTTTTCAAAATAAGCACATAAACGGTTCGATTATCTCTATTGCTATACATAAGCTCAGATTAGTTAAAGTCCGCGGTGACAGGACAAACGGGATTTATAGCCATGCTCACTTCCACAAAGAAGTAGAAGCACAATGGAACAGTGATGACTAATTGTTGGTGCGTGCTGTGAATGCCATATCCCATACTATTAACTGCAGGCTATTCGTATCGTAAGGCAAACCATAGAAAGTTCCGTTCTTCTCATGTCCGAGGTAAGCGAGAATCAACCGGGATGTAGAACAACAAAGCACACCATCGTGTGTCAACTATTTATTTCCCCTGGTCATTCGTTCAAACCACTAGCATATCTCGACCAACACATCAGTGCCTGGAATGTTACCTACGCCCAAGTATTTCCATTTGGATGTCAAGGTGTTACCGCTGTTCCGGAATTAACCTTTATGACTTGTCTGAATTGCAATGCGTTTACCTGAAGGCGTCAGAAATACAATGGGTCGTATGGAGGCACTTGAGATGGGATACATTGACCCTATATTAAAATCCGCAATACGTCAGGGTGCCACACGAGAAGAAATGTAATATTATCCATATGTTAAACTGGAAGGTAGCGGAACACGAACAGATGTTAGCGGGACGGGTAATTTGGGTGAGCTCCAGTTAGACATCAGTCTGTCAAGCTGAAATGTGTCACTTACAAGTGTTTATAAATGGCTTCCGCATAGCTATTCAGTATATCTGTTGACAAACCAAAGGTCCCAGGTTCGAGTTGCAGTAATACAGTTTTGTGAACGGGCATTTGTCAACACTTATGTATGGGCTACCACAAACTGGATGGGAAAACAATAACCTTCATGAGCAATAACACTACGAACGTGCGGAAGTACGGATTGAAAGAAAGCAAAACAGCTATGTTCCACTTGTGTTGGAAGATCTCATGTACACTTATAAGCAACTAATACGATGACCGTAAAAGATGGCTGCCATATATTTAGTCAGAGGTGTGAGCATGACCAATAAATAGAGACAGACATGTAAATACGGAAGCAAATGCCATCAATACGGTTACCAGGTGGAACAATGCAAAATAAATGCACCGTAAAACACGGCTGGCTTATGGTTATTGTGTATTGTAGATGCTGTCCGCTTTATGCTTTAGTAGGCGATAATATCATACATTATACGACCGCTAATTTAATGCTATATCATCAATAACACATGTAAATTCCGATACGCCCTGTTGTACCATCAATTTTCGAATGAGTGCGCTAACTGTTTTAGCCAATTTACAAAAATACCTGGTACAACATATAATTACTCAAACGTAGGCAATTGTGGCTGTATAAACTACTGTGATGATAAGCTATTTATGTGAGCGACAGATTCGTGTGGGTCGCAAGTACCATGTAACAACTCCCTTTGTCCAATCAAGAAAAAAGCCGAGACTTTATCTACGATGCAAGGTAATAGCATAGAACTCAAGTGCAATATGTACATACCTCAGTCCCGGAACAACCGGATTTTTGCAAGGCACAGAAAGAAGGCAAATACATCAATTGCTATCGTTCAACACGATCACAATACAAAGTACTGCGCGGAATAGGCTCACCTCTTTAAATATATGCAACAACTATACGGGACATATTTGCTTCACACTGCATCGAATGGTTGGTATAGTGTGTCTCCGGGCCAACGGGGTATGAGGGAATAACACGGTGGATGACAGCCAGTGACTGGAGAATATCTCAAATGGGTATGTGGTGGGACACTTGGGCATTATGGTATCTTTACAGTGGTGGTTGCAATCGAACCACTTGGACGTGACTGGGAACAAATTAACTATAAGGCTCCATATCCATGGTGCGATTTGTAATGAAATCATTGCGCATTGCTTAGTTATTCATATGAGGGTAGACAAATGATGGGTATCAAAAGCCTCGACAGATGGCGCAGATAATGTGGTTAGCTGAACGCATGATATTCCCATGCAACCTGGATTTCTCATCATAATTTCACCACTAACATTTTATTACAATCTCTCATCACGCATCTCGGTGAGAGCTATTTTTCGCTGCAAATCAATTGTTTCTGTGCGTGGACTTATTAACCAATTACATATTTATTTAAACTCTACCGTACCACTATAGCTGGACTAACCTCCTTTTAAGTCAATCTAGATAATTGGCAAAAACTAATTTAAATGGTAGCAGGAGCGTTTGTTCTTCCGCAACTTATCTCGATAATAGCTGACTTATCCTAACTTCGGTATGAGCGATGTACAGCGGGAAATATAAGTACATTCATTCTTGTTACTAATTTTTGAAACATAACATGTAGCATCAACATCAGCATGTTAATCACTAGTCATTGACTTGCCGGGATTTTTCAGTTTACACAAGGAGGAGCCGAAGTCGGGACACATGCAACGAAGTTTGTTAGGTCTTGGGCACCCAATTGCCAAACTGCATTCCAATGCCAGGAAGGGTGGTAGACTACTTGGGCTACAGGGATATTTTTTGATCACTAAACATGCAAACACAGTAATTCATACATGTACTATGCACTTAAAACAGTGCTTCACAAGCCGTTGTTACAGAAAATCCCCTGGCCGTGATGGTCTTCCTCCAACTTTATTTAAAGATGGTGGCGTTTCGCTGGTTTTAGAACTAATTGCTTTGCTGCCAAAAGTTTGGTCAACAGAGGAATTTCCATTATGTTGTGGTGAATCTATAGTTGACCCACATTCAAAAAGTGCCTGCACACAATCTACTCTAACTATAAAAGTGTAAGCTTAGTCCCCGTCGTTTGCAAGCTGCTGGTGTCCACCACACGTCGCTGGCTATCCCCAACACGCGAATCGTTGCAACGAGTAGAACAAGCTGTGTTTCGCCCTGGTCGCGGCTGCGTCTATCTAATCTCCATACTCCGTTAGACTCTCGAGGTTCTCAATGTGTATCAGTTGACAACGGTAGCTGTGTTCTTGGATATCGGTGCAAACTTCGATTCTGTCAAACTAGCGGTACTGTGACACTGCCTACTGAGAAATGGCCTCTTCATACCACGTCCACTTTGTATTAGGACCACAGTCAGTGTTAGGGTTTATAAAAAGCCTTCACCTCCCTTTGTGGTCTCCATTGGAGTTCGGCAAGTGTGCCGTATCTCCCCATTCCTTATAACGTCTCTATTTAAGTAGTCCTAAATAACAATCTTGGCGCTTTTTTGAACGCTGGCGTTGAGTTCCTTCCAGGTAGTCGAGTTGTTGGTTTGGAATATGCTGATGATATTTTTCTTGCCGAGAGATGATGCACACACCGTTCAACTTGCACTAAACCGCTTGGCGATTGAAACCTCAAAGTATGATATGTATTTCGCCATACTAATGCGTCTCTCGAAACTGGCAGGTCCCTGTGCCTACACTCACTCTATGTGGTGAAAGAATAGAGGTTGTGGAGAGTTTTGTCTATCGAGAACTTGCAGCACGTTTAGCTTGTCTGCTGGAGACGAGCTTTGCATGCGAGAGCACGGCTCGCTTTTTTAGCCTAGGGACTTGTGTCATCGCCACAACATGCGTCTCGCCATCAAAGCGCAGGCCTATTTTGCAACTGTTCTTGTTGTGCGGTTGTACGGTCGTTAAGATGACAAATGGAAGCAATCCGTCTTCGATGCCCGATGTCTGCTGTCCATCGCCTGTGCGTGATTGCGGCATGACGTAAGCAATGCGTGTCTTGGAACGAGGAATCCGCTGGCTGGA
>OX104069.1:101799882-101827382 GCA_944474145.2 Dicrocoelium dendriticum
AATCTCGCAACTCGACTACCACTATTGTGTGGTTGAAGCTACCGAGCCACAAAGGACAACAACGATCATCGTGACTGTTACTGGGTGCTATGTACTTCCCCCAAAATATCCCTTGACTAACTCGCTACTACGGTACTGAATGCATGCTAGACTCTTCATCACGCAACGCACTTGGTAAACTTCAACTGCAGATTAAGTTTGTCATAATTAGCAGTTTAATTTGCGTAGTAATGACAAATGAGTGGTTTTGTGATTTGTATTTTATAATTAGAGTTTCATGACATCTAGAGAGCCAGCGTTACCACCCTACTCGGCTCACTTATCTCAAACACAGACTAGCGGTAGCCGAGTTGCAGGTGGAAACTCAAAGGCGGTCGGATAGAATGCACTCTGATGACGATTAACGAATTGATGAATCGGCGGGGCACTACATTTCTGGCAGTGTCATGACTGCCTGAGTCAAGATTTTACGCATTTTTACAAATACTACTCAAAACTTCCTACAACTCCATTGCCATCAGAATGCAGACCAAACTGCTAAATATGTCATTGTGCAATGACGATCTCAGGTGGATATTCATTAATTTTTCATCTTGCTTTAGCCTCTGAGCCTTACCGAATTTTCACCGTTTTCGGAGGCCAATAGAATTTTACTTTCCACGCCAACAGCAAAGTGAAAAAATACGAAGCCACAAATAAAAAGCGGATTCGTTCCTCTATAAATGATAAGCTCATTTATGAACAAAATAATGGAGCTTCACGAAAGTAAAAATTGAGGTGAAGCAAAACGTTTGCACTCCTGTTAACTTCAAAGCGCAGCATATTTCACTTGATTACATCAGTAATCTATTGGGAAACAAGCAGACCTTTCCATGACAGCACAGGCAAGACAGATAATTGTTTTGCTTCCTCCGAAGTGCACGAACGAATGTGTAGATCAAGAAAACGTTTTTTAAAATAATCTGAACAGGTTGGGTCTGGATAATATAAAAGTAGCGTTAGGGAGAGCAAGTGGCACATCTGAAGTCGGGTGTAAATGTCAAATTTTGAAAAGCAATTACCGTAATATTGTTGCCCGATTAATTTCAAACGTTTAAGTGAATTGATACAATGATTCCAACACCCTCAATGCGATATGACTTAGATTAAATCGGACATTGCAGTTACATATAGCTTCACAACTGGCACTGCCCATCGAAGACTGGAAAATTGGACTAAGTTTAACTAGATAACTTAGTCAAACATCGAAACGTCGAGTGCAAATAATGTGCATACAAGTTGCACTTACCTAGACCTCGACAATTTATATGTATTGGCAAATTGCAAGAAAGCCCTATTCCTTGCTCCGCTGAAAGGTCCTCGAAAAAACGAACGGATGAAACGGGTTCTTCTATTCCTGACAGCAGTAGTCCCATTTAATTGAATTCGTCAAGTGTAGGGATTAAAGGAAATTATAGTGTTTTCTAAAATGCAGCAATAACGACGCATTAGCTAAATAAAATTCCGGTCACAACTAGCAGGGAGGACATAAGGTAAGCCATGGCATTGTGCCGTCTACAGAGGTCATGTTTTTCAAAAATGATATGGTTTGAAACCACTCTGTCGTTCCCAAAGTTCCACTAGACTAAACTTCTAAAATTACGACGGAAAGCAACCTACTCTGTGGAATAAGACCAATAACAACTGTCTCTTAGTTACGCCAAGTTATCATCTTCCACTTCACAACAATCACTGGAAGCGCACAGATGACATTGTTATATGCCAATAGATGATTCTGCACTTTACTTCGATTGTGGTTCACAAAAAACGTTTATCAAACATTCCCACCCAGCTACATCTAGTGGATACCAATTCGATCAAATGACAAGGCTCATATTCATCATCATCAACATCCTCATAACCATCGTCATCATCATCATCATAAACAACAACAGCAGTATATCAGCCATTTGAACTGATGCTTCGCTGCAATGCATCCATGATGACCTATGAAATAAAGAATAAGAAGAGTGAGAGAAGTGGGACTAGTGTCGCAACCAGCTGGCTATCCTGCAAAAATAAAGTGGCATCGGCGAGGCAGCTTCTTTGCGGCTTTCACTGCCACGCGTCGTAATTAGCCATTACCCCGCAGATAACAGCACCAAACACACTTTAAACAGATAACCCGATTAGGAGACGGCAGCAGATGCGCAACTGGTTTAGGTTGCTAGCCATGTCCTGCAATGTCTCGAGCAAAGCACAATGCGAGTCACGTGGATATTAGCCAGGAAGACGAGGCGGGCCAACGGCACCTAGTATGGTCGTTAATAACTTCATTTCTCGTAGCCAATTTAACTTCTGGCCACCTCGAGCCCTGCGCCACCCACATCTTGCAGACTAAACGAGGCCCTCTTATGTAAATGTTAACCGGGTAAAAGTAACAAGTGCCCGCGCCAACGCAACCTATTCAGTGCTATCTGTTGTTCTAGGGAGCAAGCATGATTATCAATACATATTACTCGCCTACACACTTCATCGTTGCGGACACGCTGGTGCCATCCGACACCAACAATGCTTCGTAGATAACGCTGATCCAAGACTTGAATGCGCCTCAGATCTTCAGACCGAAGGGGCCAAGTCTCACTACCAAAGAGCAGAGCGGCCCTCACCGTGGCTTTGTATACACGGGATTTCAGAATGAGGAAAGTTCCCTTCAGTCGTCAAAGATGCCGCAAGTTCAAGAAGGCAGTTCTGGATATTGCATTGCGTGAGCTGACGTCAGTTTCTATGCGCCCATTGTTGCTGATGCAGCTGTCAAGATAAGTGAATCGATCAGCTACCTCGAGCTCCACGTTAGTAAGGGTCAAGAGGTCATAAAGCGGCTGGTTGTCCTGCAGCAACAATTTGCACTTTGAAGGTACGAAACGCATACCAAATAATGGGACCAATCAAGACAAGCTATTCAGGGTTGAGACATAAGAACAAATGTTGGTAGCTCAGGTTGTTCAGTTGGTGGTCTGAGTGTTCTCTGAGCTAGGCATTTCAATTGACACTTCATACGCACCGCTGTGCTAAATAAACGTGAACTGACGATGTCACCTCAAGTGTTGACGAAACGTTTGCAGTCAAACTGCCGATCTCAGCGAACACACAGATCACCAAATCTTCAGGGTTGATTGTGCCGCCCCAACATCGTCGAAAAGCAAGACGATATCGTCCGCATAATCATTATCAACGAGTCTTTCACCAGGAAGCAATTAAACGCCTACATAGTTAGATTCCGCAAGAGAACTCTCTATGACAGAATCCAAGACGAAATAGAAAAAAATTGGGAAATCACACAACCCTGACGAACGCCACTTTTGGTCAAAAGTCTATGCGATAGGCCACCGTAAATCCTGATGCAGCCTGTACGGTTCGAGTATAGAGCACTTAGGATATTTATATATTTCGTAGGAACCCTTTTCCGGGCAATCATTCCGAAAAGAATTGATCGATCGACTGAATCGAACGCACTCTTGAAATCGAAAAACACAGCTATTCTCGGTCTACGGGATGCGTGGCGCAGAACTAGCACCTGCCGCAAAGTGAATATATGGCCTAAACAGTCACTTTCTGGGCGGAAACTGGCCTGCTCTTCCCTAATCCGAGATTCCCGTTCCACAGTGAGGCGCCGAATGAGAATCGAGGCCAGTAATTTTGTCAGCACTGGCGTTAGGCTAATACCCCTGTGGTTATAATAGTCCGTGCGACTGTTCTTCTTGTATATTGCCACTTTAATTGATTCGCTCCAATCAGCCGGGACACTTTCTTTATTCCAGATACGTTCTAATAGGGAGGTCATTGCATTGCAGAGGACCTCATCTCCATCCATAAATAGTGCATGTGAAAGGGAAACCGGGCCAGCGTCACGAAAACGATTGTGGATTGTGATCGCATTTCCGATCTCGGCCTACGATGGAGGCTCTAAACTAACTGTCGATGGCTTGTCCTGTATCACCTGAGATGGAAGAGGTCCGAGAGCATGGGGCCAGCTAAACTGATTTGGAAATTGTTCCGCTCAACCAGCCATACGGCACCCTCTCTGCATCAGTGCACCCGCGCTGTCTATGGTTATCTCAATGATGCCTGGTTTCCTGGGACCAGTGGTGCGGATCAAGTGTAAGAGCTTGTGGTAATTGCCTACTGATCCTGCCTCCTCCATTTCTTAAGCCTGACTGGTCCACCTGGCTTCCTTGTCAGCAGGTAAACTGCGCTTTAGTTCACGCCTAATAGCCCGTCTTGTCACATTGTGTTCAGAGCCATCCGGGAGGTTCCTTTAGCATTCCAACAGGTTCAACGACCTTTCGGTTATCCAGTAGCTGGTGCAGTGACGATTGATAGTGCAACAAACGGATGCTCCTGCGTCGTGCATCGCGCAGAGATCAAATTCCACTGAAGCGCAGTGTCATCAGGACAAGACAGCTAAAGTTCGGTATGCAGTGCTCCTTACTAGGCTTGCCTGACCAATGGCTGACACAATTTCTCAGTTGCTAATTGAAGGATACGCTTGATGCGCCTTTCGGATAAGATCATGGTGCCACTTGTAACTTATGATATTGTGGTCAATTTAGGTCCATCGCTGGCCAGCTACTGGACGACGCCAAGTGGCACTTTGGTGCCCACTCTGTCTAAAAGCAGTGCTACGTAGAAGCAACTGGTGCACTGCACACATTTGTAGCAGACGCTCACCGTTGTCAGTCCGTTCCGAATAAAGCCCATAAGTACCACCAAGCTGAGCTGCTGAGGAGCTCAGTCGCACCATTGTGCTTTCATATCCCTTGCTATTAATATAATATCTTAACAAGTGGCACTGCGTAGTAGCGCATTCAGTTCGTGATAGGATATGTCCTTGACAGTTTTTGAACTGCAGTCGGTGGAAGCGTAAGCGGAAATCACAAACAAACAGCGTTTTGTATTACTTCGTGAATCCAACCTAGGTCATGTCGTCAAACAGACTGCACATAAACTGCTGTGCACCGGAATCCAATCAACCAACGATGGCTCAGCCTTGGAGCTTAAAATGATACCTACACAAGCTTGACGCGTGAGTGCTGCATCGACGTCTCCGGATGCATGCAACCAATAACAAAAGAACAAGTCGAGTTCAGTTAATTCAACAACTCACTAGGGTTATTGATCCTAGTTTCGGACACGCAACACACATCAATACCCAGTGTGTCCAAGGTGCGTGCGAGTGCATCCTGTTGACCTATTTGTTTTAGAGTGCGAACCTTGAACGTCGCCATGGAAACGGGACAGTGTGGCCTTATAAGAGACTGTTGCTGATAGACGTCCGGTGCGTGTCGAGAGAAGGTGGCTGCAGATGGTTCTACTCCAGTGGCACTTCGGTTGCTGTCAATTAACTAGTAATTATAGAAGGAAGATTAGTAATGGAGGTCGAGATTGGAATAAGAGAAACAGGTGGAAAAGAAAGAAGGAGGGCGCAAGCAGTAGCACGTTTCCGCTTATCCGCCCTGTTATATGCAGCAGATAAGGCGACCCTTGATGACCTGCAGGACGGCCGATGCAGGATGAAGTTTATGTTGCAAGAAAAAGTCATGATTGTATGTAAGCTGGGATACTGTCAGGGCACCCAGACCTAGAGAGAAAGATGACAAGGTTAGTCTAGAGTCAAACCAACGGCAATTCTATCATGATAGCTAGGCTCCATTCGAGCCGATAGCAGTCTGGACATTTACCAGTGGCAAATAATCCTTATTACCAAACTTAATAATAACTTACTCAAGTGTCACCAAACTCGCACTTACATTTGCAACATGCTAGAACCAAATATTCTGAAATTCACGAAACAATGAGCGGCGGTTCCACAACAGAGTTTGTTTTCAGTTGTAATGCGTAGTGCTAGATTCACTAGCTAAATATCCACTATGTTAACACATTTGCAAAATTTAACGACCCACAAGATTTCCTTGTCACCGAAATATGGTACTCCTCTGATACACTAAATCTACTCTGATGATTCTAAACTACCACATGTTTCGAAATGATCACTGCAATTAAAACGGTGGAGGTGTATCATAAAAGTAATCAAACACTAATAGCAAAACGGATAGAACGTTCACAAATGGAAAATGTTCCTGAATCTATTTGGCCGTGGGTTTCGGGCGCATATTCTTACCTACTGCTACTCTGTATCTATAACCCACCAAATCTGGAAAACGTGAGTAATTGCAACATCGCTTCTGCCATTGTAGTGACATGGTGGTTCTCACGAAGAGAATAGATATTTCACGGTGGTTTCAACTTACCAATGATCAGCTTGTCATTGTAACCATCGTCTTCTTTGAGCACAAGTTTTCATTCTTCCATTAAAGCGGTGTAATGGACAAATGGCTTGCAGGTTGAACAATGTGTATGACTTATTTTTTCATTGAGAACACGTAGCACAAATCCTGAGCTGTTAGACAGTATCCCTAGCAGCGGTCACTAAACGCCCCCTTTGCAGTTTCCAAAATAAAATAAACACTGAACTCGCCTATGCACTGCCATACACAACCCACAAAATGAAGGGAGAATGGATGCATCGGTTAGTACGTTCTTCTAAATTAGACGTATCTTTCCTCTATACCAGCGGATACATGTATATGAAGCAGCTTTATGATCATTGCTTCACAATGTGCTCGTACGGCTCATGTGCTGAATGATGCCCTCAAATATGCAGTCAGCCAGAAAACCAGAACATTATTCACAAGATGGGGATGGTTAAATAAATCCTCACTGGTTTTACGAAATCACGATTTTTAAACAGCGTCAATGGGCTCCATAAACGCGGCAAAAAGAATAGAGAAAAGATAATACTAAAAACAAGCTGCACGGCCAGTGGGTTTATCAACTAAGGCATCGCAGTACAAGAGACCGGTAGATATAATAACTGAAATGGTTAACTTAATTTATAATGCATTAAATTAGTTAAAATGTATTTACAAAAGTCCCTTTGATGCCTATAGATATGTATACACAGAGTTTACAACAACCAGAGTGTGAAACAGCGCTGATAGCTACCTCAACGTTATCTATTAAGCTAGCAAGTTAATCAGGTAATCCAATAAGCAGATATTTGATGGCAGAACCTTAAGCAATGCTTCGGATGAGAACGTTTACCCCGTTGCTGGAATATTGTCACTTCACAAATCAATAGTAAAATTATTTATCAAGCCTCGGCACAAGGTAGTTTACAAGCAAACCATCGATAATTACCAAACAATACACCGCACCCCGAAAATATATTGCTTAACTAAAATATGGTACGGAACGAGTGATGAACTTGTCGCATCTTTGGTCTTGATACATTTCTCACAGCATGGATATTTGGCAAGCTACTATGCACTAACTAGCAACTTATTTACCTAAACTATATTCAATATCGATCGACTCCAGCTGTGTAGTATTATTTCATACATACACATATATACGTACACATGATGGGGCGGCTTCCGTATGAGGATTTGCCTGACACTGTGACCTCCATGTGGACAGCCAGTGGACGCCTGCACCTACAGAGAGCCATGGGTGGCTTGCACTACACCACCCACAATTCCACCCACACACCTCATTTTCGGTGTAAACTCGAAGCAATAAGACCGGAAGGCTAGTGAATAGAAGCTAACTTCCATCGACGGAGCCTGCTTACAATCCTTCAACAAAAAGAACAGAAGAATTCCGGCCTAATGGGGAAATCATGCACACCAGACATACACATGACGGTGGCTGGACCGTAGCTCGTTCCACATAGGATGGAACCACTCTTTGAGCCTGGCACCGTCCCGAGGACAGTGCACCCCGTCCCCACCAGCAACGATCAACTGTCTCCTGGAGCCCGTATGGACGAGGTAGTGGGTAATAGACAGGTAGGCACTTGTCAACATTCACATCAGGCGCAGCCACATCGGGGAGCTCAAGCAACATGTACTTCTGAAATGGAAGATTAATCATCACGCAGGCGAACGGATAACATTCGCCACCTTATTAATCAGGATTAGTAAATCGAATGGAAGCGTACTCATGGTGTTTCTATTCCTGGTACAATATTGCCTTCTGCACTTGAGTAACCGCCCTTTGTAATAGATCACGGAATACGCATCGATCAAAATTTGTCTTGGATTCACAACACCTGTAATTAACATGAGTTTGTCGTCAACTCACCTGCTTCATGTTCTGGTAATATTATTTCCGGTTTGCTCGAGTGCCGTTTCTATGCACTAAGTTTGCCGTACAAAAGCGTTATGAGTATCCTCGTCGAATTCATTCGGTATACATATATACATTGATTGGGGTCATCCGTGTCCAATGGCAGTTCGAAGACAACATATGCACATGCGTTTATGCAAACGTAATTTTCAGCTGTCACAAACTAGATAGTGACACATTAGACGTCATGATCAGTGGTACGGCAAACGTGTGTGGGGTCCATTTGGAGGTCAGGCTAAGCACCACATTCACAGACATGAGAATAAGTACCCAATACGAAGTGTTCATCTTTTCCTCAATATTTAGACGTGGCAGCCTTAAATATTAGGCATCCATATTTGAAGGAACCCGAGATAGCAATAGTGAAGCAGCTGTTAGGCAGAAGAAAAATAAAGTACTGGTACAGTAAAATAGTGTGCATCTGGTGCCCGAGGTACGTGCATATTCTCAAATAACGATTGATGCGCAACATTTGATATTGACAGGTGATATCAACTAAGTCCCGTTGCCCACTGTCAAACATGCGACTTTCCAAATGGTGTTCCGTTTGTTTTGCAAATTTCAGTGTTCAACCGTTTGTACATACCGATGTGTACTCTGCTGTGACCATAAACTATTTGCTAAAGATCTGCATCGTACGTCTCCGGGTGCAGCTACTTGGTGCTCATAAAACGATTGTCGCTATGCACCGATTACTTTCCGTTATAATATACTAATACACTGAAGTAAAATTCCCGTTGGGTTGAACAGTTTAATTCGTCCATTTAACAGATTGGTTAGGTGCAATGCAACTTCTGATAGGCATCTCTGTGCTTCCACATTCCATCCACTTAGTACGTGCTTTTTCATAAACCCTGGTAAATTCAGTATGGATGATGAAAAACTGGAAATACAACTATGCTCACACTAATCACTAACCTGCGGAGCGGAACATGAACTGTCGACATGGTGATATTCGTTAGTCGATTAATTGTCGGGATTGTTCACTTGCTACAGAATTTCCAGAAAAATTGCTCTTCGAATGCATAGTTTAACGTGTTCACACTTAGGAGAATCGCTGCGCATTGTGTTCAAAATTTCAGACTTTACACTATATGCATACTGTAAGCGGCCAAGCGCTGGTAACCTTCCGTTTCAAGCATAACCATCGAACTGGAAACATTCTCACTAATTTGCCACCCGAGCGTTGATCGGTATCAACCAGACAATTCGCTCGGAAACCCCGCGTGCTCGTCTAAGACGAATGAGCTCTTGGATGGAATGAACGATTATTATATGTGGCTCATCCTTTCTAGGCAAGTGCAATAACTAGAATACATTGCACCAAGTCAGTATTTAATCATTCTTGAATGAAACTGTACCAAAGCGTTACTTACATGCTGGATATAGAATAAGGAGTAACACAAGGAAAATAACAGTGATGGAGTAAGCAACTTTTCAAAGTTAGCACAGAAACAATACGATTAACTCTATTGCTATACATAAGCCCAGATTAGTTAAAGTCCGCGGTGAGAGGACAAACGGGATTTATAGCTATGCTCACTTCCACAAAGAAGTAGAAGCACAATGGAAAAGTGATGACTAATTGTTGGTGTGTGCTGTGAATGCCATATCTCATACTATTAACTGCAGGCTATTCGTATCGTAAGGCAAACCATAGAAAGGTCCGTTTGTCTCATGTCCGAGGTAAGCGAGAATCAACCGGGATGTAGAACAACAAAGCACTCCATCGTGTGTCAACTATTTATTTCCCCTGGTCATTCGTTCTAACCACTAGCATATCTCGACCAACACATCAGTGCCTAGAATGTTACCTACGCCCAAGTATTTCCATTTGGATGTCAAGGTAGTACCGCTGTTCCGGAATCAACCTTAATGACTTGTCTGAATTGCAATGCGTTTACCTGAAGGCGGCAGAAATACAATGGGTCGTATGGAGGCACTTGAGATGGGATACATTGACCCTATATTACAATCCGCAATACGTCAGGGTGTCACACGAGAAGGAATGTAATAATATCCATCTGTTAAACGGGAAGGTAGCGGGACACGAACAGACGTTAACGGGACGGGTAATTTGGGTGAGCTCCAGTCAGACATCAGTCTGTCAAGCGGAAATGTGTCACTTACAAGTGTTTCTAAATGGCTTCCGCATAGCTATTCAAAATGAGATATCTGTTGACAAACCAAAGGTCCCAGGTTCGAGTTGCAGTACTACAGTTTTGTGAACGGGCATTTGTCCACTCTTATGTATGGACTACCACAAACTGGATGGGAAAACAATAACCCTCATGAGCAATAACACTACGAACGTGCGGAAGTATGGATTGAAAGAAGGAAAAAACGTATAAGCAACTAATACGATGACCGTAAAAGATGGCTGCCATATATTTAGTCAGAGGTGTGAGCATGACCAATAAATAGAGACAGACATGTAAATACGGAAGCAAATGCCATCAATACGGTTACCAGGTAGAACAATGCAAAATAAATGCACCGTAAAACACAGCTGGCTTATGGTTACTGAGTATTTTAGATGCTGTCCGATTTATGCTTTAGTAGGCGATGGTATCATACATTCTATGACCGCTAATTTAATGTTATCTCATCAATAACACATGTAAATTCCGATACGCCCTGTTCTACCATTGGTTTTCGAAAGAGTGTGCCAACTGTTTTAGCAAACTTAAAAGATTTACCTGGTACAACGTATAATTACTCAAACGTAAGCAATTGTGGCTGTATAAACTACTGTGATGATAATCTATTTATGTAAGCGACAGATTCGTTTGGGTCGCAAGTGCCACGTAAAAACTTCCTTTGTCCAATCAAGAAAAAAGCCGAGACTTTATCTACGCTACGAGGTAATAGCATAGAACTCAAGTGCAATATGTACATACCTCAGTCCCGGAACAACCGGATTTTTACAAGGCACAGAAAGAAGGCAAATACCTCAATTGCTACTGTTCAACGCGATCACAATACAAAGTACTGCGCGGAATAGGCTCACCTCTTTAAATATATGCAACAACTATACGGGACATATTTGCTTTACACTGAACCGAATGGTTGGCATAGTGTATCTCCGGGCCAACGGGGTATGAGGGAATAACACGGTGGATAACAGCCAGTGACTGGAGAATATCTCAAATGGGTATGTGGTGGGACACCTGGGCATTATGGTATCTTTACAGTGGTGGTTGCAATCGAACTACTTAGACGTGACTGGGAACACAAGGAACTATAAAGCTCCATATCCATGGTGCGATTTGTAATGAAAACATTGCGCATTGCTTAGTTATTCATATGAGGGAAAACAAATGATTGGTATCAAAAGCCTCGACAGATGGCGCAGATAATGTGCTTAGCTGAACGCATGATATTCCCATGCAACCTGGATTTCTCATCATAATTTCACCACTAACATTTTATTGCAATCTCTCATCACGCATCTCGGTTTCAGCTGTTTTTCGCTGCAAATCCATTGTTTCTGTGCGTGGACTTATTTACCAATTACATATTTATTTAAACACTACCGTACCACTATAGTTGGACTAACCTCCTTTTAAGTCAATCTAGATAATTGGCAAAATCTGATTTAAATGGTAGCAGGAGCGTTTGTTCTTCCGCAACTTATCTCGGTAATAGCTGACTTATCCTAACTTCGGTATGAGCGATGTACAGCGGGAAATATAACTACATTCATTCTTGTGACTAATATATGAAACAGAACATGTAGCATCAACATCAGCATGTTAATCACTAGTCATTGACTTGCCAGGATTATTCAGTTTACACAAGGAGGAGCCGAAGTCGGGACACATGCAGCGAAGTTTGTTGGGTCTTGAACACCCAATTTCCAAACTGCATTCCAAAGCCAGGAAGGGTTGTAGACTACTTGGGCTACAGGGATAATTGTTGATCACTAAACATGCATACATAGTAATTCATACGTACACTATGCACTTAAAACAGTGCTTCACAAGCCGTTGTTACAGAAAATCCCCTGGCCGTGATGGTCTTCATCCAGCTTTATTTAAAGATGGTGGCGCGTCGCTGGTTTTAGAACTAATTGCTTTGTTGCAAAAGTTTGGTCAACAGAGGAAGTTCCATTATGTTGTGGTGAATCTATAGTTGACCCACATTCATAAAGTGCCTGCACACAATCTACTCTAACTATAAAGTTGTAAGCTTAGTCCCCGTCGTTTGCAAGCTACTGGTGTCCACCATACGTCGCTGGCTATCCCCAACACGCGAATCGTTGCAACGAGTAGAACAAGCTGTGTTTCGCCCTGGTCGCGGCTGCATCTATCTAATCTCCATACTCCGTTAAACTCTCGAGGTTTTCTATGTGTATCAGTTGACAACAGTAGCTGTGTTCTTGGATATCGGTGCAAACTTCGATTCTGTCAATCTAACGGTACTGTGACACTGCCTACTGAGAAATGGCCTCTTCATACCACGCCCACTCTGTATTATGACCTCGGGCAGTGTTAGGGTTTATAAAAAGCCTTCACCTCATTTTGTGGTCTCCATTGGAGTTCGGCAAGTATGCCGTAACTCCCCATTCCTATATAACGTCTCTATTTAAGTAGTCCTAAATAACAATCTTGGCGATTTTTTGAACGCTGGCGTTGAGTTCCTTCCAGGTAGTCGAGTTGTTGGTTTGGATTATGCTGATGATATTTTCTTGCCGAGGGATGATGCGCACACCGTCCAACTTGCACTAATCCGCTTGGCGATTGAAACATCAAAGTATGATCTGTGTTTCGCCATACTAATGCATCTCTAGAAACTGGCAGGTCCCTGTGCCTACACTCACTGTATGTGGTGAGAGACTAGAGGTTGTGGAGAGTTTTGTCTATTGAGAAGTTGCAGCACGTTTACCTTGTCTGCTGGAGACGAGCTTTGCATGCGAGAGCACGGCTCGCTTTTTCAGCCTAGGGACTTGTGTCATCACCACAACATACGTCTCGCCATCAAAGCGCGGACCTATTTTGCGACTGTTCTTGTTGTGCGGTTGTAATGATGCAAGACCTGGCGCATTCGTTAAGATGACAAATGGAGGCGATCCGTCTTCGATCCTCGATGTCTGCGGTCCATCACCCTTGTGTGATTGTGGCAGGACGTAAGCAATACGTGTCTTGGAACTAGGAATCCGTTGGCTGGATAAGCTAGTCCCACTGCCTCAACTATGGTAGCTTGAACATGTATTGCGTATGCTAGATCACCGTTACTTGCCATGTGGTTTGTTTGCGGTTGCTGAAAGGGACTGGAAGTGACGGTCCAGTGGACGGACTGCATCATAGAGAAGCTGCATGAAGAAGCTGACGCAAAGTTGGCCTCAGCCGGTTGTTATCGACTACCTAGTTGGGGTCCAAGAGATGCGGATACTTGTTGGTTGAAGGACTTGGAAGCCATGGCTTAAGATCCATCTTATTGGAGGATGTGTGCATCGGTGCATTGCCGTGCCCTTCATTCTTGCCCCACCGAAATTCAAACGAAATACATATTTCAAAAACAGTGCGTAGCACAGTGGAGTAAAAAACTTTGTGGTTGTTAATTATTGTGTTATTTATACGGTTTTCCAATTTAGCTATGACTCCGAGGGCACACAATATTAACACAAATTTTCACTATAAATATAAAAATACATATGATCAGCAGTCATGGTAAGCAAGCATATGTTTTTGCTAATTCATCTTCCGGCTTATACAATTATATGTAACGCAAAATGTGCTGACATACATTACAAGTCGTTACTATTAGAGCGAGTTAATTGGATGCTGACAGCGCTGTCTGTTTAGCCAAGACAACCGGCCGCGTGTGACCCGGTAGGTCAGAGGTCACCGGCCGTTTGGGCTATGGTAGTCCCAAGACGTTAGTTAACTTCTTCCAAACACATAGCTCCGGTTCATAAAGCCGGATCGCAATTGCTTCAGCGGCTTCTAGTGGTCGTTTTCGGATGAAGTTCGAACGGTTCTTTGGGGCCTGATATATAATTTTGAGCAAAACAGTTAACTTTGTGAAGTGTCTTGTATCGGCTAGGTGAGCGGTCACTGAAGAGTTTGCTGCATTTCGGCTTCCAGTTCTAAGCCCGACGAAGTGGTTTTTCTTCATTCTTTAGATAGACGACGTGTCGTACGACTAATGTGTCCCGCTCAACAGGAGCATGGAATTCAGCATATGCACACTGAGTTAGTGCAGACCTGCCTCTTATCCCTAGATTTTAGACTCACCATCTGAATGCTAGTGAACTGGATTTGCATCTGCGCTGCTGGATATGTGCGTCTGAGTGTAAACGAGACCCCGAGACGTAAGTTCCCTCGCAACCTCGATCATATATGGCAGCTGTAAGAAGATTTGCTTATGTTATAATGCCAAAACTACAGGCTTTTTCTTCTTATGTTCCATGTTGGTCCTGATGAAGCTTTCCGGATAGCCATCCTTCCTTAGCCCTAAGCGAATGCAATCCAATTCTTCCGGAAGCGTGTCTTTTGAGCAGATAGGTTCAGCTCGTCTCACTAGGGTATTTATCAAGTTCCGTTTAAACCTAAGTGACACAAACCTGTAGAACTTTGTGTACTGCCCGTTGCTCGTCCTTTTCCCATAGACGCAGCGCTTTATGGCACCCCATCCCTTTTTATCATCGCGACACCGTATGGCTGTTTCGTCCTATTATTACCGGTCAGTAGGACGCTCCCGCAGAATCCTGCGAGATTCGAACCCAAGACCATAATTTGCGAGCCAGCAACTTGTCACTGAGTCACGGGCTAATGCGGCCAAACGCCATGATTGATATCTAACTATTATATAGCACGGTTAATCCACCACTTGCATGCATGTTATTCGCTTGCAGAGAGTGGGATGACATCCAGAGTAAGGATTTCCTTTGTATACCGACAAAAATCATGGTGGCATGTCAGCTGCTAAGGCGGCTTGCAAAGGTAGTTTTTACCTTGTGGGTCAGCCCTGTACTCTGCAAGTGAACAACATATATAACATTGATATAAAAACGATTTGAATAACATATGTATACATAATAATATTACATAACTATAAAAACACATCGATAAGCTATTCCAATAGCTACCTAACTAATTAGCCTTTGCTTCAACCATCCACCAAGGAGCTATTATATGAATCGCATACCGCGATATTGCACACACGGATAGCATCCATACTGTAGCATGGATATTGTTGTAACTTTTGATCCATGGTACTATATACAAAGTTTGTCAGTTGATGAGAAATATACGTATTATTATCAGTAATAGTGATATTAGCTACATATTTTGAGTAGTCTCTGCTTGATCAATTTTGGCCGCTCATATGTGGGTTTAATAAACAACTGTGGAATCTATTTTTTGCAGCGTTACGCATTCCAATTTGTCTGAAGAGAGACAAATATGGGCACAACAAAACTGTTTCAGATTAAAATGATTTTTGCAGTACCATATCCAGCACTGTCCCCGATCGACAGTTTTACAGTAGGCTGATAATTTGGTTGATCCGCCTGGTCTCCTTGAGTTAGTATGCGTTAGTTTATGTATGAAAGTTTCCCGCTCACATTCGCATATTACTGATCTATTCTGATTCATACAGTCGAATGACTTGGTTACGAAAGCAATGTCTTTATCTTAATCTCTGACTAACTATGGACAGGTAATGGACTGTCAATGAGTGCACAATCATTTAGGATCCGCATAGTGAATACCGATTCTAGGGTATTGGCATTTCTGGTGTGTCCTCTGACATATGTGATGCAACCATTGATGTAGATAGAGCACACCATTTCGTCTAGTCGAGTTTAGACCGAAGGTCCAGAGAATAGTCAATTAACTTGTGGCGCACTGAAATATTTACAAATAAGTTTGGACTTGTAAATAGTGCTTGAAACTGTGTAGATAGTATACATTAGCTGCTAGGTTTTGTGGAATTTCATTTAACAATTCACGAACATAGGTGGGAAATGGGAGAGAATCTGTTTGTTCGCCAATTACGCTGAACGATCCACCAGGGTTTTGGCACGGCGAGCAATCGAGTATGTGGCGGGCAACCAACTGCTAGGTAGCTGGGGACCCTGAGCAACCATGTTACGGATAAGGTTCTCTGCGTTTTTCGATGACAGCTTATTCTCAGTACGACCACTGTGGTTGCGGCAGCAAGTATTCTATCAACAAATTGTTCTTAACGCAGTAGTCGACTAGCTCCCTTATGATAGACTCGATTACATTGGTCGGGCATTGGACCAAGTTCTGATTCGTTGCTCCTAAACATGAAAAGATTTGTTGGAAGGGGATGCATTCCTTGTAGATTTTCGGCAGTCCATAAAAATGAGAAAGTCGATTTGCTGGAGTTGCTGGAGTAATCTGTTGTGCCAAAGTTTTGCGTACTTCCATCCCACCGTCGTTAGGGTCTTTAGTTCATGAACGTTTGATTTCATAACCTGTTCGGGTTTATTGCTGTCTGTCATAACAAGAAGGAATAGACTAGAGCCTGCGAAAAGCTTTCTGCGTTGCGGCACATAGTCCTGTTTCTGCGTTATGACGACACCTGATCCCATATCGTGTCTCTGTATTACAACCTTCTCATTGCCTAGCTATCACGATATGGACTTACAATGATACTTCCTCATGGCACCTCACTTCACGATGTCACTAGCGCATGACTGTTTGGGATGGTCTGCACGCATATTCGTAAAACAACCGTTTATCTCCTCATTGGTCTGTGTTCAACTATCAGGATATTCGTCCAAATATGCAAACCCAGCCTGGATTGCTATTCTACCACATATATTTGGTGGAAACGAGAAATTGAACCGTGGGGACAAGTTTCAAGTTGCGGGCGACCTACGGGAGAACGGATACCTTGAGCTATTTATAACAATACATGCGCATGCAATACCCTAGGAGAACTCATCAACTGACGTCCGTAAGAAAAAGAGAGCATTAGCCAGCGCACGAATTCAGTGGATAAACATTTCGTGATACATATGTTTACAGGTTATCAGTTTAATGCTAAGGTTTGTCCGCGAAGTTGATGTTTGAAATGCACCTCCGGCGTTTTGCGTACAGTGCAAAATTGGCCTGATGGTGTTTGCTAGCACTTTCTCCAAATTGCCAACTTTGATCCCGCGACATTCGTGCAAAATGCTGTGCTTCAATTCCTCAAAGGAGTTTGTCTTCCTTTTGTAATCCAGCTGTTTCAAGTAACCCAAAAGAAAGCAATATATTTTCAAAACTGGCGACCTAGCAGGCCATTCGGTAGGTCATCCTCCTTCGATCTAACGGAAAAGTACTCCTAGTTAAGCGAATCCCACACTGTTTGTACGTAGTGTGCAGGTGCGCCATCTTGTTGCAAAAAATGATACTTAATAACCCAGCGGCAACCAGTTCCGGACTAACTCGGTTTTTCAGTACCTTTTTACGAGGATGCTAGAAAGCGTAAGGCAATAGTAAAGTGAAACAACAACCCAGTGATTACATTACCGGAAAGCAAAATGGTCCCAGACTTCTTTGGCAAGTTAACCGATCCCATATCATATGCTTTGCGCCATGTTAGATACGTGAAGCGCTGCATCGGTGTGGATCACATGTTGCCAAAAACTGTTGCTTCTCTACACCGTGCAAACGGAAAACGGCCTCATCGGTAAAAAGAATTTAATGTATGTCCATGACACTCAAAAACCCGCGGCAAAATCAAGCCGCTTCTCCGAATCCCATGGGTTTAAAACTTAACTTGACGGGCGCTATACTTCTGGAAGTTCCTTTCCTGTAAAATCCTATTAACAGCATATATGTTGGTGTTTCAGTGCTAGGCTAGTTTAATTATGCTCAGATCGAATCTTCTGGACACATCACGAATAACTACGTGAGCAGAAATGTCATCCGTGGTGATGCAAGGCCGCCCTGTCTTTTTGGCGTCACATACGCTCCCCGTTTTCACAGAAAGTGCTCATCAGATTACGACCATACCTCCCGTTGATGGGCCGCTTGGATTTGTGGATATTGTTGTACTGTCGAGCGGTTTGTTCGGCGTTATCCTGGTACTCGCCATACAGACGAAAGTTAATCACTCGCTGATTAAGAGGCACGTAATACTATTCGGATTCATGAGTGTAACTTGGTGACGGCGGTATATACTTGTGATCCGATAAATAAATCACAATAATTTCTCCACTTTGCCTAGTCATAGCCTGAATCCTGTGTGTGTGTGTGGCTTTCAGTCCTCAATCGCATCGGAGTCCGGTTATTGTGTGCTTTGGATAATGAGGTCGGCTGTTCTCGCGCAAGATTAGCTGTCAAACGATGCAGTTTGCAGTCGGGTTGCCACATCTCATGCGGCCTGATACAGTGGGCAGGGAGCTACTGTGACAGCTAACGCGCTGTCTCATGGACGCATGCGCTCCTACACAGCGTGCCGATTGGACGGGTTCAGTGTAGGGAGAACGTATTGGATTTCCTTTAGTCGCTCATTAACGCTAAAAACAGACGAGCCGCTGGACCTATTTTTTCACATTGGTTGTAGATATATGTTTGTTAATTGGACATACAAATTCAGCAGCAGCATTTCGCATATTTCAAAATGTTTTGTTGACCAAGACACTCCATCATTTCGTTATTGCCTCGCAAATTATTTTATCAAGTCCACTTGAAAATATTTTAGGATAATCAATGCTGCTGTTTTACTTGGGTGAATCACTCCTTCTTATTTATAATCCTTTTTATTTGGTAAATGTTACTGTTGGGGTGAAAATCCTTGTAGTGTGATCGACGTTATGAGATTATGCACATGGCTCGCTAATTATACAACTTCCGTAGGTGTCGTGTTGCTCACCCTGCTATGCGAATTTTGCCGATGTTAACTCACTATTCCATATGATATCAGTGCCGTCTTGATCGCGTTAAGTCAAAAGGAGCTGTTTTTCCTTTTACTAGCTTGCTAATTACTGATGTACAACTTGGACTTAGTTTTATCATAATAATAATACTAAGGCAATTTTTCTCACAGGACATCCCTTAGCTGAAAATCGTAGTTTTCCCAAGAAAATAAATTATCCACTGACACAGCGTTGACCCCAAAACTTACCAACTCATTTTTTGAATGACATCGCAATAAAACGATTTTTATCTAGACATGCTGCGTTATCATCTTTTTTGATTTGAACCATAGGTACGAGTACTTACAGATGTTATACGCCTCTCCAACTGCATATCAACACTAGTTGCACGTATTCAAACCGAAAGTCAGTTTTTGGTGTTCGATGAAGCAACAGCGTTTATAATTACTGTAACATTATGTTAGACCCAATAATTTGATGCCCATACCAAGGAATTATCCATTGAACTGAAATGGACTGTGTTATTAAAATTCTGAGAAACAAAGTCTCATTGCTCCCATAAAATATATCGGGGTCCATCAGATAAAGTTTGCTGCGATGTAACAGAACTCAAAATACTGCTCAGTAGAGCAACAGCGCTTGCTCCCGTGCAATACCCTCTCAGAAGCTGTTATTTCAGCCCCCACCTTAGCCGTGTTTAAGGCATGTGTCTACCGTACACTGGCTGTACTACACCATATCAGGTAATCCAAAGGAATTATGCAAACAGCAGTAAAACAAAAACAAATCACCCACCTCTATTTTTGCACGGAAACCACAGACATTAAACTTGGATAGTGTATAAAATTGACGGGAACGCTGTAATCTGCAAGTTTGAAATTCGCAGTTATTCCTTATTTCCTATTGGGATTTTTGCCTTTATTTTGCTCACCCCTAACCGATCATCCTGCGTGAGATGTCAAGCTCCGGCGTTTTTGCTCCGCAATTTATCACTGACAATTAAACGTGATATGATTATAAATTTTCGGACCAGCAGCTAGCTCGTTTGTGGTATGTCTTACTTTGTTCGCCAATGGCATTCGAAACGTTGAAGTTCCCAACGAAGAGAACGTATCCGTTAAAACCGTGCCAAGATGGACAGCATATAATAAGCTAAACAGCTCAGATTTTGTTCTGTTCTCCGAGCTGAACAGTTTCGTTGCAGACGTTTCATCACCAGTCATGGTGACTTCCTCAGTGCGTTATAAGCAAACTGATTTGGTTTGTCGGTTCTTACCGACGAGCGAGTGACATTTGAACCTGTTCAGTTCGATTCAGATCCCGTGATCATTGCTAGTTCCCAGGAAGAGAATTCCTTGAAGCCTAGTTTTCTACAGTCGGTTCGATAAACCAACGCATCGATTTAGATCCGATATACAGGCAGCAGCGAGAAAGAAGATTACGTGGATCATCTGGCACATGAGTCGGAAAGAGTCGGCGCCCACACTGGGAACTAGCAATGGTCACGGGACCTGAATCGAACTGAGCATGTTCAAATGTCACTCGCTCGTCGGTAAGAATCGACAAAACAAATCAGTTTGCTTATAACGCACTGAGGAAGTCACCACGACTGGTGATGAAACGTCTGCAACGAAACTGTTCAGCTCGGAGAACAGAACAAAATCTGAACAGATCACCCGAGCTACAAGCATTCCGAGTTATTGCTAAGCTAAACAGCTGTTCTTTGGTAGGTAGCTGTCTTTGGTTAGACGGCTCTCGACGATGTCAAGTATGTGGTGTTAGGACTACTCGCACATGAGGATAATCTGACTGGTTAAAATAATCCGATAGCATCAGTGCTGCTAAATGTCAAGTAGATTTGGAATGTAGGGGCAGATAACCTGCACGTCCACAATTAATGTGTGCACACGTATTGAAGATAAGACGCTCACGTCAGAGTGCAATCTAAAGCAAATGGTTCAGGAGCAACTTTGCTTTTAACGGAATGCAGGTGAAATGTTGTAATTTGAACTAAAGCCATTTGCTCGAGCGTATATGCGGGAATTTTAACTTTTGTGTGAATATTGGAGGCTCAAGAAAACTCTGATATCTAGGGTAGAGCTGTTGCCTATCACCGTGCTTGAGTAATGATATTAGTTTTTTCTGTTAAACATATAGTGCTTAATAACGTTACTTCGCCAAGTCGTAAAGCACCCAACTGTAATCTCGAGAAATTAGTTCATATTGCGTATCCCCATTGATACTAGAGATCAGTAGCCACATTTGAGATTCTGTATTTCGCAAGATTTACTTTTTTGTTTAACGAAGTAACAAAGTTATTGTTCACTTCCGTTATCTCGTTAAACTGAGCCGGAGCAACGGTTCTGTTCGTAAATATTACTGAGATACCCATAGGTTCATGTTGGATTTCCATTGGATTTCTATCCAAGTAACAAGCATTAAGGACTGTGTGTTTGTCAAGGTTGTTGCTCCACTTCGCTTTTTTGTCACTAAGGGTTGCGTCATGCTTGCTTAACCCTGTACCCAGTTGTCTGTTTGTTGTTTCCGGTGGGACACTTTAAGCAGGACTACTAATACACCCGATATTTGTTGGTGCCTATATTTCCCTGAATGCTGAACGGCCTGTACAAACTTGATACCTCCGGATTGCTGCCACTCTAAATCCCTGGTGACCTATCCGGACTTGAGCTGAATTCAAACCACGTGCACCGTTCCTCATTAGATTCGGCTTTAAATTTAGTTGTTGACTACATCTGATGTCAGGTACATATTTTGTTCAACACGTTAATTACGACACAGTTATTGCCTGAGAATTGGCATGCGAACCTTCCATACGATGTTAATAAACATGATTAAGTAATGCGGCCTTCGTACAGCACTTGTATTTCATATTTTGGCTTTGAAAAGAACTATCCTCAACTGCACAGTAATATGTCATTATGGAACGATTTACATGCGCTTAGAAGCTGTATTCTTATGAATAACAACCGATGGCAAAAAGGCGGTTCCCGTTAAAGATCGGGTTTCGGAATTTGCAACGTTCTACCATCCAGCCTACCTACTTAAACATGCAGACAGAACAATTTCACATATAAACTTCTTCACCCATCTCCTCATGAAAGCATATATCAAGGTTTGTGTCATATCACTTAAAAATATCCGAATAGAATTAATGCATAATGTCACCTGTTCACTGCTACCATCGAATTGGTCAGACGCAGGAACTCCAAAATCATTGGGTCCAAATATTGACAAAACGCATCATGGAGTGCACAGCTGTGAAAGAACATCTTCCATATCCTCCGCAAGGTTGACGGCCCTAGTGGTCTGATTGGTAATAAGTTAACATCAGCCAACCGAGGTCACTATTGAGTTTGCGTGTCGCAATCCAAGACACATGGCAATTGCTCAGAAACTTGAGATTCAGAAACCAGGTTGCTTACAAAGTTGACATGAATGAAAGATAAGAGAAGCTACCAGGTGTGCACAACTAGACACACGTGGTGTCGCAGTGGTGCAATGCTAACTTTGAGAGTATTTTAAGAACGACCAAAAATTGCCTCATTTTAGTTGTCTATTTCTGCTTCATAAAAGCGATGAGCTTCCACGCGAGCAATATTTATTCGAGGGTCAGTTAATGCAACCACCTTTGCAATTAGCAGGGCAAATTTCAAGATAACCATGCGTAAGTTAAGGAGACTTATTTTGTGTTAGTTTGATTGCTACATATGTCAAAGTGTGAAGGAAGTTATGGCTTCACATACGAATCTTCGAGTGATTGCTGATGACATGCATTGATGTATTTGATAGGCCTGTATGCTTAAGTAAAGAAAATTTATTCCAAAGATGTTCGATTTCTCAAAAGCTTTGCTTCTCTGAAGGCACAGTAAGTAATTTTTGGAAATGCGGGTATGTTAACGTTATCTACTGCCGAAATTGTGACAGTATACGTGGGACACACTGGACGAATGATTGACACACGACTGCAGAAACATATCGTGGCTATTAACTCTCATGAGTAAAAATTGAAGATATCCATGTATTTGGATGTCGAAAATCACCTATTCGTACTGGACAGTCAAGATCCTCGGAATAGCCACAAGCGCGCAAGCACGGGAGTATATTGAAGACTGTTATTCAAAGCGGAACTTGATCAATAAGAATGTGGATCTTTAAGTTGCTCAGGTGGCTTTGCGATAAGGGCCCATTAATCCATTTTGTTGATGTTGTCTAGTCTGGCAACGAAATAAATGCAAACGCATCTTTTATCTCCAGAAGTAACCTGAAATCCAACTCCATGCACCGAACTACAGATTTTTATAACAATGCCTATGATAGATTAAATAGCTTCCTGATCTAAAGATGGCAAAAATGAGGCAGTCCATTGGTGTATTCCAATCATTCTAACCTTGATTTCTTTTAGAGCAGGGAACGCAGATGACATAACGTTTGCTTTCACAAATTTTCTTTTAACGCAGTCATTAGATCTATTTGGGAAATGGAATGCCAAGGAGAATTTTGAACTAAGGGAACATATATCGAACTATATCATCTGGATTCTCCTTAATTACCGTAGTTCGAAGCGGCATTCATTCTGATCCTAAGCGGAAAGCAGAACAAAAGCAGTCCTTTTAAAAGTACATGTTTCATCATAAACTACATGCTTTTCGTTACGCTTCCATGCACAACGCTTTTGCTAGTATGAAGATTGGGTTGCAACTGCTGTTCATACAAATTGAGATTATGTTAGTTGCCATAAAACGGTAAAACGACTCCGTTCGGTTGGGTCACGTTGGCGCTTCCATAGCTGCTCTAAGAAGGAAAGCATAAAAACTTGTTCGAAAAATCTCTGGATGTCTTCTGTCGGTTTCCTAAGATGTACATCCTATTCTTTTCATTTCCGGAAAGCTGGTACACAGAGATAAGCTCTAATGACTACCATATTCCAACATAAGATTATTTATCTGGTGTACCTAACGGAATTTGTCTTTGTTGTGTTGGATAAAATTACAAATATAGGATTTTTTTAGACTGGGTATTTATATTTATTTCCCGCATGTATTGTGTAGCCAAAGCTAAGAATTCACGATCCACCCTCTAATTCCGTCAGTTTGATCAAACTACTCAGGCGAAAAATGCGGAATTAGACTTTTCCATTTAAGGATTATGAAGTTGGGGTAGCAACGCAACTGATCATTATTGCGGTTGACCGAGTGAACGACACGTGTCCATAGTCTAGAAAATTAGTTTCGCTTTCGAGCACTATACACTGATTTAGTTTGTGGTACACGCATTTTGAATGAGGAAACATTATCAGTCAAGTAGAGAGTAGGAATTTTCAGAGGTATGCGGAGCCATCGCTTGATTTTGTTCATAAGCACACGAGTGATCAGAAGTGCAATCACTGTAATAAAGCCAAGCTCATTCGGTTTAAACCGTGTCTCATCCATCAGTGCTGTAATATGCCACTCATTTTAACCCTTATTAATATAGGTTTACTAGGTAAACTGGTCAAAGCGCGTTTGGCTGCTTGCGTCCTTATCACATTCTTTCACAGGAAGTTACCTTTTGTCCGATAAGAATATTTCCAATTCCGCCATCTTTTGTTCATAAAAATGCTTGTGTTAACCCTGTGTAGCTGGTATGTAGAACATGCATTATATCTATTACCAAAATTGGGTATCTTACCGGCGTAGCATGTTAACTGGTTTGACTGGAGTATACGCAAACACAAGTGGATCACATTACGACTTACAAGTTATCTATTGTATTTGCAGAATGTTGGTGCAGAATGCTTATTTTCTTTGGGTGGGCTCATATTTGCTCTTTGCCTCTAGTTCCATTCACGTATTTTTGTCCATATTTCGTACATGTTTATCAATAACATTTTTAACAACGTCTGCAATAATAACAGCCACAATTTAATCAAATAGTTTGGATAATCTTCTGCGAATATTTCGAGAAAAATCTGTCAAATCAAAATGCCGTGATTCAGTCAAATTATGGCGGCTCATACGATCTAAATCTTATTGGTTACCACTGCAGCAAAATTAAGAAGTATTTGTTACTGCCCATTTTGACCCTAAAATAAAAGGTTGCAATTAATGCCATAATCCAATACCATCCTGATATTAAGCAATCTTATTCTATTTTCAAACACTTGGATTTCCAAACTTTTCCATGGGTACGGTACAAAATATATAGAAAATTCACGGAAGCAAGCAAAGGAATTCCAAAAATACCCTCTTGCGGAATGAAGAGTTGCAATTTGGCACTTGGCAAATACTTGGCACTTGGCACATAATTGTGAACTAGTACGTACACTTCATGCAAGGCTCGTAGAGCACAGAATTGCAATTAACGAATATATCAGATTGGAAGCATTATGCAACAAGAGAAATAATCTCGATTACATGTTGTTACTGCCAACTTTTTCCTACATCCTGTTGGTCACCAATGTACATAAAGGAAACTCTATTGTCGCATAGAGACATTACCAGTTAGTGGTTTTCTTCGACAGAACCTATTTTTCTCTACATGATGTTGCAGCTCAGACGCTTAATTACAAAATGTAAATCAATATAACTGAAAGGATGGATATTATTTTGTTATTTTGCTAACTGAAATTTTGAACTCAAAACAAAAGACTTTAAAATAAATTAATGCTTTCTCTCCGTAAATAACTGGACTTATTTCCAACGCATATTTTCAGTGAAGGCTTTTTGCAAGCTGCTGGTTTCTTGGTTTTTCTATTAGTTTCATCTTAATGGGATCGAACATTTTTATAACCTGTTTCATGCAACATGAGTGGTGAAAAATTGTCCTATATATGTTTTGTGTCAAATGGTTGCATGCCAAAATAGCCAATCTTATCATTCCTTTGTTTTATGACATCGGCATTTTTCCAAGCATTTTGTTGTATTCAAAATTTGTTTCTCTAACTCTTCTACTAATTTTTATTCATAGTATCTTAAAAATGTTCGAGTGACCGTTTTGGAAATAATAGTATCAGTAGACTGGTTTGAGGACATGAATATCTGCAGAGATGAAAATGTGAACGATATAATTTGAAGTCGGATATATAGCTGCATTTTATTACTTTGGGAGATAGAGAAGTGCACACATTTAGAGAAGAACCAAAGAACATGTTTCAGTACATACATGATTTTCAAGTAAAAATACACGCGAGTAGATTTAAATGATTCGGCCAAGAAAGCATTGGGAGAAGTAATTTAACAATAACATCCATGTGCAGCGACCGACTGATATATCTGTGATTTGATTCGAGAACCATCAAAGTTGTAGTGCGATAGGGACAACAAGTGCTTTTCCGATCACAGAGCTGGTTAAGTGATGTTGGTCTTAGCTAGACACTGGTGTTTCAAACACGCTACTTTTTGCGCTACTTTAAAGGAACAGCGATTACGATAATTACGTTATTCAGACCCATATTGACCGAAGAAGCAAAGTTGTGCAGTAGAAATAAGACAGTGAGTAGCCACACAGGCTTAACATAATAAGTGGCAACCGATGAAGCAGTTAATTGACAGGAATTATCAATGCTTGACTGCGACCTTTCCGATCGTTTGATGGGGTTAGTGCACTACTCGGCAACCTCGTTGGTAACTTTGAATGTGTGTTCGCGGCAGTGCAGAGAGAACAATGAACAATGAATTTATACGGGTTAAGAAGCATTGCTTTACACGTCCAGTTGGATATTTGGTGGGGATATCAATATAACAATAAGGATGATAAGGATAGTAAAGTTGTTAATACTTTAAATATGAAAAGAAGGACTTATCGTTTGCTCCACTGTAGTTCTGCGATCCTCTTAGATTCACAGCACCCACAGTTAACAACAAATAATTCCATGGTAAACCCCAGGTGTAGGATGAAGACGTAGTGCCTAGTTACAAAGTGTAAGTGGATGAGTGCATCGTCCAGCCGTTTTTAGATATGTTAGTGTCGGTGCAGGGACGACCGATTCTGGGAGAGCATTCAACGGGTGACAGACACGAACGGAAAAGAAATTTTGCGGCACTTCAGGCGGCTATACTGTACAGCGAGTTTCCATGAGTGTTCCATTAAGTTTGCACTGCTACTGAGTTGCAGTGAAGGGCGGCAAACATGATGTAGGTCACGCAAAATCAAGTCTGCCATAAGCAGGTCGCCTCGTAGTCTGTGATAGCTTCCACTGAACAATCCCAGTTGTTGTAACCTATCCCTTTAGGAAAGATTGCGCATTCCAAATATGTTCTTAGATGCTCGGCGTTGTGGCTGTTCCAGTAAATTAAGGTCGTGTTTCAGCCATGGTTGCCAAGCTTGAATTGCGTATTCGACATGGGGGCGAACATATGCACCGAGCATTTGTCGAAATATGGAGCTTTTTATTTGTCCAAACGCCCGCCTCAATAGCATGACGTGTTGG
>OX104069.1:101834882-101836890 GCA_944474145.2 Dicrocoelium dendriticum
ATTGTTCAGCATTCCTTTGCTTAGAAACCGCTGCGCTTCTGTGGTGCATACTCGCTTCCACTGAACTAATCTTATCGTTTATCCTCTGCTCTGCTTCTGTTATTAACCGGTCTCATTTCTCAGCTAGGGTAAGCAAGCACTTAACGAAGGTGATGGTAAAAAACGCAGTACAAAAACGAAATGCATCTTGGGAGCTATTTCGCCCCCGTAACTGTCGTTGGGACACATTTGCACATTTTGTATGATACCTTTCCAAACAGTGCGAACAAGCCAGACCGAATTTTACTACTCGATGACATACACTAAACCCGCAAATGCATTTCGCTGGGAGTCTTCGGTTCCGCGTTTCAGCCATTCAATTTGGTGTCGTTACCTGACCCAGTGGGTTGGTTAGCGTGGTTTACTTTTACAGTTTCGAGAGCGGCGCACATCGGTCAGGCGAGCGTGGTGGTTGCAAGGTCAAATGAGCGGTCGGCGTGGTCGCGCTGTCCGTGTGATGGGTTATGCAGCCGCACTGGCTGAGAAGGTCACAAGGAATGGCGAGAGACTGGAACCTGAACGGAGCGCTAAACAAAGATTGACAGATCACAGATTATTTCACAGCTGTGTTGAGAAACAATGGATCGGAATACGCTTAGGCTTTTCGGTCTACTTCGAGAATTCTTAATCGAATGGTGTCACGCAGAAAGGCAATAGACACAATGTGATTAAATTAAGCGCTTTCGATTAATCACAAGTGCTAGTGAAAAGGTTTACTGATAGTGCAGCCTCTAATCGTAGAAAGCATTTTCACGTATGATGGATCATTGCGTAGGGCTGGTAAATCCGGTTCAAATGAGCGTAGATTGACAACATACGAGAAGACGAAGAGGGAATACGGTAGGAAAATCCCAATAAAACGTCAGAAGCATGAACCTTAAGCGCGCGTGGGGATGACTTTAAGTTATGGGCTAGAGCAAAGGCAAAATCAGACATCCTGATCAAAAACACATCCAAGTGAATGATCACATCACGCAATGAAGAAAACCAAGAATTGTGACAAAAATTGCAGCATAAACCAGACTACTGCTACCGTAGGCTTGATAAGAAAATAAGGATTTTGCTCAGTCTACGTAAATCAGCCGCGCAGGTCAGGGTGACATTGGAGCGCACTAATTTGCCGACCCACCAATGGCATGTAAGTCTACTGTATTTACTCACCTACGCATGTCTGGGGGTGTAAATACGACGTGAGGACGCATCGTGGTGCATGTGTCCTTGAAATATGTTAATTACCCTCAGCGATTTTGCCACCGGTCAGTTCAGATTGGGTCGATGCCGACGTTTTCGGCTGGTGGTTTGCAACATCTCGACAGCAGTGCATAATGCACTGGCTATCGTGTTCAAATGTTGGTGGCGCATCTACAGTTGCGTAATGTTATCCCAGCAAATGATAAAAGGGTTAGTGACAACGCTGTTGTAGACTGAATGTTACCTTCACATAAACCACCTTAGAAAAATAAGAATTCGTAACAATTAGACGGTGAAAATATGAAATGCTACTTCTGCATAAATGAGTCCGGAAAAGCTGTCGTTGACAGACTACTCCCGTCACAGTCTTGATAGCAATTGCAGGAACCAAGTGGGGTGCACGCTGTCTAATTTGTTTAACAGTGCGCGTGACGGTGTAACATGAAAGGCTGACAGTGTCGCTCAGTCCCTCAGGAAATTATAGGTGTATATCAAGCGAAATGATGGTTACATGCTGCCGTGTATGCCATTTTCCTTATATAAGTTTGCATAATATTTTTTTTCTTTTTGGGTGCACAGCAGCTGGCTGGTAGCTTACCGGAACGCTGCTCATCCGTTACCGGTCGCTCAGCCAGCTTGCACCAGTTGCTTTTGTTCCCCTTTTTCTTTGTATTGCGGCACAGTAGCTGAGATGTTCCCCACCTCTAGCTAACGTGTATGATGATGATGATGTATGCCAATTAAGAGACTACTCGCTGCATGTGTTTGTGGAGAATGA
>OX104069.1:101837388-101862387 GCA_944474145.2 Dicrocoelium dendriticum
GAAGCGGCGAGTGTACAAAACAAGGCCGCGTACTTTGGACCAGTTGAAAGAAAATATTGTGAAAGAATGTCGCGCGACCACGAGGGATACAGTGGAGGAAGTGCTCGCTAATTGCATAAAGCGGTTGCTGCACTGCAAGCAGAATGCCGGCGGACATTTGAATATATATTGCACTAGTATTGATGATCGTTCCAAAACATTTCTGTTAATCTACTTATCCTCTTTCACAAATGTGTTTTTGACTAAACTGTCCCGCTCGCAAATGGTGCTAATGATGCGTCCGGTAGGATAGAATTCTTAACTTCCAAGCTGTCGTTGAGCATATAAACAGCGTAAGCACCGAAACGTCCAATGGCTAATTATGACGAAATCACTGAGTCGCGATGTGCTGAGATTCGTCTAGCCTTAATGAAAAGCCGACTGTGTTGTTTAACTCCGTTTCAGGCTATTGCCTGAAAAGTTGGTGTTCGGGATGAGTTGCAGTAGGTGGCAACATGTGTACGTTGGGTCGTTCCGTATCTGGTAGACTAACATGTGGCCTCCATGTAGTCACCAGTAGTGTCTACTGAAGACTCCGAGTGCTTTTAGTCGCTTTTTGACCATGTTGAGTTTCAAACGCTGTAAGGTCACGGTTTAGCCAAGCGTGCCAAGCCTGGATTACGTATTCGATGTGTTAACGCACGTAGGCATGGAGCATCATGGAGAAGATGAATGAATCCAAACTTTCGAATGCCAGCCGCAGGCTAACAACGTGCTGGTTACCACTTTTGGATTCCGACACTGGAATAACCGAAGTCGTCTTGCACCAGCACACCGAAGTCAAGTTCCTGAGAGCTTGTCCGTAGGTCACATGCCCCAATGTTCTCGAGATAGGCGTGTCTAGGGGGATGTGATTAATGTCTCATTTGACCACATTTAATGGCAGTGAATTCCTCACCGGTCAATGCCAGGTCCCATCCAGGTCGCACATTGAGAACCTTGTGGTCGTCCATTCTCTTGATTTCCGGCCGACGTTTATCATCATCCGGAAAAGTAAAATTTATGAGGTGAGGGCTCTCACAAGTTCGTCGCACTCTACGCGACTGGAGTCGGGCAGAGACGTTCGAGCTCAAACAAAGAACACCTGTTCAAGGCGAAGCATACCAACCCATCCTCATAATGTATTGCCTGCGTTTTCCAAGTAGCTCATCATTGCGTCAGCGATGATCGTTTCCATGACTTTGGAAAGTGAAGAGAGAAGTGTTACCGGACGGTAATTGGTAGGATCAGACGGACTTCGCTGAAAGGATCCGACAAGGGGCTGGGCTAAGTGAATGCCTGCTGCCTTCATTGTCTTAGTGTGAACGTTATAATAGGATGATAGCTTGTTCAGAACCACTTTGCAATGCATTTAATGCTGCATAACACGGATGGTGTTGGGACAGAAGCACGTATAAGGTATGAGGATAGTTCCTCTTGGAAACTATACAAGTACTACACAATGTGAGGTTGTCCGCCTTACTTGCTGCGTGGGTATGGGTGAGGTTTGCATGTTTACTCTGGGTATAGTTGATCGTAGAATGGTACAAATTTCGAAATAAGATTTTCAACTGCAACTACTTTACGTAATCGGTTGTTATTAATATTAAACTGGCTTCTGAAATATTGTATAAATTTCAATAATGACATTTTGCTGTGCAGCTGTAGAAAACTTTCTGTCCAAAGCCAATATACGAACTACAATTGATGCACAATTGCAGTAGTATAAAATCAGGTTCTTTGACCACTGTGTATGGATACTTTGTATGCCATTTCTCAGACAATACTAGGTATCGTAGGTAAATAGTTGAACAAAATTGTACCTGACATCAGAAGTCGCCTTAAGCTACACATACACCCGAATCTGTTGAGGAACGATGTACGTGATCCGAATTCAGCTGCTCTCTGGATAGATCTCCTGGGATTCGGAGCAACAGCATTCCAGACAAAACGCGTTTTTTCAGGCTGTTCAGCATTAAGCGCCACATATGAATTGATACATCTACAGTGTACTTTGTAGTCTTGTGGAATGTGTCCCACCGGATATACCAAACAGACAAATGGGTACAGAATTAAACAAACAAGACGAATCAAGTATACGAACAATCAAAAGTGGATCGGTAAATCTAAAAAAATCACAGTCCCTAATTCCTGTAACTTGGATGCGAATTCAATCTATATAAAATAAAGCTATGAGCATCACACTGATATTTGCGAACGGAACCGTTGATCTGGCTCAGTTTAACGGAGTAAGGGAAATGAACGATACCATTGTTACGTGGTTAGACAAAATGATAAAGGTTGTGAAAAAAGTATCTAATATGTGGCTACTGATCTGTAAGATCAATGGTGATATGCAATATGAACTAATTCCTTGGAGTTTGCAGTTGGATGTTTAATGATTTGGCGAGGTGATATTATAAAACACCAATTGATTAACAGAACAAATTGATATAATTACTCAGTCACAATCTAGGTTATGCGCAACAGCTCTACCGTTGATAGTGGAGTTATCTTGAGCCTCCAATAGTCACAAAGCAAATGGCGTTGGATTCAAATTACAAAATATCACTTGCATTTTGTGAAAAGCAAAATTCCTCACGAAAATCTGACTTCAGATTGCACTGTGTGAAGAGGGATCTGACTTCAATGTGATTGCATGTATTAATTTCGGGCATGCAGGCGATTGGCTCACACAACAAATTTGATTGATATTTAGCAGCAGGGATGCCATCGTATTGTTCAAATACGTCAGATTATCGGCAAGTGCGAGTAGTCCCGATACAAGCTACTGAAAATTTAGAGGCCACCTAATTGACATCGTCGAGAAGCCACTAGCAAGGGACAGACATTTGCAATGAATAACTTTAGATGCTTGTGAGTAGGATTAAATTGTAGAAAGTAAAGTCAAAATTAAAATTTGAGCAAAATAATATGCCTCGACGGGGAATCGAACCCCGGTCTACGAATTTCTGGTCCGCTGCTCTACTACCTGAGCTACCGAGGGCTGACGAGTAGGTGCGCAAATTTTAGTACATAACTTCTGATTGTGCGAGACGTATTGCCAATGGGCTCACAGTACCTGTCCTGATGTTGCAGATTGGCTGACTCACACGTCACTTCCCAATGGACCGAAGTACCTGTCCTTCAAATGTCCAAGGGGCGATGGTAGATTAATGTTGGAAGTTTGTGAGTAGGGTAAATTTTGTAGAAACTAGAAGTAACGATTAAAATTCACGCACAGTAATACGCCTCGACGGGGAGTCGAACACCGGTCCACGAATTGCCGGTCCGCTGCTCTAACACTGAGCTACCGAGAGCTGACGATTAGGTGCGCAAATTTTAATACATGACTTCTGCTTTGTGCGCGACGTATTGCCAATGGGCTCACAGTAACTGTCCTGGTGTTGCAGATTGGCTCAATCACCCGTCACTTCCCAATGGGCTGAAGGACCTTTCCTTCGAATGTCCAATGGGCTTTGAAACAATGGTTAGCTTCTTCTCTGCTGTCCATGCTGACACGGTCTAACTAACACAACGTGTGGCCTAGCACGTGACATCGATGTATGGCGATGGGAAGACATTTAATTCACACCCACACATGTATTCGGCTTCAAGACGCACGACACAAAACTACATGATCGAAGTTCGTCTGCTTTCATGGTGCTCACCGTTGTGCACCGGATCTGCTTGGGATAAACTGAAGATCGCAACATGCAAGCTAGCAGACATGTTCGTCAAACACTCGTGATGTGACCTACGATCAGCGCACTCTACCTTTGATCGGGTGTGTGAACTAGTGCGTAATAGAAATAATCGATGCGCGCGGTGTGTCACTGTGCGCTGCAAAGAAAATATGCGTTAGATAACGGTAGGTGTGGTATAAATACCTGCAAACTGCTGTTGATCTGCATTGCTGATGAAGTTATCAGCAGCCTTTGCACTTAAATGTAAGATGTACATGTGCAAAAAGCGACGCACAAGAAATGGTTACACGCTGTTGGGCAGAAGATAGCGACTTGGGGATTGATCGAAGATTAACGTAGCTGAAACAACCGAGAGTGAAGCATATGGGCATCTCGCGTTTTAGCTCGGATACAACCAGAGGTAAACCCTCAAAAACAGTAGATAACCATGATGTCGGAAATGCCTAATATTTTTTCAAACATTACAGGGAAACTTCATTGAAAAGCTGAAATGTTTCTGGCACCACGTGCATAGTACATTTGTACAAATGAAAATGGCTAAAATAACCTGTATGTGGGTGTTATGTACGGAAGCATAACTCAAATGCTGCACATGACGCGATCCCAGCTATTCCCCGATCCAACCAGATTGCACCAATGTCCGCTCAGTCATCAGTGAGTTAATCATTCATGAACCGTATAACTCAGCTATTACGAGAGGCATATATACTCTTAACGCTAGATCTTGTTGTATTTATACTAACTGATTACATGCACGATCTAGCCTTTCATCCACCTAGTAGGAGTAATTCTGTTCTTAATAACTGACGACGGAATTGAAAACTGAAATGGCGATCTTAGCAGACGACATCCGTGCGATTCTTCAACAACAGTCGACGCAGATCGTAACCGCTCAACCACGTCTACGCTATACTCTGACTTATAAACTCTCAATGACTCCAAAGGACAAGGCAGCGCATGATGAGAAAAACAATGTGGAGTCAACTGTGTCTACAATTCAGTTTTTCCTACATGACGTTCCATCGGGTGTTATATTTGCTTCTTGGTTCAAAGATATGATAATATATTTTGGGTAGAATGAGGTGGCAATATGGATGCATGGCGATCAAAAAACTGCTTCGTAATTTGGAGGCTACGGAACATGAGCATTTTTCAAAGTACGTTTTGCCAAAGCACCCAGATTATTATTCGTACGATGTCACATTGTAGTGTCTCACTAAGATCTTTGTCGTACATGCCTCAATATTCAGCACACGCTATCACTGTTTAAAATTTGTCAAATATTCCATGCATGATAAATTGCTTATGAAGTTATAGTCAACCGAGAGCGCAAACGCTTTAAACTGGCATCAATCGCAGAGGCACAGATCAAGTTTCTGATGTTCATCTGTGTTCCCAACACACAAATGCTATGAGTGACGACACCGCATCGATGCTTTTGGACTCAAGGGCTGAAAGCTTATGGCACACATGTCAACAGAAGAGGGAGTTTTCATATTCGGAAGCCTAAATCAAATGCCCCACATGACGCGATCCCAGCTATCGCCCGATCCAATCAGATAGCGCAACAGTCCAGCCAATCATCTGTGAGTTAATCAGTTTTCAACCGTATAATTCAGCCATTACCGGAAGCATGTAGTCCCTTGACTATTCATTTCCTTGTATCAACCATGACTGCTCCTATCCACCATCTACTATTTTATGCATCTACTTTTAGTATTTCAGGTCTTATTGGTGTGGTACCAGATTTGGTCCACTAGGGAGTAAGAATCTTTTAATTGTATGCTGCGTTTCCTTGAGTTCTCCGTTCGAGGAGATCCATGGTGTAGAAACTGATATAAGGTCAACCGGAGGAAACAGATGGCACAATGCATGATATATACATACATGATAAATATCTTGCTCAGTTGCACTGATATTTTTCCTTAAACTCAATTTTGGGTCATCGCGTGTACATCCTTCGTTTCAGTTGGAATAGTCTCCAGCTCTGCGAAGTTTCACTCGGGGATTCAATAGTTACTGTAAGCTATTATTACAGTGGGTTCTCGTAACATTGAATTACCACATTTTGTTAACCGGTACTTAAGTAGCACTTTGAATACGCTCATTTTTTTAATGAGGATCCTGCTGTGGTCCGTGACAGTGAATGCCTGCTCCTTCGAAATACAAACAAGTGGTTCATTTACAGCACTAGTCGTTTAAATTGCTGCTTGTTTACATGCGGTCATATGGCGCAACATTAAATCACATTGCAACATCCGTTTTCTCATAGCATTGCTTAAAATTATACAGGGCATCCATGCTTAAGTTACGAATTTCATCTTCTACGCATTTGCACCGGGACTAGGCACTTTGAAACACAGAGAAAACGATCCTAACACACACCTGCTATGAGTGACGTAAACTATAATGCATTGTGCCGTCTGTTTCCTCCGGTTGACCTTATATCAGTTTCTAAACCATGGATCTCCTTGAACAGCGAACTCAAGGAAACGCAGCATACAATTAAACGATTCTTACTCCCTAGTGGACCAAATCAGGTACCACACCAATATGACCTGAAATACTAAAAGTAGATGCATAAAATAGTAGATGGTGGATAGGAGCAGTCATGGTTGATACAAGGAAATGAATAGTCAAGGGACTACATGCTTCCGGTAATGGCTGAATTATACGGTTGAAAACTGATTAACTCACAGATGATTGGCTGGACTGTTGCGCTATCTGATTGGATCGGGCGATAGCTGGGATCGTGTCATGTGGAGCATTTGATTTAAGCTTCCGTATATGACACCTCACTCTTCTGTTAACATGTCTGCCTGAAGTTTTCAGCCCTTGAGTCCAAATGAATTGATGCGGTGTTTTTCGATTCCATACGGGAGTCTGGGTATTATATCAAATGATGGTACAGACTACTGGCTTGTATATTCAACTCGATCCGAATTTGCGTCTGCTAGTTGAGGCAACGAGAATTCCTCCAGTAAAATCTGAAAAGTAATCTTTGGATTTGGTGTGGTAATAATTGATTACTGCTGTAGCGAAGTCTGATTTGGATCATTTGGTGATGCCATGTTTGGTCATGGACCTCTAGTGCGTAAATGACTCGACGAATCTGTCTGGTAATTCCACCCGGAGCTTAACTGCATTTAGATTGACAAAAATCTTTACCCATACAAGTTCACCAATCTATAGCTTCAGCGCAGTCCCACGCCTTTGGTTTTGTGACTCTTCCGTATTTTCAGCTCGGCTAGTTGTTTTTGCTTTGGAATAAGTGTATCGCAAACAGACCTGACATGTCTGCCTAATATCTTCCCTAAAAGTGACCTGCCATTACACGTGGTATGCGGTGATTCCTTCCGTGGAACCGTCCCTCTCTCAAGTTGATAAGTGCACGCTTTCAGGTGTCAACAAGACGATGAACCTGACCAATAGACAGGGTGGAAGCGTGATGTTCTTATACGAGTCACACCATTTGAGGGACAGAACGTCGCGAATTCCCCCGACTTGAACTGTGGTCCATTTTATTCCACAAATGTTTTGGGTATACCAAGCGAATGAAAACCTGGCGCATCTGTCTTATTTCTCTTGATATAGTAATTGAGGCCAACATTGGGATGATATCTGGCCACTTAGTGTGATCGTCGAGTACCAGTATATATAATTTGCCACCGAATTTATAGTTTTGCGTATGTAATGTCATAGTAAGATTGGTTAAAACCTGCACATACACGGATGGATCGATTACCTTCTCGTACTACCACAGTGGAAGCATCCCAGCCAGATTAAAAGACCTGTAGTATGACATCTTTTATTCGTAGACGATTAAGCTCTCACTCAACATCGGTCATGGCAGAATAGGGTACTGGACGTTTTGGATGTAAAATAGGTTTAACATCACTTCCCAACTGCAATGCGGCGTACAATTTTGGAACAACATCCGTGGCAGCTTTGGGATACTAGTGTCTAACTGAAGATTTGCGGGACACCCATCAACATCCGCTGTCAGGTAGCGCATGCGGGATATGGCGTTGACCTGAGGGGTAGCAACAGTGCTGCGGCTAGCTTTTCTCTGTGTTTGATTCGAATATCCCTTGTTGGAATTGACAGTTTTACTCGAGTTGTGCACCTTGCAAGAACCAACTTTGTGACCAAAACGTCGAGATTGGTTACAGCGAAATGGGCGAAAATTGTGCTGTGATGTATATTGCCACGCGCCACAATTCCAAACGATGTAGAAGGCTTTTGTACTTTTACTTATTTGCTTTCACCTGTCTAACGTCAACCATGTTGATCTACTGGTGTTTAACCATATTGGAACCATGTTGCAAGTTAAGCAGTTGTCGACATTCCTGGGCCCTTTTATGGAGCATGAATTCTGGGTCTTGTTCCAGCTTAGTGAGGAGTCGTTGCGGATGTCTGCTTCTCACAGTGACTGTGGACCACAGGTGAATATCAGAAACTTGAACTGTGCCTTTGCGATTGATGCCAGTTTAAAGCGTTTGTGCTCTCGGTTGACCATAAATTCCTAAGTACTTTAGTCATGCATGTAATATTTGACAAACTTTAAACAGTGATAGGGTGTGCTGAATATTAAGGCAGATACGACAAAGATCTGAGTGAGACACTTCAATGTGACATCGTACGAATAATCATCTGGGTGTTTTGGCTAAACTTACTTTAAAAATACTCATGCTCCGTAGCCCCCAAATTACGAAGCAGTAAAGTAATAACTTAAAAAATAATATTTTTCTCGTTGAAACGCGACCCACACCAGTACAGGCTTGATCAATTTGTTTACAGGACCATAGAAACACTAGAAGCTGGTGCACACACACAACAAACATACGTGTTGGCAAAATATACTTCTTGAAGTTGCACCTTTTTTAACTGGAACTATGGGGGCATGAAGTGCTTCATCAGTGTCGTCAAACAGTAAGTTGGCGTCAAACTGCTGTACGATCACTAAGTATTTCTGTTATGTAAGTACTGGGTGCTGGTCTTATTGGTTCCGGGGATTGATCACTGTTTTTAAATAGGCGTAGGATTCCGATTGTGATTGATGAACACTTGTTCGCAAATATGGGGTAATTAGCTTATTCTTCGTGTGAAGCAGTGTGCAGTGAATTTATTTCAGTGGCGAGTCACATCCGCGACGTCACAGTGCCGGTAAGGAGACATTTGTTGCTGTTTATACGGAAAACACATGCCAAGCGATAACCCACCACGTCCTGGGGCACTGCCGTTGACCACAATATATATTACATTGAATTACTATCGATTTTGTAGGACCGATATTCTGAGCAGCTAATCGCAGTCATGGTTCACCCGATTTTGCGTTGGCTAGGCGAAAGGCTTAGTCAGGATTCATCAGGAATGATTGTGGACAGCGGTACTGTTCGGAGATAAGCTGTGTAGATTGCGGTGCTGCGTTATTCAGGTATGGAGCTCAAATCTTATGCAATATCCTTGTATGTGCACACAACCCACGGTCCAAGTGTGCGTCGCTGATAGGTCCGCGGGAGATAACCATTGCAGCTAAGTGGGACACTTGCATGGAGAGGATGTTTCGAACCTTCGAGGAGCTTGCTGTGGTCTTGTGAATCAGATATGACCAAACGTAGTAATATAGACCACAGACCATATACATCCGGGAAGTATGAAATCTTTATACCACACTGCCGAGGTTGGTGTGGTAGCGGGAAGAAGTAATCCACTGGCGAGTTTGACGGAGCCTAGCGCCATGGGATCGCAAGTAATTTGAACACTTGCAGGGAGGTGAAATTATTTTTTTTTCAGATTTGCCATGAAGGATACAAATCAAGGCTTTCAGGAGGTTATCCACTGGCTAGGTGAAGGGAGCATAAAGCCATGTCATTGTAAGTAGGTTAGTCATTTGCAGGGGGATGAAGCAATTTGGGTTATGTTCCGGAGGTAATGGTGATTTGAACCCAGTTGTCCAAACCAGTGGAAGGTACGGATCGAAAAGCTTCCATAATAAATAGGCCTGGATGTGATGGCCGACCACACTGGCGAGGTGGGTAACGTATCCATCGAATACTAACGCCAAGCGTATGAAGGACCCGGTAAAATAAATAAGCTACTGGCGAGGTGGACAGAACACAGCGCCATGACATCGCAAGTAAGTTGAACACTTGCCGGTAAATGAAGCTTTCTTGATGTGTTGTTCTGATCGTGACCGTGATTTGAACCCAATTGTTAAAATCAGTGGAAGGTGCGGATCAAAAATCTTCCATAATAGATAATCTTCCAGATGCCTGCAGTTCATGGCAGTCCACACTGGAGAGATAGGTAACGTACCAATCGAATACTGACGCTAGGCATATGAATGATCTTGTACAATGAATAATCCACTGTCGAGGCGGAGGAAACATAACGCCATGATATCGCAAGTAAGTTGGGCACTTGCAAGTAGATAAAGCTTTTTTGGGACGATGTTCCGAAAGTGGAAATGATTTGAACGTAGTTGTTCAAACCGCTAGATAATGCTTATTAAGGGGACAGAATGTCCGAGGTTGTGGCGTGAGCTGTGCATATATGTCTGTAGGTCAGGTTTACAGATACTACACTTCAGGTAATTATATTCAGTAATTTCTATGCAGGTCGCGCTGGGGGAGAGGGAAGAAAAGGTCACAGTAAAGAAGGATTTCGAACTTAAAGAAAGGAGTAAGGAGAGCCGGCGTCCTCAAGCGTTGCCAAACATTTTACCTCATTTTATATGTGTATCTATATACTATGGCGTCATCTGTTTAATGTGCCTTCTACTATTGGGGATGAAATAAGAAAATCTGTGTTTAGAAACTAGGTGTCATGGAAGGTGGAGTAATGCATCAAAGGAAAGAAGGTGCAGTACACATTTGTGAAACAAGCCTCTTATTGGGGCGGTGAGTAATTAGACCAAAATCGGCCGCCATAGAGCCGTGGAGGTGCCAGAAGAGCAGTTGAGCAAACTGTGAAATAAAATGGAACATCAGTGTCTCAATTTACAAAGTGAGCCTCCGAGGGCTGAGCTCTACGTTGTCACAGGTAAGTCAGATGGATAGTGATGACCAAAAGAGAAGTTTCGGGATGTAGTACATAGAAGAATCATACATTAATTAAGTGAGTACTGGACACGTATGCCGAGCTGTCAGTAGAAAAGAATAGCGTCGATGTATATAAATTACGTCCGCAGTTAAGGTGAGAAGGAAAAGAGGATCCTGCGATGCTATATTCCTGTAAATGTGTAAAGATATGGATGCGGTGCCAAGTAAAAATATGCGGAGCAACATTGTAAAAGATAAGTAGCTGTTGCACCGTAGGAAGTTGGTGCCTAGGAGGAGAGGAAATCCAGAGCAAACATGTAGCAAAAGTTGTAGGAATCTACGGAGAATATATACGAGAAGAAAAGAGAAATATCAATGGTGTTGTGGTTAGTAGTGTAATAGTTAAAGAAAAAATGAAGGAGCAGCAGAGGTAGGTGGTCCATAGGTGGACAGGAATAGCAGCGTCAAGAGAACAGTGAAGATGTAGGAGGAGATAAGGATATAGATAGGCATCATAGCAATATACTTGAAGTGTTAAGCACAAAAGTGCGCAGATACAGTGAGAAAGATAAGTCGTTGGAGGACTGTAGATAGGTGGTGCCTAGGAGCATTGGAAAGACAGTCAAACAGATAAGAGCTTTGGTAAGAATATTCGATAGATGGAAGCAGGATTACAAGTGAACATATAATGGTGTTTGTGTTCATAGGTCAACAATAAGGATATAATTGGGAAACATGGCCTGCTACTTGATGACCTGCGCATCAAAGTGCGGAGCTAGAGTGTGGAAGATGAGTCGGTGGATCACCAGATGTGGATGTTACATAAGTGGAGAGGAAAGCCAAGGTTAAAAAGAAAAGTGAAGATGTAGGACGAGATAAGTTTATAGGTTCGCATCATAGCCACATACTTTAAGTATTACTCACAAACGTGCGGAGCTACAGTGTGAAAGGTAAGTAGGTGGAGCATAACAGTTGTGTAGTCCATAAGGGGAGAAGAAAACCAGAACCCAATATATAATAGCAGCATTAGGAATAAGCGATGAACGGAAGCGAGCTGTAGATAAAATATTTAACTGTATGGGGGTTCGTAGATGAACAGTTATAGCAAAAGATTTGGCAGCTTTGCGACACGGATACAAATAGGAAAAATAGCCTGCCATTAGGGGTCCTACGCGTAAAAGTCCGAGCTGAGGTGTGGAAGGTGAATCAGTGGAGCGTCTGAAGTAGAAGGTCCATAGGTTGTCAGGAAGGCCAGTTTCAGAGAGTTAAGTGAAGTAGAGAGAGTTTGGGTTATAGGTATTCATCATAGCTATACACTTAAAGTCTTACGCGCAAATGTTTGGAGCAACTGTGTGAAAGATGAGCCGTTGGAGGACTGTACATAGATGGCGCACAGGAGGAGTAGAAAGACAGAGCCAAACAGATAAGAGAAGTGGTAGGAATAGTCGATAGATGGAAGCAGGATTACAAGTGAACATATAATGGTGTTTTGTTCATAGGTCAACAATAAGGATATAATTGGGAAACATGGCCTGCTACTTGATGACCTGCGCATCAAAGTGCGGAGCTAGAGTGTGGAAGATGAGTCGGTGCATCACCAGATGTGGATGTTGCATAAGTGGAGAGGAAAGCCAGCGTCAATGGGAGAGGTGAAGAATGTTTTAGATAGGCATCATAACCAGATACTTTACATCTTAATCACGAAAATTTTGAACTACATTGTGAAATGTAATTCGTTGGATGTCCAAATTTTGGTGGTGGCTTGGAGGAGGGAAATGTAGAGCCAAACAGGTTAGAGAAGTGGTAGGCATATTCGACAGATAGAATAGGGATTAATAGAGTATATTTAATGGTGTTTTGGTTTATATGATAAAAATTATACTGATGCGTAGCTGCAGTGTGTATGATGCGCAGGTGAAGCATCAGAGTTAGTTGTTGCATAAGTGGAGAGGAAAGCCACGGTTAAAGAGAGGAATAGATAAGTAGGACAAGATGTGTTTATAGGTGTGCATCATAACCAGATACTTGAAGTTTTACGCACATATATGCGGAGCTACAGATTGAGAGTTAAGTCGTTTGAGCATTATAGGTCGGTGGTCCGTAATGGAAGAGAAAAGCCAGAGCCCAACAATTAATAGACGTACCAGGAATATACGGTAAATGGAAGCTCGATTAAAAGAGAATATCCGATGTTGTCGTTATCCATAGGGTAACAACTATAATTGATAACGGTGTCAGCTTGAAGATAGGTATATATTTAGGCAATGTCAACTGCTACTTGAGGTGCTACGCACGCCGGCTTCACCATCTAAGTAGTAGCCAGTTAATTTGATGTGATTAGCCAGATTCGGATATTTCGCGCTAGCCAGATGTTGGAGATTTGAGGGAATATAGAGGCATTCGGTATCCGGTGGCTGATATCTAGGTGATAGAAGACATATGGGGTTGTGGGTGGAAGCAGGGAGATATAAAGTCTGGAAGGAGAAAGTGAGGGAAGGTAAAAGAAGTCAGTTATAAATGGTCTGTTCCAGATTCAAAAACCTCGTCTTCTGAACAGTTGATATTCAGAAGTTTGGAATCCTGTGTGACAGAGATATTTGTTAATAGAGAAGCGGAACTGGTTTACATTCATAGACGCCTTTATTGTGAGAGTTAACCTATTCCATACATGTGCGTATCTGTAGAGGCAGAAGTGGGAGCGAATATTACTGCGCGTTCTTGGTAGGATAATGGAGTGAGTTCCGGCATAAACTACTTGTTCCGCGAAGTTCAGCAAACAGGAGTAGTGAACGCCTAAGTCCCGCACAGTTAGGCAGTTCCTTAATGGCGTGCATTGTAGCATTAATGTATTGGGTGGCATGGTGCATCTGTATTTAAGGACGTTGCATTTTGTTGGTGTGAATGTCAACTACCATGTGTCGCACCATGCAGCTAGGACTCGTAAGTCGTGCCGTATATGGGAGAGGGGGGTGTGGAAGTTTGACGGATGAAATGAAAAGAAAACGTTGTTGTCGTCAGCAACGAGGTAGGGTGCTCCATGTTAAAAAACCCGAAACACGTCATTGATGTAAAGCAGGAATAGTAGAGGGCCTAAAACGTTTCCTTGAATTACGCTACTTTTGACTAGTATTGGAGGTGACATAAAGTCCCCAAACATTACTGAATGTGAGCGAGCTGTAAGATATGATGAGAACCAAATGTGCATTTTGTCGGAGATGCCGTATGATTTCAGCTTCATTAGGTGTTCTGTATATGGTACTCTGTCTAAAGCTTAAGTCATGCCTAGGAAGATAATGGCTAGTGCTTGCTTATTGTCAATCTGTTGAGTTACATGGTTGAGGAACTCAAATTGGCAGATCTGACAAGATTTAGATGGTAGAAATCCATGTTGTTGTCGATTGATGAGGTTACGAGTAAGTAGGAAGGTGAGCATGGTTTCTTTGACTATTCGTTCCAGTAATCGTTCCAGTAATCTGGTTGGCAAAAGCAAAACAATGAATAATTTGGATTATATTATCGTATATTTATCCTGAAACATACGCGACTTTGCTCTTCCTTGTTTATAGTTTAATGGGCCCGCTTTCATGTTTATTTGATATAGCATTTGTAAGCCAGTGATGGGTTGTCCTTCTCTATGAGAATAACTAACAAGTTTTCTCTTTAAGCAGGTAGCCTAGTTTAAAGACAACGGTAGAACAGCGATTACTTTGAAACTTACTTGTTTTGTTAATTGGTCACAATTGGTTTGATTGTTTCATCATTTAAACATAATAAATCTGAACGGCATATATCTAGTGGTATCGTAGCAATTGCTAGCAATCCAACTGCATAGCTTCACAGAAGTAGTACAAATACCATCTATTAAATGAATTGACTTAATTTTAGTAGTTTGTTTATTAAAAGCATTCTCAGAGGTCTGTGTGTAATGGTGATTCTTATTATCTGCATTATTTATCCTGCTCGTTTATATAGAGTTGATGCAATTCTTCTTCTAGCAGCCGACATAGTATGATCTACAAGATCCTTAATGCGCTGCGACGCATTTTCATTTGGTCTGCCCAGTCGTTTGCACCGTTGAGGAGGGATCCACTAAGTGCGAGATAAGGAACTTTCCATTAAACAGCAGATATCGAGTAGCTATCTTGTGTAAATTATTAACTGGCCACATTATATCGAGGCTTCCGTGTAACGAAATGAATCAAAGTCGGTGATGGCACATTTCTCTCAGTAGCTGAATATTTTGCAAAATGCATTAACTCCACAGAAACATGGATCTGTACAATATATGCACATTTGGATTTTGTTATCATAGTTGACGGGAGCTGACTTTAGTGTAATACTATCTAGACGTCCAAGTAACGTAGAATAGAAAATGATTACATTTTCAATTTTTATACATCGCCAATTCTGAATTGTAATTAATGAGAGCATCCATTAATTTATAAGAATAGTCATCTTTATTCTGTGATCAGGTAGTTTGGGGAAATAAAAGTTTGGCCAAAATAAGCGAACCATTTTCATTAATTCGTTCTGGTTTAAATGTGCAACCAATCATCTGATACCTTGAGAACTGTAAGCAAACTGATATCTGTCAAAAGAAACCACGAGAGTTGGATGCAGGAAGAATAATCGCTACCGTATCTTTCAATTATTAACAGTCTGCCGTATTAGGACCACCTAAGTAGTGGAACACAAATATGACTGAGGTGATCGTGAAGACGTCGCTTGTTACATAACGTTGTGTAGTTTTAAATATTCTCGATGACTAATTACACTTGTACGCTCCACGATCTTACCCAGATTAGTTCGGACCTTGGCATCAATATATTTGTGTAACTAGCCTAATCATCATCTTCTTAAAAACGCAGCTCTTCATCCCTCAAAGCTGTTTCTAGAGTTAATTCAGTTCTCTTTTGAATTTTTTACCATTTTAGTTACAGAAAGCATACAACTGAGTAATTCTTTTGTGTAAAAAGGGATAAATTTTGTCAAATATCAGCTAGGCACATAAGTCTGACAGCAGTTGGGAAGGATGCGTTGTGAATCAAAACAAACTCCATCATTATATCATTTACACTTGCTTAGGGAGGTATATCCAATTGGAGAGAATTGTGTGGCGCGTCCAAAAATAAAGGCTTTGACACATTTGAATTCGATAGAAATAATACGATTTTCGCAACATTGGATAGACAGAGCTTTCTCCAGGTGAACAATTGTTTTCGTTGATTCTCTTCAGACCAGTACAATCATATTTAAGAGTAAAATAATGAACTGAAATCGACTCACTGGGTCAAGTTACATAGTTAATTAACAGATCAGTGAGGGAGGCTAAAAGTTGATCATTGATCTGACTGGTCGATTGCTTGTTATCGAGCTTGGTTGGTGGCAATCGACCTCAGTATCGTTCGTTCTAGCTGGCCAGGGAAGCTGTATTATTCTTGTATTATTCTTACAGTTTTCTTTGGGATTGCCTATAGTATATTAGTATCTAATTAGTTTGTGTCTATCCAGTAGCATGTGTACTTATGGATCTGCTGCGTTGGACAAGACATTGACACACTTGTTAGCGTTATGTTCACATTCATCGACAACGGTTAATCACGAGCTGGATTTACTGGGAAAATCTGCAGAAGATATTTATAGAAAGCATTACTGAAGGAATCTGGAGCTACTTGAAAGAGTGTATTAATCACCAAATATGAGTTACTAATTGAGCACGGTCGATTTTAAATTGTTGACGACAGTGGCTCTGGGGTTCTGACGAAATGAATAAAAACATATGAAAATCAGATGTTATAGAGCCCATAAAATACAACGCCGCAATATTTTGTGATAGATGAACAACAATTTTATTGTTCTACTATTTTACGATGTTTTGTTATTTATTTTATCTTTTTTCACGGCAATGGGAAGGAACAGAAATGTATCGGGCTGCGTTTTACTGGGCAAAATTAAATTGATGCTCTGTGCTCCACGTGTGGTTGGGGGAAAAGAAAAAAATATATACATCACAACGGTTGTGTATTAAATACTCAGTCCAGGTGGATAAAAGATTATGATCTGGTTCCTTCATGTAACCAGTCAACATCTATAATGAATACAACTCCAATGCAAGTTGATCCACAAAATTCATTAAATTTATTAACTGTGCTGTGTCAGGTGCTGCGTACCCTCTCTTAACTAAAATATATAGAGAATGGCTCAAAAATGTTGGTTTGTCTAGTATTAGTTTTCAGTTATTTTTATGTTGTTGAGTACCCTAAAAAAATTAAACCGTTTATGCCCATCTTGGCTAAACTAGGTGATGATGCCTCCTCTGCAATTCTCAGGCGCTCCAAGAACCTAGAATCTAATATGGCGTTAGGAACTGATTTTAAAATAGTTTTCTTTGATACCATTCTGCTGCCAACATCCTTTTAACAACCCCATAAATTTACCCATAAATTAGCAATGCTGCGAGCTGTTCAACAATTTCCAGAGAACTAACCATAAATTACTGAACTGCATCAAAGGAATCATTGGTTTAATAACAGCATCAAGTTAAATTCTAAAATGTTTGTTAGCACGTTGCTTTCAGTCGTCCGTCAGTTTTTGACTTGTTTGTTTTTGACATTGGGAGAGCAGACAGTCAGAGGCCGTGTTTTCAAATGTCCTAAAAATGAATCAAAACACCAACGGAAAATGAGAAGATTTGTGACCATGTATTTGTTCAATTAATCAAAAAGTGCTATAATTTCCGTCAACCCGAGAAAGCTGAAGATGTTATGGTCAAATAATGTTCAAATGATAGCAACATGGGACGCATTTTTAAGGCATGCCCATGGAAATTGCTCAACTTCTACTTTGCCCATTCAATGAGTGTTGTTTTGTAATACAAACACTCACATAACATGCGCAACCGTCTGAATGGTAGGAGCCTTTTGCTGTGAATAAGAGCGCTTCCATTCAGCATAACTCTGTATGTATCTGAGATAATATAGCTCGTTACTTCTAGTCATTTGAATTATGACTTCCAGGAATTCGGTTAACACAAGACTTAGTTAACACCAAAGAAATAAGCTCTGTTTTCTCATTTTATCCGCATAACAAGATCATCAAAATTAGCATTTTAATCATCCCTTGTTCATTAGTCGTTCACATCGTATCCCTAGGTGGCCATTGAAATTAATTATTCAACTACAAACAGAATAGGGACATATTATTTGTTTGTTCATTGCATTTAAACAAGTTAGAAAGTGCTCTATGTAACAAAAGTTGGAAGAAACCTTTGTTAATAAATCATGCTGAAAAAGGAAATCTGCCCGTCGAAGCGCTTATTTACAAAGTTACGAATGAACCATTGTCAAAAATATTTAATCAGCAAATACGCCACTTTATAGTAGCTTACGAAACAAACTACCAAAGGGAAAGCATTTTATTTTAACATAACAGCGTGTTAAATATAATTAGTCATTTGCACACATCCGAAAGCTCTGTGCGTGCCAACTCATCAGAATACTTATGCGGCATGATATATAGGCATAATTTCTGGGTGAAATAATTTTCCTTGAACTGACCAGTTAATGTACTTTGTTAATAAGTCATTCTGTGTGAAAAAGAATGATGGTCACTGAATTTAAACCAAATATTTAAAAATGCTAAGGTGCTCAAAATATGAATTTTTACTTTCTTAGTTGCACGAAATATTAAGCTACACCTTTTCGCTGTCTAGATAGCTTCCGCCGCATACAGCTGTCAACAAGTAAGAATGGACCAAGGGAAGACTAGGAACGCAGCGACGCCTATCATGGAGCAGGTTATGACAATCGGGATCAAGATCCACCAAGGGGTTCTTTTCAGGTAACAGCAATAACCGGAAACATAAACTGCTACCTAGAATCATTTATGTGTTTATTCTTTGGACGAATAAAAACAACAATAAAACAATCAACACAAGAAATAAAGTTAACTTGGTACTCATCGCGCAATGACCACCAGATTCCACACCGCTTAATTGTGTAATTAGGATCTATCAAGTTAAACTGCACGTGTTTCCCGGCATTCAATGAGTCGCAAATGAAGTGAGGAAACTTAGTATTTTATACAGCATATCATCCCATTATTGCTTCGACGAAGCGGATAAAACGGCTGTTTCCAACCCGTATTGACATAGTTTCAAGAGGCGGTACTCCCTTGACGATCGTTCTGTCAACAAACCAGAACATATATTGGTTTTCCAACACCGCCACCTGACAGGTATGAATAAGTACCATCCGATCCTTAAGACAAGCTGCAATCGACGGCAACTTGGTCAGCAATACCTCTGTGGACTCCAACATTTAGCTGACCGTGAATCAGAGAATTAATTATTCTTCTTAGTCTGGTGTTAACGATCCTATAGATTCTCTGCTTGTGAAGTAAGAGACGGTGGTCAAGGCACTCAAAAACTTTAGAGAAATCCAGCTAGAGGGCGTCGACTCTTAAGCTGTCGTCGACTGATTCATTCTAACTTGATCGGATAAGGAGAAAATTTACAAGGCAAGACAGCTTTGAGCGGAATCGGTGCAGCTGCAACGCTATGATTTTGTTGCTCTTAAGGCAAACCATCAGAGTCCTCGTGAATAAGACTTTCGTTGCTTTGGAAATCACTGGGGAGTGGGTGATTGGATGGTGGCTTTAGGGCTCCACATGACTTCCACTATTGTTACTAGAGATTACTATACCTTGTTTCCACATTATGCGAACCTGATTGCAACTAGACATCTTTGAAGGAACCGAGCTAATAGTTCAGTAATGTCCACAGTGGTTGTCTTTAACGCATTCTGTATGATATGGTCCACGACTGGCGAGCCGTAAAAGCGCGGTTGCCATAGCATTTTAACCACATTGGCTGTCGCAAACGACAATTGTTTTAAACCTGGTAGCGATGGAGCTGTGTTAAAAGCCTGTTAGGTGATGGTTTACTCTGTAAATTTTGGATAGAAAAATGGCGAAGTGAGTTGGTCACCTCTTGTTTTGTTTGCGATAGATCACCTGTTGCATGGAAGACCGAGACCCCGCGCTGTACTCTGCGGAGCGTTTTGATGCGGCTACAAGATATTTTAAGATTCGTACCAAGTTTCGTCGTTAAGTCCGCTTGGTGCCAGAGTTTACCTTCACGGATAAACTTTACGCGTTGGTTTAATGGAGTTGCGTAGGCATCTTATTTTTGATCACTCGGACACGCTAAATATTGGTGCCAGGCTGATTCACCTACGGTCATGCATTTTATAGTATGGCTCACCAAGTAGGACTTCCTTCGCTTCTGACGAAAGAACTTGCTTCTAGACGCGGTTTTCAATACTCCGGTGAATTAGGTGACAAAAGTCGTGCTGTCAACATCGGGCGACTGCTCAGTTAGGATGGCCCGGTCGGTATTTTTAACGAGCTCGGAGAAGCTATCTTCATGGATGAGGACTTAAGTATAATCATTGTTCCAACTTATGTAATCCACTTAGTAGGAATAACAAAATAACAACATCGCGTGGTCGCTACGGCCAAGTGTTGCACCTATAATCACGGTATCATCAATAGCAGTTCGTTGGTGAGCACACTAATGGCGTTAAAGCAAGTTTAACGACACCAATTAATCAGAGCAAATCTGGTAACGCTCAAACTTCGAATACCTGTGTGACAGTACCTTGCACCCAGGAAATAATAATAGTTAAAATCGAAATACAGTGAAAATTAAATCAAGAAAAGTTCAAACGAAGCACCTACAAGCCTCTTTCTCAGTACACAATCGAAGGAAAAGCTTAGTTATGTCGCGAAACATGTGCATACATTGCCAACAAACAGGCATGCATTGAAGTATTTATAGACACTCTAATATAAGTGTATTTAAGTATCAAACCTCCAAAGAGACACAAGCTATCTTCAGTGAAATGAATCCTAAATTATGCAGTACAACTCATCCGACAGTTGCGAGCGAACTCGTAAATTGAAAACTGCATCCGTATTAACCATATCGATACTATATTTTGGGTAAAGTAAAATCATCAGTAAGTGATTGCGACATGTTTGTGGTGGAATGCAATTATCTACGCTGCAAAAAATCAAAATTAGTGTTACTCAATTGATTTCAAATATTGATAAAATATATACACAAATTCATGCTAATTAATTTATCATTGAAACAAAAATAGCTTAATGGTAAAATGAATATAACCGATCGGACACTTCTGTAAAGGTCACTTTATGCATCTGCTCTAAGAACGCCAAATATTGGTTCATATTATCAAAATTATTATATGTGGACACATAATTTCAACGTGATTATTTGAACAGCTAGCTGTATCCAATAGCAACTCCACAACACACATCTCTAGGTAATAACTTCAAACTTTAGTATTGCTGTGTATAACATTTTCCCTTTTATCAAATAAAGAATGAATAGCTTACTAGTTTTGATAAATCCAGTGTTATCAGAGGATTTAACGTATTGGAAATAAAAGCTACTAAATGATTCGGAGTGAGGAACTCAGTCTACAGGAAGCCAAATGTCAAGATATTGACGTGCTGCTTAATTCGATACAAATCCCTTGAGAGTGCAAAAGTTGTTACAAACGCAATGCTGCCATCCTACAGTAGCTGGAATAATGTAATCACCAAGGAGGCAAACAAAATCCAACTGCAAGATTATCACTCGCATTCAATAGCTTTTGTAAAACTTGTTCATCGCTGAAACGTTATTCAGTTACTCAAACATATTATAAGCCCTAAATACTATCTACTGAATGATTCCACTAAACAGCCTGCAATCATCATCAAAATATATAAAATACTGGCGATAGCAGATGCAACCGTACCTTACCTATATACACCATACACAAGTTACTGTAACGAATATATTGGTGTGAATTTGGTGTTCATTTTCGACACGTACACCAACAGGAAGCCAAATAATTAGTCCCTACATTTTATCCAATTGAGTAAGATGGCTTTAACTGCGAACAATCGCTGTTTACCCTCACTGTTTGATAGCGAACACAGTAGACAAATTTTCATTAGCCTGGAACATATGGCCACATTTAATGACCTTTAGGCAGAAGCCATTGTTTACTTAGGCATGCAAAGAGCCTTTGCTTGATTGCTTCATAGAAAACTACTATAAAACATGATGTCGTTTGGACTGGTAAACCGATGATTAAATTGTTGAGATTGAAGCTCCCAGACCACACAGAGATGCTACTTATACAGTAATGAAAATCTGATTTGATACCTGTTACTTTTAGTATAGTTTTTGGAATATTCACAGAGCTCTGTTTTAATACTAATTGTAAACGACATATTTGATGCTGCAAAGAATCATACACCACGGGTTTCACGGACGGAAACCTTGTAACCGTAAAATGACCTGTTAACCTATTGGTTTAAGTGAAAAATATTATTCGCTTTCAATTAAAGCTATTTAACATATTGCATTTCAGAAATAACATGTGGCTCTCTATCTCTTAAGGATAAAGCAATTAAATTAGGGTGCGCCATAAAAGTATGAATGGCTGCAATATTCGGACATCGTTTCCATAAAAATGTAAGTTGCATCACCGCAAAGGTCAGATACAAATAGGTTAACTTCATTGCATATTCATGGAAAAAATTTTACTTCGCAACACATTAATTTCGGCTAAAAACGAATATTGCTAACTAGTGTGGGCAACATAAAGTAACGCGAATAGGTTGATTTAGTACACCTGCTCTGAACGCTTCGTCAAAGTTATCCTATTTTTAAACATTTGGTGACACCTTAAATCGTTACCGCTGGCTTTGGCGTATAAATACAGCTAGTCATCATGTTGGGTTTTGCAGTAACCGAAGTGAATCTTGGATTACAGTAAACAACCTCTATATTTGCCACTGTTGATCTGGAAATTAGGCTGTGCAGTTCTGATCAGTGAGATATAGCCCGAAGAGGATGTACCCAGGACGCCGCGGATTTTCGGATTCACGTGCTGGATTCCACTTTTGCTTCGGAATTACTGTGTTTTGCGTTATCTTTCTGTGTGAATTGTGCACCAATATATTTCATTTGGTGTATTTTTCTATTTGTGCAAATTTGATTGAGGATCTCTTGCTAATTGTGGAGATCTCATCGACTGGCCATTCACGACGAAACTGCGAAATTCGGCAATGGTTCGTAGTACAGCTACAAGGAAAACAAATGCTCGTCGGCCCACGCAACAGCAAACGAAAGTGATTTGTGCTTTGAAATCGTGCTCTAAAACAATCCGGATTGCAATAACTTGTAATATCTGTGAAAAGAGCTTTCATCTCCGGTGCGTAGGTGTGGCAAAAATGAAGGAACGACCTTGCACATCAGACTCCATTTGGTTCTGTGCTGAGTGCATGGCCAACCCGCTCGTGAGGTGCGTTGCTCTACTGACAGAGAAATGTGACAAACTAACCCAAATTGTGCGACTAGCAACAGCTGAAACAGCGGGTGGATCGCAACCAGCTGGTGCCGCACTCGACTCACGTTGTCTAACCGTATGCCCACACCTGGCACAAACCAGTCAAAACGATTGTTTAGTAGAGAGCATACATCCCGCAACCCCACTCACGATAGGCTGCAAACAGAGAGTTTATGAAAGACTGCCAACCCCGGCGAATCCAACGTTGCAGAGTTCGGTTTTTCCGAGTGATATGGCTGTGGCTCATGTTACTCCAGTGCATTCCGATTTACCGAATAACACAGGTAGTCCGACCACCTATGCAAATGGCGTCGCTGATTGTCCACCCGTGGCAAATTTAACCAGCGTGTCTGCAAGCACACCGAAGGTTGTTAGAGGCGACACTAATAACAATGTGTACACGAAAAGATTTCCCCCCACGCCGCCGGTAATAGGAGGCATGCCGGTATCCAAATGTACGAACTCCAAGGAGATGCAGAGTCCGATGAAGATACTTTGCTCTAACGTGCCTGAGTCAAAGGCAAACTCTATCAAAGATAGACTACGGGACGACATGAAACAGTGGGAATCCATATGCCGAGCAATTGGAATGCAGCCTAAACAGGCTAGCTTAGGTCGTATCATCCGCCACCCCAACTCACTTCACTATGGCGAGCCGAGACTACTTCAAGTGACATTGCAGTCCGGTAACGAAGCAGAGACAGTCCTGTTGTCAGCTCACCGTCTTCGTGATTCATCATGCGGAGTTCGCATATTCCCGGATATACCTTGGAGTGAGCGTCGACAACGAAAACAAAATCCTGGAGAACACCGCAAGTAAACTGATGAAAGATCCATCTTTGTCCATGGTGTCCCCGAAACACAGGCACCGGAAGAGTCGCAGGTCAAAGCTCATGACTTGGAAGAGTGGCGGTATATCCGCGAAGCACTATCTCTCCACGACATAATTGCCAGCTCAACATCGAGGTTACCCATATCGCCAAACTACGAAGGAAGTGGTCCACGAGTGCTTAAAGTCTTGCTCTACTCCAAACAAATGGATGAAACGGTGCTCGGGAATTGGCATAAGTTCCGCACCAAATTGCCATCAGAAATACGTCTGAAGGCGGTTGGAACCAGGCCACCAATGGAAAAGGGAACACGAAACCAGCAAGAAGTATTCGCGATCCCCGCTGTCTGCATTTCTGTACCGGAACACAATGAAACGCCCCAGCCGTTCGATGAAGAAGGAAAAGACAGTCTGCTGCAGATCGACTCAGGGCGCTGTAGGCATCCCACCGTAACGGCCCCGGGAAGTTTGCAAGAGACACATCAAAAAAACGTCCCTCAGCCGACCCAACAAGTGTCGGCGTAAATTCTCGGAAAACCAACGTATGTTCAAACACGCTTCTAACATCCGTAGTTCTCAATTGCCTTTATACAAACGCCCAAGGGCTTCTAAGCAAATTGGCAGAACTTCGATCTCGTCATAGCTCAATGTGTTGGGACCTCATCATGATAACTGAGACGTGGCTGGACGACATGATTAGTGACGCTGAGATCGAACTACCTGGCATGTCACTACTGCGTAACGATCGACCTACCAAGGGCGGCAGTGTAATTCTCTACTACCGTTCAGACCTTCTCATCGAGCTCATGAACGACCCTGGGATTCAAACCGTAGACTCCTTATGGTGCTGCCTACACCTAAAGCACGGCGATAAATGCTTATTGGCTATCGTATATCGTCCACCAATGTCCACTTTAGAAATATACAAGGCCCTGTCTTCTGCTCTGAAGAATTTACTGGAACGGTCATACAGT